>LPNX011187610.1:309253-324172 GCA_001517045.1 Pseudotsuga menziesii
ATCCAGAGAACGCTTCCCATACCTCCTTACAGTCTAGGCGTGTGAAGAAAATTTCAACTCTGTCACCCGTTACTCCATCAAACAGTAGTGATAAAGTTGGAAACTGTCGAGGAAATTTACCCAGGTCCAAGTTGGTTAGAAGGCTAACTAGGAGTATGGCGAAAGCCAAGATGGCTAAAAACCCCGTGAATATTAAGCTTCCAGTGGATACGGTTGTGATTGATGATGAGGAAATCATTACTTCTTCACCTGTTAATGATGATGTGGTCCATCGTGAGTCTGTTGCTGATATAGCTGGTCAAAGTCATCCTGTGACTATTGAAGATATCTCTGAAAATCCTTCTCTATCTGTAGAGGTTCAGCCTGTTGAGCCTGACATTGATGTCACCTTTGATCGTGATTATCTTCCAGCAGTGGATAAGAAAGTTCAGGAAGTTCTAATTGATTGTATGACTGATTCTGTGGTAAAAGAAAAGCCTGTTAAAACAACCTCGGCTGTTCCTCGTGGAATTGGGGAAACTATTCATCCTCTGTTCATTAGTTGTCTGTTAGACAAGGTTCGTCGAATGGAAGACAAGATGAACGAAATAGTAGCGAGTCGGGATTTATTGAAAGCTGATAATGTGAAATTAAAGACAAAAGTTGATATAAGTGATCAGCATCTGTTATGATTAAAGAACCATAAGAACAAACTCATAAGGAGGGTTCTTAAATTGCAAGACGAGAATGAAAAGAGTGAGGAAAAGTTGCGTGAGCTCAATGCTCAGATCGCTCTTATGCAATTTAAAGCTCCATCTCCGAGTCAGTCCAGTGGAGTTAATATCCAGGTTTTTAATGCCCCGGTCAATCTGTAATTTTCGGTGGCGTGTTATTTGATATCAGGTTTGATGTTTTGATGATTATGTTCAGGTATTTGATTATTTCGAATTTGTTTGTTAATAATTTTATTTGTCTCTATTTTAATTATATGTTGATTATGTTTTTTTTGTTTCGTATCGCAGGTAGTATCATGAAGTTTGTTTTGGCCCCGATTTTGAGGATTTCGGTTATATGGATGATCCCGTTGTATCTGGAAACAAATCGATTTTGAAGGGACTGTTTTACAGGTGCCGTTATCTTGTTTATGTCCTCGATCCCATGTGATGGATGGAATAGTTGTGCGTTTGCTGAAAAAACGACATGTTCTACTTGTCGTTTTTATTTGGCATTAGCTAGGGATCGCAATCTGGATTATTAGCTCTTAGAAAGTTTATTTTGGGAAAACTAAAATGTATTTAAAGGGCTGATAGCGTAAATGATAGGGGGTCGATACTCTGGGGAAGCAAGAACAAAACTGCTGGTTCGTTCTATCTGTGTTTCTAGGCAGTTAGCTGTCAGTAACTACAGCGTTTGGACTGGTGATGTTTTACACACATTTACAGTTTTAAAACTTTATATGTGGTTTATAATATCTTTCAGTTTTGCTATTCACTCTCCTATATCATGAATGTTTGTGATAATTTCCTTGATGAATTGTGCAAATGTTATTTATCAAGTATCGGCTGTTCCTATTTTTTATTGTGTTGGTATGTCATGTTTTGTAGTTAATAATTGGTATTATTGTTACATAGTGTGTAACGATGCATGTATGAATTTGCAATATTTGAATGTTTTTAAATATCAGCAAAGGTTTACATACAGTATCTTTATCAACATCAGTCGGTTACAGGTTAAATTAATTATTGCTCCTGATCAGGATAGGTATTAGATCAGAATTATATTTTATTTATTTTCTGCTTTTGTACTATCTGAAGAACCTTGTTGAGTCAGATCTTTTCATTAATTACATTCAGATTATCCTTTTTGTAATGACTGTACATGTGTATATAATTATAATATGACTTTGTAGGATACGAACTCTGTCTAGGTTTACGTTCTATCCATGTATTTAGGGTTAATGGTTTTATTTTTAACAGTTTGTGATTCTTGTAATATATAACTTGGATTAATCTTTGTAATTATAAGCATAGGGCTAACACTGATTATCAGTAGCATTAATTGTAACCATTAGTCTTCTAGGATCCCAGGCCAACAGAGCCTTTAAATCTGTCGGGAGTGACTATTCCAAACAGCTTGGAGCCTGCTCTAAGGATCCCGGACTGGGTCGTTTTCCCCCGTTGCGGGCTTAGTCAAGCTCGCCCGTCAACACATTGTAACATCTTTTTTGTTTACAATACAATATTATAGTATCCAAAACCTTAATCCATTAACCTGGATTAGATGGCAACCTCAATTCCCTAAACATAAGTAATTTACAATGGCCCACAAAACCATGGGCCAAAAACAACACAAAATGGACCCAATTTTTTTCTTTTTAAGGCTTTCCCCCCACGCCCACCTATCTAAGAGGGATAATTATCCCTAGTGCACCCCCCTTGATCTAGGAACATACAAACAATACAACACACATCCAATAAGAAAGGGGCTCAATACCAAATTTTATATAAATTAGATATGAATATGAAATCACACACAAGGTATTGAGATTGCTCCACACTTTATTAATATAGAATCCCTCAAGGTAAGGGAACACCTTGTAATTGATCCTTTTTGTGGAAGGAATTTATTCACGTTCGCTTGACTCTTAAGGTTGAGAAAAGTCTTTAGAGCTAGGTTCCAAATATAATATCCATTCACACATTATCCATAAGGAGGACTCCATCCTTATCTATAGATCACATGACAACTCTAACCATAAAAACCTCCTAACTACCTAGTAGACCTTCTTTCATGAGACCCTATCACATTTATTCACTAATAACTACCATAGTGATCCTTGTTCAATAAAAACAAACACAGTGGACCTATTCCAACTTACATTGAAAGGCATCCACTATTATTACTCTAATGGACCCTTCTAGCCCCCATTACACCCCTATGGAGGGACATAACAATTATCTCAAAAATAAATAAATAAATAAATATATCCTTTGGTTTTAGGGCGTTCAATTTTTCCACATCCTAAGAGATTTCAATGGCATAGATGGCATACTATTATGGTGTTGTAAGTTTCAAAAGGAACGTTCGTGAAAAATAGGGTAATGGAGTTTAAAGCCATTTTGTAGGTTCAAATACATTACTTTTATATTCATGAGACTTACTGTTGGAGTAGGGTCCCGCAGCTACAGAAGAAGCTGGTATTTTGACGGATAGACAGTTTTGGCGGAGTTACAAGAGGCAGAGCTACGACACTGTAGCAGGTTTCTAGCTACAGATCAAATTTGGAAACCATGACGTAGAAGACAGAGAAGTCAAGGAAGACGACGGTACCTGAGAGGCCGAGAAGAGAGAGCTCACCCACTGCATTGAAGGCAGCGGTGGAAGGCAGGAGGGCTCAGCTACCCTCATAAAGGAAAAGGAGCAATGAGGCCGAGGTATTGAAGACGAAGGACAGAAAAGGGAAGCAGTGCCAGTACCCATGGTCAGCGCTGGGAAGCATGGAATACTGCAAGAAGCTGTGGTGAAGAGAAGCGGAGCATAGTACCCATGGTCAGCGTCGGGAAGCATGGAAGACTGCAGAGAGCTGTGGTGTGACGGATAGCGGCTACCTCAAAGTACAGATACGCCGACTGTCACTAGTTAGGGTTTGGGTTATTGTTGGGATAGGCCCACAGTGTTGTAATGGCAAGGCCTTCGGGCCACCTATAAAGGGATGTATTTTGTATTGTAAAAGGTTGTCATTTTGAGCATTTTAAGCCATCTAGATAGCTAGTTAGCCATTGAGTCTGTTAGATCGCAGCTACCTTGTATTGTAATAGAGTTGAGCTCTGGTTCTGTTATTAGCTATAATATCTTACTGTAACCAGTAGCTGGCTCATAGAGCATGCATGTAACGATCCACAGGGATCGACAAAGAGGGAAGAGTATATTGTAAGAGAGACAATATAGAGATAGAAAAGAGATCTAAGAGAGAAGATCTCAAGCTGCATATGCGGTGCAGCAGAATTGTGTTTATCTTCCCTTGAGCTATAATAGAAACACAGCTCTGTGGACGTAACTTCCATCCTGGAGGTGAACCACGTTAAAATACTGTGTTTTGCAATTGATGTGCTATGTTTATTTGTTGCATCTGTTAGTTATTACATGAGCCTTATTTACAGTTGAATGTATGTATGCGTTGTTTCATTCACAGCAATATAGAAAGATGAACATAAGTTGAAGTCTATGGTATGTTGCATGCGGGTTCATTTATGCTTTGCTTGAAACAGTCACTAGTCGCAGTGTTAAACAGTCTGCTATGTTGAGTCTTGCAAGTCGACACAACAACGCTAAGTGCGCTGAGCTGCGGGAGTAGGATATCGCAGGGAGGCGATACCGCACCGACAGAGGAGCTGTGGTGCACGATACCGTAGGCTAAGGGCTTAGCGTTGGAGGGGAAGTTACGTATCGCCTGGTGTGTGGCGAGGCGATAAGGCTGGGGCCATCGCGATTCAGAGGAAGTCGCGCGACGCGGAAAGGAACCGCGCAACAGGAAGAGAGAGATCTCGTGGTCGGAAGAGAGAGATCTCGCGGTCAGAAGAGCTGCGAGACGAGGAGATCGCGCGACGCGAGTAGAAGGGTCACACGACGCACAAAGAAAGAGGCCTCGCAGCTAGCAAAGCTGCGGGTCGCAAGTAGGATGCCACAGAACCTGGTCCAAGATGCTTGAGTCCTTGGCCAACCCATTAGAATCACTTCGAGTGAGACTTCAGGCCACTTCACGGTCTATCACTGAAAGGGCCAGTGAGCTAGGGGTGTTGTTGGTTAAACACAGTAAACCCGGGTCTACCCATGATAGCCAACAAATGGTTCCATTGCTGGCTTTGAACAAATAGAGCACTGATGTTCTGGTGGTGCCCTACTAGAGATGAACTCAACGAGTGGGTTTGGTCTAACCAGAAAGAGTTTGCTAAACGAGAGAACAGGAGTCCTAAACTGAACACAGAGGCTTGGTTACAAAAACATATCATTACAAACATCCATGTGATATTTTTTGCGACCTTTGGAAATGAGCTTTATGACTGGTTATCAAAGTTAACTGATACAGGCATATTCAAAAAGAAAAGAGACATTGTCTGGACACCGGAGCTGATTCATACTGTGAAGAACCTAGATAACCCTATCACAAGGGCAGTAGACTTCTGGCTTGCGAGTGTGCTAGAAGGCTTCATCACAGAGTTTGCAGTTGACCAAACGAAAAACTTCAGCGAGGCTGAGCGCTACTTCTTCAAAGGATATTGTGGTAAGTACCTAAGATCTTTAAACTTGTCCATTAAGATTCTATTACATGAAAAAGGAACAATGGATCTAGTTTCAGATGAATAAGTAGAAATAGTAATGTCACAAGAGTTTGAAAGTGATTTTGATGACATTGGACGAACACATAGTGGAAAGAAGTATAAAGTAGATTTCAGATCTCCAATATTTGAAGACAGTTCAGATAGTACTAGACAGCAGAGTCATAGTACCACAGAAGGAACAGAGGGGGGTATCCCTTACCACCCTTACACCCCACAGAAACATACCAGGACCCAGAAAAATCTCGTAGGAACTCCATCCAGTAGCTCACAGACAGTACCTACCACCGCTACATCACCTCCACCTACACCGCCGAGTGGTAGTAACACAGTAAATCAACATCCACCACATAGAAATAGAATGGGGGATGATATGAAGCTACCTATATTTAAGGGAACAGGGGCAAAAGACCCAGAGCAGCATTGGTTTCTATGTGAAGCCATGTGGACCATTAAGGCAATCAATGACGATAACCTTAAACTTGTACAGTTGGTCACCACACTAAGAGATCGAGCCTTAACATGGTATATAAAGTACACCACAGTACCCAGGACACTTGTCCAGGTCAAGACCTCCATGATTAAAGAGTTTAAGAAACCTAAGTCTAATTCACAGTGTATTACAGAACTCAAAGACATCAAGCAGTTACCTACAGAGTCGGTGTGGGACTTTGATCAGAAATTCAAAGCCCTTATCGACCAAGTCAGTTTCGAGTTCGCGCCGGAGCAGCATAAGGAATGGTTTATTGCAGCGCTGCTCCCTCACATCAGACTGTCGTTAATGCAGCAGAAACTCCAGACGCAGGATGACGCGTTGGAGATGGCGATGAAACTAGAGGCTTCACCTCTAGCTGAGAGCAGTACAGGCATGGCAACTTTACAAAACCAGTTGGCTAATCTCACATTACAGTTGCATGAACTTAAGAAAGGGAAAGAGGTTGCACAAGACATATGGTGCGTAAAATGTAAAGCATAAGGCCATAGTAAAGACAATTGTCCAGTCTTTGTAGAATATATAGCGACAGAGGCTCCAAACCCCTTACCACAGACCCACGGGCCGTGGTATGAAATATGCAAAACACGAGGACATCTACCTCACCAGTGCCCTCTACTTCAGAAGTACACGCAGACACCTAAGAACTTGTACTGCGTCTTCTTCAAGTCTGTAGGCCATGATGAACATGATTGCAGAGCCTATGATCTCATGGTTGGAGCAAAGCAAGACTTGTACAGAGTCCAGTCAGAGACACAAGGTCCAGCAGCAGGACCACAGTAGGATCCGGCTTATGGTGGCCGTGGAGGAGGATTCAGAGGATGAGGCCGTGGAGGAGGCTTCAGCAGAGGAGAAGGTTTTGGCCGTGGTCGTGGACCAGTTACTTGTTACAACTGTGGAGTTGTAGGACACTATGCTAGGGACTGTCAGAGCCCCACTACCACTTGTAACTACTGCAAATCTTACGATCATACTATAGAGGAGTGTCCTACCTTGATAGCTAAGATCAGAGAACCTAAGCCAGCAGCACACCAGAACATCCAGCTTATTGCTGCTGAGCAGGAAGAGCCAGAACCAAGAGTCAATATTGTGACTTGCAGTGGTGTTTCTACCAGTGGGACATCGCAGGAGACGGAAAAGAACACAGGCCAGGAGTGGGTGTGCAGAGCTCCTAATAAAGCAACACCACTCGACCTACAAAAGAACAAACAGACATTTCAGGAAGCTAAGGCTTTCTTTGATGAACCTACGCACTCAATATCATAGGTACCACCGTCTAGGGGCGTACCACAGCAAGCACCTTGTGACAATAGCCTTGTACAGACATCGCAGGCTACCACATCAGGAAGATGCGATAAGGATGAGATGACAGGAAGTGTACATTCCTTCCTACAGAGTTGTCTAAAACTTGTAAGAAATGAGCAAGCTATCACAGAACTTCAGTGCATCATAGATCAGTCTCAGCCATCCTCTTCCGTGAGCAGTACACAGCGTGTTGTTCATAATATTACAGGACATACAAGAACAGGAAGAGAGATGCGACTCACAGCGCAGGTTGGAGAATTTGAAATGGATGAGGTAATCCTAGATCTAGGATTAGAAGTGAATGTTCTGACTAAGCAGACATGGGAACATATGGGTAGCCCCAAGTTAGTCAGATCGCCTGTCCATCTGAGATTAGCAAATCAGCAGCGTGTATCACCTCTGGCTCAGTTACCGCAGGTGCCAGTTGACATTGACGGAGTTCACAGCTTTGCGGACTTTGAAGTTATAGAAATAATTGGCGATAGTAGACCCTATCCAGCACTACTAGGCATTGATTGGGCGATCAGTAACATGGCCGTTATCGACCTAAAGAGAAGACAAATGACCTTTGAGGATGCACAGATCTGGGTCATCGCACCATTGGATCCTTTTCAGGGTCCTAGATATATTGAACCTATCCGAGCAGAGGAGGAGGCACGTAACATGGAGAGTCTCTATCATATGACCACGAACCAGAGTGACTATATCAATCCAACCACAGAAGGGAATATTATTTGGCAATGCAACAGCTCATGTGCATCAGATTCAGATGTTGGTCTAGAGAACTAGCATAATAGACTTCATGAAGTATCAGCACGCAGATGCGTGTACTTGACTAAGTCACTGCGATGGATTGGCACAGAGATCAATGAGATTCCATCTTTTCATGGTCTAACAGATATCCAGGACTTTCTCAATCAGTTTGAACAACAAATCCCTCACGAGCAGAGGACCACAGCCATGGACATTGCAGTACAAGCCACACCTGCAAGATGGTGGTATACACATAAAGAGAACATCGCATCATGGGATGATATTAAGAGATTCATGGCGATCAGATTTTCTGTTGACAGAGAGTATATCCAGCAGAAATACACAGGAGAGAGTGACCCCAGATCACACATTCAGATATGTGAATAGAATTGGTTGGACATTCCCAAGGATGAATGGGTTCACCGATTCATTCATACTTTGGATACAGTTCCAAGGAACTGGTATACAGAGACCGAACTACACAAAGGAACAACAACATGGCCACTTATGGTAGACAGCTTCCTACTCACCTTCACTTTTGAATCTGAGTATCCAAGTGTTGATCAGGCCCTACAAGTAATAAAGAGTAAGATATTTGAGGATTGTACCATATCAGTGTCAGCTCAACCCAAATGGGCTATCCAGCTAAAAGAGGCATTAGAGTGTTATAATTTTGCATCTGAACTAGAGGCGGAGGAAGAGGATCCTCACGACACCAACATCCCAGAGTCGAAAGGCACTCGCAATGTTGAGGGACCATAGTTAGAAACTCCAGCAATTACAGAGCCCATCAAGATAGAAAAAATCAATATTGGCACAGACACAGAGCCTAAGTTTGCCTCTATTGGAGACTATTGGAACGATGAAACAGTCAGACAGATTGCAAACTTGTTACATGACTATCAGGACCTATTTCCCACCAAGTTCACAAAGATGAAGGGAATAGTCGAATACCTGGGAGTCATGAGGATACCATTAAAGGAAGATGCTAGACCAGTGAAACAGCGTCCATATAGACTAAATCCGCGCTACAAAAGAAAAAGTAAAGGATGAGATCGATAAGATGCTAGCAGCAGGCATCATTGAGCCGATAGAAGAAAGCGAATGGGTTATCCCCATGGTCGTACAAGAGAAGAAAACCAAAGGAGACATCAGGATCTGTGTCGATCTGCGCAAGCTCAACGATGCATCGCTCCACGATCCATTTCCAACACCATTCATTGATGAGGTATTAGACAACGTGGAAGGACAGGAGGTCTACTCCTTCACTGATGGATTTTCAGGATACCATCAGATCAGAATACATCCAGAAGATCGATCCAAGACCACCTTTGCAACAGAATGGGGCTCGTTCCAGTATACGGTAATGCCCTTTGGTCTTAAGAATGCACCAGCTATATTTTCTAGAGTAGTAGTTGCTGTATTTAAAGAATACATCCATAAGTTCCTAGAAGTATATTTTGATGATTGGACTGTATTTGGGCTAATTGACAAGCACATAGGAGATCTCAGACTGATGTTAGAGAAATGTAGGTAGTACCAGATTTCTCTAAACTTGAAGAAATGTATATTTTGTGCACCATTTGGTATCTTGTTGGGTCACATTGTTTGCAGACAAGGCTTGATGGTAGATCCCGCAAAAATTGCCATCATTGTAAATCTTCCAGCACCCAACTCAATCAAGCAACTAAGGACAGTACTTGGTCATACCGGGTATTACAGAAAGTTCATCAAGGGCTACGCAAAGATTACAGCACCAATGGAGAAATTGCTAAAGAAAGATGTAAAATTCCTATGGAATGAGGAATGCCAGCAAAGTCTAGACACGCTTAAAGAAAAGATGTTTACAGCGCCCATCCTTGTATTTCCAGACTGGACTAAGCCATTTCATGTACATGTGGATGCATCTGGCATCGCACTAGGGGTTGTCTTAACGCAACCAGGAGAAGGGGATACTGATCATCCTGTCGCATACTCCAGTAGAAAGCTATCAACAGCAGAAAAGAACTACACCACGACAGAAAGAGAAGGCTTAGCTATGGTGTATGTGCTGCAGAAGTTCAGGCACTACCTATTGGGTGCCTCGTTCAAGATGTTTACTGACCATTCTGCATTGAAGTATCTGGTCAATAAGCCAGTGTTAGGGGGGAGAATCTGGAGATGGTTACTCCTCTTTCAGGAGTATGATTTTGAAATCATTGTTAAACCAGGAATATTGAATGCCAGACCTGATCATCTGTCATGGATAGACTCAGGAGAAGAGCCAAGTAACCTAGAGGACAATTTCCCAGATGCGTAGTTGTTTTCTATCCAGATCGCAGACGACTACTACGCTGATATTATTCACTTTCTCACTACAGGATTAGCACCTGATGAGTTCACTAAGCAGCAAAAGAAGCAGTTGGTGGTTAGAGCAGCAGACTTCACCCTGATCGCAGGACACCTATACAAGTTAGGACCGAATGAAGTGTTGCGCAGATGTGTGATGCCGCATGAAAAAGACACTATTATCAGAGAGGCACATTCAGGAACCGCAGGAGGTCATTTCGCAGGAAAGCCGACTACGCAGAAAATCCTAGATGCAGGATTATGGTGGCCTACGTTGCATAAGGACACCAAGAACTTTTGCAGATGCTGCGATATCTGCCAGAGGGTAGGAAAACCCTCACGATGCGATGAAATGCCGCTGCGACCATAGGTTACGCTGCGCGCATTTGACAAGTGGGCTATAGACTTTGTGGGTCCTATCAACCCACTAGGAAAGCGCACTAGTGCGAGATATATTATCACTAGAACAGAATACCTCACCAGATGGGCAGAGGCCAAAGCAGTAAGAAATTGTGATGCTGCTACAGCCGCACAGTTCCTTTTTGAGAACATCATCAGTAGATTTGGCTGCCCCGTAATTTTGATGAGCGACCAAGGCACACATTTCTTGAACCGCACCATTGAGGCCTTGACAGAAGAATTCCAGATTCAGCACCATAAGAGCACCCCCTACCACCCACAGGCTAATGGTATGGTGGAGGCCTTTAATAAGATTTTAGAAAACGCTCTTACTAAGATCTGCAACAGCCAAAGGAATGATTGGGACCTCATAGTTAACGTTGTATTATGGGCATATAGGACCACATGCAAGAAAATTACAGGACACACACCTTTCAGCTTGGTGTATGGACAGGAGGCTGTTATTGCTATGGAGTATATTCTTCCCAGTCTAAGAATCACTCAGATTACCAGGATGACTGATACAGACATAGTGGAGGAAAGACTAGCATAGCTACTTGCCTTAGAGGAAGACAGATTCACCGCCGGATTCCATCAAAAAGTGCAGAAGGCACGAGAAAAAGCTTGGCATGACAGACACATTAAGAGTAAGACTTTCCAGATCGGAGACCTAGTACTCCTCTATGACAGTAAATTCATTAAGTTTCCAGGGAAGTTCAAGATGCATTAGCTGGGGCCATATCAGATACAGCAAGTTACAGAGGGAGGTGCTGTTCAGCTCAGCCAGCTGAATGGGGAGCTTCTTCCCACATTGATTAATGGCAGTAGGCTTAAGCTCTATAGCGATAGCCACCCCACCTCTCAGCCCTAGCTTAGCTGGCTTAGGGTGGTGCAAATGTCAAGTGTAGTTGAAAGGAGACATCACACCGAGAACTAGTCTACACCGGCAGGTATTATAAGTAAGAGGAATCACATAAGGATGGTTCATTTTGCGTAAGTCATAAGTGGTTTGCGTTTCTAAAAAATAAAAATAAAACGCTTGTTTGTTTGTTTGCGCAAGTGATACGGTGTTTCAGCGCAGCAATGCGATGTTTCCCCGTGCCATGTACCCAGTTTTGCAACCGACAGAGGGCCAGTCAAGTCACCTTCTGACAGGAAGTTAATGAAGAGATGAACAGTATACCTTACCATAGATTTGGTAGCAGTATAATTAAGTTTCCATATTTGGCAAATCTTCGACGAGACTGGTGCCTGTACACACACGCTTCGAGGGAAATGTGATCGGATTTCAGCATTTATTGAGGATCGGATGACGGGTGTGGTCTCATCCACATAATCATTACGACCGACGGGTTTAGTCTAGATGATCGTTGCGTCCGGGATTGTTGCCTTCGGCATAAAAGCAGAAGTTGTTCATTCTAGAGGGTTACACTTGCAAAAACCCGAGAGCTATAGAGTAAGTTGTTAAGAGTTTCCTGTGCAAAGTTCACCCCGTTATAGAGTGTTGTGGTTCCCAGAGTTCGAAGCCATTGCACGCCCAGGATATTCCACCAAGTGGATTTTATCCAAGGAGGAACCTTTAGAAGACATTTTGAGAAGGTTCGAGCGTGACGACCTTAGAGGTATTATGACGACACCACCTAAGGGTGCCCAGATGAGTTCATCACAAGCCAGACAGCCGCCACAGACGAGGAGCCATTCTCAGATAGCAGAAGAATCTAATTCGGAGTTGGAGGAAGAAGTTCATACTGCAGAAGACTACATTATGCCACGAGCTGAAGACGCACCAGAAGTAAAAATTCCCAAGAGTGGTAAGTTTCCTGTTCCCATACCACAGATTGATTCTCGAATAAAGGAAGATGGAGACCTATTAGGATATGCAGTTGTTGCTAAATTCATAGATTATAACCTGGCCGATGCTAAGACATATCCCCAGTTACGGCCGGATCAGTACCTTACAATTCAAAAGAACCCAAGGACAGGTGCAGACGAATATATTCCCATGGACCATGTTCAGATCCTTGAGCGCTCAGTCCTGCTCAATCTGTTGAGACTACCACATTTCGAACGCGACGCAGAGGTTAATGCCGTGGTGTGAATCCTAATTTCTTGTTTACATGGAGGTTACCTTTGGCTTGGTAACAAGGTCGACCTAAACATCGACCTCATACATTGCATCACTGGACTGTCCAAGACTAGTCAACACCCGACGATAGATACAACAAGAAATACCAAGGAACCCAAGCTACCACCCACCCTAGTTGCCAAGTACCAACTACAGAGAGGAGGTTGGGATTACAATATTGCAAGCATACTAGACAAAACACTCAGTTTTACAGCTAGTCTGCTTGCAGGCAAACTGTTAACTAAGGTTCGGCCCAAGGAAGTTACAGGGTCTGTAATTAAACTTGCTATACAGGTTGCAGAGGGGGAACATTTCAACTGGTCTTTATTTTTGTTAAATATGTTTCAGGCAGATTGTTTGGCGGCACAGGATGAGGCTACCCACCATTTTCATTTTTCATGGTTGATTATACTCTGTGCATTTGTAGGGTGGAAGGAGCCACCCCATACCCAGTTTAGGCAGCTAGGAAGCGGTGAGCCCAGAGGGGTGCGCTATACAAACCTGTGGGAGACTAGCCACCCAGAAAAGAAAAAGCTCAATGCGATAGTATTCTATGAATACTATACGCTGCTGACGAAAGTCTTCCTAGAAGTACCACGGATCAGCAAGGAGGTTGTAGACACATATGATGCTCAGCTTAATTTTATGGTGGACCATCATAGAATCCACCTGAGACCAAAGAGGACTCAAAGGGATGATTGGGCTCCTGGCTGGTTTAGGATGACAGCGCAGGATATCGAAGGAATCATCAAAGACTTTGATGACCAATGGAAGCAAGAGTACGAGGATACCACACCTCTACAAACAGGTACTGCACAGACAGACCCATTAGACAAGGGCAAAGACAGAGTAGAAACCCAGACACAGGATGAAGAGGATACATCAGAGGAGGAGCCCATGAAGAAAAAACAAAAGGTTACAAAGCCAAGTGGGGAGATTAAATTGAAAGTTGATGACTATGAGCAAATCGCAGTAAGAATAAGGGACAGAATGAGCGACACCTTTCAGGCGATGCAGGCATCACAGGGCAAGCTGCAGGGGGCCATAGACCAGCAGCTAGGCGAGTTGAAAACATTGACAGAGAAAACTGCCATAATCCACACTCAGTTGAGCAAGGCGCCAGCAGGAGAAAGTTCAAAACAGTCGATTTCTCGTGAGGAGATCCTAGTGAAGGGTCATCTCAACACAGTGTTGATTCCACCAGGGAGCATCAGATTCCCTGCGTCGATGATGGATCCACCAGTACAGTTTAGGCAACCTGTTGAGGTTAACCTCGCAGATTTTCACATTGATCAGTTGCAGATGATCCAGCAGCAGCTAAGAGGAAGAGAGCTTGCGACTTATGAAGAAAATATGTAGCTAATACAGATGAATGCAGCACTCGCCACCAGCTTTCAGAAAAAGGAAGATGAAGTACGAACATATGAAGAACGAGAACAGGACCTTTCTCAAGTTCTACAAAGCATCGCATTGGAGTTACCCCAATGCCACATTGAGTTCGCCTTACCTCTTCCGCAGAAGGTAAGAAGAGTTGCAGACAGAGCAAAGGATCTGGAGGAAATAGTAGCCAAGATGGCAGAAGAAGCGGCCAAGATGGAGGAAGACCACAAAGTGCAGATCGATGAGCTTGAGGCTCGTGCACGAGACACTTCCCAGGAAGACAAGCAAGCGAGAGTAGAGGCCTTTCGACTCGCTTCTGCACAAATGCAGTCTCGTGTCGATGATGCACTGTCAGTACTAAATGATGCGACGGACACATGGTCAGACTTGGATCAGCCACATGAGAAAGTAGAAATCCAGCAAAATATTCAGCAGATAGAAAATACCACGGCGGCAATGAAAGAAGAAATTAAGAGCTTAGCAGCTCTTCAGAAGATGAGGAAGACAAAGGAGATGAACCGCTTACAGCAGGAAGCGCAGCGATTAAGAACAAAGGAAATACACATCAATGACCTGCTTCAACCCTACCAGGAGCAAATCACTGAGTTAGTCGATACGGTTGAGCAGAAAGTGAGGGAGTTCACTACCATCAGAGAGGAAACTGATGCAATACAAGACGCTAGTATTAGTCAAGCTTTGCTTGACTCGGCACGAGAGCATGTTGAAGTGATGCAGAAGGAAGTCGCGGGACTTCGAGACAAGTTGCAATGGACTTCACAGGAAGCCAAGGAGAAGCTACAGCAGGAGAAGCCCACTGGTAG
>LPNX011187610.1:324482-360940 GCA_001517045.1 Pseudotsuga menziesii
GCAGCTACCTTGTATTGTAATAGAGTTGAGCTCTAGTTCTGTTATTAGCTATAGTATCTTACTGTAACCAGTAGCTGGCTCATAGAGCATGCATGTAATGATCCACAGGGATCGACAGAGAGGGAAGAGTATATTGTAAGAGAGACAATATAGAGATAGAAAAGAGATCTAAGAGAGAAGATCTCAAGCTGCATATGCAGTGCAGCAGAAATGTGTTTATCTTCCCTTGAGATATAATAGAAACACAGTTCTGTGGACGTAACTTCCATCCTGGAGGTGAACCACGTTAAAATACTGTGTTGTGCGATTGATGTGCTGTGTTTATTTGTTGCATCTGTTAGTTATTACATGAGCCTTATTTACAGTTGAATGTATGTATGCGTTGTTTCGTTCACAGCAATATAGAAAGATGAACATAAGTTGAAGTCTATGGTATGTTGCATGCGGGTTCATTTATGCTTTGCTTGAAACAGTCACTAGTCGCAGTGTTAAACAGTCTGGTATGTTGAGTCTTGCAAGTCGACACAACAACACTAAGTGCGCTGAGCCGCAGGAGTAGGATATCGCAGGGAGGCGATACCGCACCGGTAGAGGAGCTGCGGTGCGCGATACTGTAGGCTAATGGCTTAGCGTTGGAGGGGAAGTTACGTATCGCCTGGTGCGGGGCGAGGCGATAAGGCTGGGGCCATCGCGAGTCAGTGGAAGTCGCACGACGCGGAAAGGAACCTCGCAACAGGAAGAGAGAGATCTCGCGGTCAGAAGAACTGCGAGACGAGGAGATCGCGCGACGCGAGCAGAAGGGTCGCGCGATGCGCAGAGAAAGAGGCCTCGCAGCTAGTAGAGTTGCGGGTTGCAAGTAGGATGCCACAGAACCTGGTCCAAGACGCTTGAGTCCTTGGCTAACCCATTAGAATCACTTCGGGTGAGACTTTAGGCCGCTTCACGGTCTGTCACTGAAAGGGCCAGTGAGCTAGGGGTGTTGTTGGTTAAACACAGTAAACCCGGGTCTGCCCATGATAGCCAACACTTACATATATGGTGTTGACACATCAGTATATAATCCAAGGTCTTATGTGGGAGTGGGACAAAGCATAAATCACCTTCACACTACCCTCACACATGTTTGAATTAATACATTGATGGTGTTTTGAATTAGTGGGGGACTATACCTTTCTCAAAGGTGGGATTATGGAATTTGTAGCAGTCAACAAAGAGAAAGTAGGACATGAAATGTTGGAAAGGGGAAGCCTTGGCCTTCAGGATCCTATGATTCAATAGAGAAACATCGTAAGTTCTTGTCATAGAAATCTATGATTTGATTCAATAACTATGTGGATAAATTGGAATTCGACATGGGCCCTAGGATCGGGAATCTTGGGCCCTAGTTTCATAGATTTCATAGGAATTTGGACCCTTTATTCTTAGATGGTTAGTATGGAGAGTTGTGTTGGACTGAATTTTTAAATTGATAATCATGGTATTTTTTTCTTTGTAGGAGATTCGAACTGGTGTTGTTTTTCACCTTTTCAATTCTACAAGGGTGATGGTTTGTTTTCCAATTTTGGGATGTGCCTTCATCTTTATAAATTCTGAGACATAGTGGATATCATTTCAAATATGGATTTCTTATTAAAGCAATTTCTTTTCTTTTGTAAAGAAAAGGTTTTATTGGGTCTATGCCTTCCTTTGGGTCCTCGTCTTCATTTGGGTCTCTATCTCCATTTGGGTTTGTTGGATGTCTTTTTTTTGTTGAGGTTTTGAAAAATGGATTGTCTTGGAAATCATCCAAAGTGTTACAAATAAATTCAATGTATTTACAGGGTCTTGCACTAGTATGAAGAGTACATAAGTGGGAATAGAATCTCCATTCTTTGTTACCACTAAATTCCATGAAAATGAACATTAATGTGTTTCCCAAAACACAATAATTATGGATTCTCTAGTGCAACAAAGGAGGAAAATATGGGTTTTAGAAGCATAATGCTCCATCCTTGGGAATATGGTTTGCAACTTGAGTAAAGGATCCCAATCCATAGCCTCTAGTATGAACATGTCCATGGGATCGATCTCTAGGGAATCCAGAGAAGAATAAACAATCCACCAAATGCTTGAAGACATGGAAATGGAGAAATAAGAATCTAGGTCCGCTAGTCTTGTCCAAGATGAAGTGAATAACAAGCATGTGTTATTTTAGTTAGTAGTTTGATATGCTATGTAAAATTGCTTTGTATATAGTTGTTCTCTATAGAGTTTACACTAGTAGAAAATTTTTGTATGCTATTTAAAAGATGCCATCAATCATCATGGCTTGGAACATAATGTTTGGATAAGCAAGCTACGTTTGACAAAAGAGGAAACATCATTTTTGTATTATCATGCTGACTAGTTCGACTTTGGCCTTTTTTAAATACAAGCTCATAATTGTTTATGTTAAATATATGCGCAAGTTGCATTGGAGGTGGAACTTGAGACTCAATACTTGTGATGATAAGTCTTTAACCCAAACACCAAATTGATGTCTTCGACAAGGTACCCACTTCCTTAGAATTTTTTTTCTACATCAATGGAGATATTTCAAATATAGGTAGGTCGCATGGGGGTTGGAACTTCAGACCTTGTACATGTGGATATGATTCCTTTTCCAAAACATTACTCCAGGGCATTCAACATGGTATCCATTTCCTTAATATGTTCTTCCTATGTAAATGGAGATGTCATAGATCTAGTGTTTTGGTTAAGGACTCATATCCATAAGCACAAAGTTTTGAGTTCCACCCCCTACACATAATACATAGATATGTGAATACATTAAACTAAGGTATTGTTTACGAGTTGAAAAAACCTGGGCCAGTGGTAGGGGTTACCTCCGATGAAAATTCCCAATTAGACTGAGCACCGTTTGGAATAGGACACCCATCTGGATTCCCTCAATCCTAGCACATAACTCTTCATAGTTACATTCTCATGTGCAAGTACAAAGACTTTAATGAATCACTTCCAGTTATGAGTAGACTTGGTTGGAAACACCTTGTACCAAGCCTAAACTTGTCCTTCCAATGTGAGGGTAAATAACTTGCAAACTACATTATCTTGAACAATCTTGATATTTTGGTGTGTAATGCTAAATTGATTAAGATGCATGAATGTAGAGGTTTCCCCTTCACCATAAAACTTAACATTAGACAAGAGATATATTGTTTTCTTTGAGATAACATGTGATGGTCTTGGAATACTAAACACATGATCCAAATTCCCATACATGAATACGGAGAGGATCCGTGGGTTGTTAATATAGGACTAAAAAATGGCTCCACATTGGTTGGCTTGGCATTTTCCATCCTTTTAGTGTTAATTTTGTTCACGGGTTGAAATGACACTGGCCAATAGTAGGGATTACCCTTGGTGAAAAGTCCCAAATAGATTAAGCACCATTTGGAATAGGGAACCCATCCAGATTCTATCCTGATAACTATTAATGATTTTGCGTTCCACTGATTATGGCCCAATCCACCCTCTTTGATTTGCTAAACTAAAGAATGAAATGTAGCTACTCTAAAATGCAAAATGCATGTGTCTAGACATGATTCATGGTCACAAGAAGTAAACACAGAACCAGACATGCTCTCGTCAATAACCCATCAATTAGTTCATTAAGAGTAGAGACAATAATATGGGAAAATGGTTGTCAAGCCATAATAGTCTAACATTAAACAATCATTTATAGTCTTGTACTCACAAATTTAGACAAATATTTTTAGGAAAAATGAAATCAGAATGCAACAACTACAAACTTAAGATTAATAGTCTATAGTGTGATATACATTCTTACACAGTCACGATGCTCAACAAATGTAACTGAATAGTGCACATCAAATACACACAAGAATTAAAGCTTCCCAAAAAATGACTTGACCAAAAGTTGGCTTCTCCTCATTAACATTTCAATAGTAGTAATACATAGAAATTTAGAGAGCCAAACACCCCTATTTCATTTCCTTCATTTCTTTTATAGGGAACTCTTCATAACCTTTTTAACAATTCCTCTTCCTAACCCTTTTGTTCCCTTTTTGTCTTTTCCCAACTATTCAACTCCTCTTTTTCGTCTTTTCATGAAATATATTAAATGTAAAATTTACATTTAATAATTAAGGTGAAGGTGGGTCCCTTGTTTATTTGTGCATATAAAGTGTTGTCTCATGTGGCCACATAAGATTGAACCATGTTTCTTTCATTATAATTTTTACTTATGTGCACCATATAAAGTTTTAAGTCAAAACAATCATTTGTCCATAATGTGAACTTGTTTTGTTTTGCAATTGATGAACCATGTAGTAGATAATTAGAGAACAATTATAACTATAATGTTGTAGATCTTGTTGATAACTTTCCAAAGGTATAAAGAATGCTCAAAATGGATGTTAGAGTCAAAAGATATGGCCAAAATATGGAGGTGGCATTTCATTGTGTCACTTGTATCGCACATCCCACATTTAAAACTTATTGACCATCGCACATTTAAAAACTATCAGCCACTTAAAATTTATCACTTAAAAAATATATGCCACTTAAAACTTATTGGAGTGATGGGTCTTTTGGTGCATCGACCCATTATTTTTTATCCAAGAGATGGGCTCTTTATGTAATGATTATATCCAAAAACATTTGTTTAAGGGAATTCCAAGCCCCATCCTTGCAACTACTTTACCTAAATTTAGTGTTTTCAACTATGCTGCAATTTGTGTTAGGCAAGCTTTCCATGCACTAACTGGAATTAGCACCATCCATCAACAACGGAGAGATTTTAAATCATAAACCATGCCAGTTGGTCCCTGATACACTTTATGCCCAACACCTAGCAAAAAAGGTCAATTCATCCTCAAGACCTAATTCTAAGCCATCTAGTGACATATAAATGCTTGAATGAGCTAGTCATAGCTGAGATAATCCTTTCACATAAAGTACAGTCATTCAAGTCCAGGAATACAAGAGTAAAAACTTATGATGCATGTCATGTGGAAAATGCAACATTAATGAATTTGTGATGTGAACTGACTTAACCATGCAAATCTTCAAAGATCAGTATAAACAAAATAACCAAGTTTGCAATCGATTGGAACAAGACGATCATCAAATGCACTCATTTATTAGGTCCAAAAGAGAAAGGCTAAAGAGATCATAACATAGATCAAAGAGTAGAGATTTATTTCAAAATAAGGGCGGGGGAGCAAGTAAATTTACTTGGGATTTGTTGAGGGCTCAACAAGTGTTCACAAAGGTACCCACTTCCTTAATAGTTGTTCCTATGTAAACAAAGATGTCATGGACCTGGGCAAGTTGCATGGTGGGTGGACCTTAAGACCTTTTAGTTGTTGATAGAATTTTTTAACCAAAACACTATATTAAGATATTTGACAAAGTATTCATTAAGTAGCCATAGACCTAAGCAAACTATATAAAAAAAATATAACTCATAACCTTATAAATAAAAATCCTTAACCAAAAAACGAAACCAAAATATTTAAAAAAACACTCATTTTCAAAATATTTTGTTTATATACCAACATAAACAAACAAACTACGATAATGACACCATAACCATATTATAAAAAAACAAACTCCGATGGTGACGCTATAACCATATTATAAAAAATTCTAACCCATAATTTTGACAAATCCCTCATTAGTAAAAATAGAATAAATTAAAAGTGGGGTCAATTATATGTGTGTGTGTGTGTGTGTGTGTCCATTGGTTGTAGCTTGGGTAGTTGGGAGGAATGAATGTTACCCTCCCCACCCTTTCAATTCTTGTAATGAATGAGTGAATGAGTGGACACATGTTTGATTCTGGCAGGACCTTGACATAAAAAGTAAGTTCAAAGCCCAACACTTTCTCATATATATATATATATATATATAATAGCTTATAATGATTAGGCAAGCATACATGAACTTGGGCATCATTAATCACGATAAACGGCTCACCAGCTTAATATTTTATTACAAGGGTTGCCAAGGAGGAAATGTCCACCTACATTTTATATATATAGGTGGTTGGGAGATTTGGTTATTGCACTCTCCACTCGAATTCGAATCTCGTCGGGGACATTTCCTCCTTGGCAACCCTTGTAATAAAATATTAAGCTGGTGAGCCGTTTATCGTGATTAATGATGCCCAAGTTCATGTATGCTTGCCTAGTAAGTATAAGCTATTTTCCCAAATAAACATAGCCATGATGTAACCACTTTTTATTATATATATTAATTAAATATATCTCAAAATACATCACATCTACCCTAACTACCAATCATTTTGCTTACCGAATAACTCATCAAATAATAATAACGTAAAACTTTAAAAATGCATTTTATGAGTTCATAGCATTCCTTCTCACCATTAACTTTATGCGATAAGGACAAGGTGACATCCCATCTACCCTAACTACCAATCATTTTGCTTATCGAATAACTCACCAAATAATAATAACGTAAACATTGAAACAACACACTATAATAATAACGTAAACATTCAAACTAACACAATAGTTCAACCATTGACAGGTACATTATACCATTTTGGCATTTTAAGTTGAAATGAAAATGTCACGATTAATTGCAAATACCAATTAATCATTGGTATTGAGACGTAAAACTCGTAGGCATAGTATAAAAATTATTTCAAATAAATTATTGGCAAAATTTTAAGAAGAAAACATGCAGAAATTTAAGGGTGTGGGCTAGCTATGGAGCAAACCTCCCTCCATTGGATGGAGGAGGAGCAAAGTCAACGTTGACTTTGCTTCTCCTCTGTCGGATGGAGGGAGGTTTGCTCCATAGCTAGCTTATTCCAAATTTAAGTGTTCAAAATAGCTTTTATGAGTTAAAGTTTTAAGGTGTAGTTCTTCTATATTTTTACATGTTTTAAATTATTTTTGAAGCAATCTAAAATATTGTTTTTCTAAAATGATTTAGAAAATATTTTTGATGATTTTTGAAGCTATTCAAAATCTTAAAATAACTTTCTACGCTTAGTAGATGGGAACAAATGATTGACATATTTTGGTGTGGGGTGACATAATTTAGGATGTTTTTAAATGAAGTGTTTTTATTAAGTTTGATCAAAGTTTTGTTGTAATTTTAAGTAAATTAATTTAGGTTTGATTTGGTTACAATTTTAAGTAAATTAAGATGAGTTTATAGTTTAAAGGTGTTTTTAAAATAAGTTAAGACAAAATTATATGGTATCGGTACTTGCATTAAATTAAGCAAGGCATGCATTTAATGTACAAACAAGAGTTAATTGAGAGGTTTCTTATTACTACTTTAAACTATATACCCATTGTTTCAAGTGTAAGAAAGAAAGTGAATATTGTTAATATAAGAACAAATTTCTATGAGCTTTATATTGAAACATGACATTGGACAAGAGAATCTATATAATATGTGGCATGAATATAGTAGAAGATGAAAATCACTGTAACACCCCGGTTTTGACCCCGTTTGCATGATGTATATAATGTAATTAATCATGGTGAGGAGCTAAAGGCAAAAGCCCCACCATCGATTCGATTGTGTATGTTTCGGCAATGGGGATAGTTGCTGATGGTATATCGTGCTATCCGGCACATTATAATTTGGCATCATGTAAACACGCACATCAATCAAAATAAACCCACAACCAGCTACAGCAGTGCATCGTTAAAATGAAAAGGGCATGATTCCAAAGGATAAGGGTGCGGGGGATGTCCAACCTTAATCTATGGGGGGGAACCCATGTGTTAACCTTGTTTGATTTGCCATCTTCCTTGTCTCATCCAACCTCTTTAATGTCTTGCTGAGTGGTTGAGGTAGTTATTGCTGAGTAGTGGTGGTTGTGGCAGAACTGTCAGTCCTTGCCCACGTGCCCACTCCACTAGCGGATTCTTCCTCTTCATGTCATTGGGGCAGAGGGGCGACCTTCCATTCTCCCCACTCTTTCCACTCTCTCCATGACTCCATTCTCCTCCATTCCTCCATTGTTGTGGTCTGTTCATCCTCACGCAGAGCCGTGGTCTGTTTTTCCTCACGCCTGGTCTTCACCTTCACGGTTGTTGTCTGTTCATCCACGCGCATACTCAGAGCCGTTGTCTGGTCCATCCTCACGCGGGCAGGGGTCGTCTCTCCATTCGTTTTGGATGGTGGTTGTCTGTTCATCCTCACGAGAGCCGTTGTCTGCTCATCTTCACGTAGCGAGCTGGAAGAGCGGCCTCAAGGCCATGATTTTGATGTGTATGTGAAATAGCCGTGGTTTCCATCCGCGTTTTGGCTTGCTGTTGGTTTAACCCGCGTTTTTGGGTTGCTGTCATTTTTCTCACATGTTCTGGATGCTGTTGAGAGTCCGATTCTTCTTCCATTTCAGACTGTGCATGTGTTTCCTTCTTCCGTTTTGGACTGTGTCTTTTCCTCCACGCATGGGTTGAGAGTTTGTTCTCTTTTCCCATTTTCTGTCTGTGTAACTTTCTTCAACGTTGCGTTGAGGAGCTGTGTGCTGTGGGTTCGTGGATGTTGGGTGACTGCTGATTTCCCAATCCATTGGATGAGTTTTCCCTTGTCTGTGGTGGGAGTTTGGCCTCTCCTCTATTTTGGGACTGTGTAAGGTCGCCATAGTTTTCATTGTGCGTTGGGCTGTCAATTTGCCCTAGTTTTGGGTTGTTTCTTGGATGCTAAGGCTGTGGACATATTTTGGGTGTTGTGCTGAGTTGTTTTGGCCATGCTAGGGCCAAGAACAACTCTGAGTTGTCTTGAGGACTTGAGTTGTTTCACCTGTTGGTTGGGATTGGCACCTGGTTGTCTTTGCCTTCTTCACAGAGTTGTGAAGGGATTTTTTTGCTGCGGTATGCAGTGGTTGGTCTTAGGACTGTTGGGAGTGGGATTAGAGGCTGGGTATGCATGAGAAGACTGGTGTTGAGGCCATCAGCTTGGCATTTAGCATGTCCTAGCTCCTTGATGGCTTGGTAAAACCCTGCTGTGTGGGTTTGGCTGATTGGAAAACCTTGGCTATGTGTAAGCCTGCATTGACCCTTAGTCCTTGAGGAATCATGCCCAGCTCAGGGGTGGCAGTGTTGCTGAGAGATTGATGGGCACGCTGGCCTATGGTTGGGTGGAATGTTGCAGCGACGTAGTTGGTTGCGGGAGAATTCTTCATCAAAATACAAGTAATCCTGACCGTTTCATCTCTGCAATTATATCTACTGTTTCATGAATCATGATGAACATGTTAAATGTTGGAATGTATATGTTTGCTTCCGCTGAATGTTGAGGAATTCTGCATCTTGTATGATGGATTATGTATCTTGGTATGCATTATGTTAAGCTTGTTTTAATTTCAGCATTGATGTCTATTCATGTTCATGGGGCTGTCTGCCCGTATGCATTGGTGTGGGTCGCGTCCTCTTCTTCGGTCGGAGGGTCGGGGACGTGACAATCACTTTGTCCTAGAGTGTTTGACTTACAAAGACACTAGATCTATATTTCAAAACATTAATTAACTTGGACTCCATTACTTATAAAACAAATGGAACTCAAAAAATTATCTCCAAGTTATGAGTTCATAAAAACAACATGATAAATCAAAGTAGTTTATTTAATTGTTAGGTTTGAGAGACCAAACTTGGTCTTAGTGGATCATCATCATCATCACTAGCCAAAATTTACACTATGATAACATATACATTCAAAGTTTTATTCTCGTTCTCACATTTTAAACAAAGAGTTAACTAATTTAGAGTCATCTTAACTTTAGACTTGTCACATTTTAAGAGGGATCAAATTCTTCTAAGTGTGGACCTTTTTAACGATGAGCCACTTTAAGGATTTGATCACTCTCAATGTTTGATAGGTCTAAGGTTATGATGACTCAATGCTAGTTTATATATATTAACTTCTTAAATGGTCGAGATAATACTATTAGTATGTATGTATGTATGTATGTATGTATTCCATTGAGAAGTGCACTGTGCAACAGAGTATGTGGGGGATGTGCAATGTAATGAACTGCTAAAATAGAATATGTTTTTTAATATATACATCATAAAATCCACGGTTTCTTATTTCAATTTGGATCAACTTTCAATGGACTAGATATCTGCCTAGTTTGATTTTATTGTGGTCGATTTGTAGCATGGCTTAAAATATTTGGGTTTCATTATAAAGGCCGATTATTACCATAAAAGTGATTGGACGTGGATGATTGGAAAAATTGAGAAGAGACTTCTCCTTTGGTGTAATAAGTGGCTCTCGTGGGGAGGGTGTTTTATAGTAAAAAAATATGTCCTTTAAGCAATCCTAGTTTATTGAGTTTCTATTGCCTTCATACATGTTGGTATTTTAAAGCAGATTAGAAAACTGGCTTACAATTTCCTTTGGAAGGGGAATGAGAATGAAAAACATTTTCATTGGGTGTCCTAGGAAAAAAATTTACTACCAAAGGATCTAGGAGGATGGGGTTTGAAGAACCCAACTTTCTTTGCAAAATTTTTAGTATTCGAGGGGGTCAGGAGGATTCAGGAGGATTATGGGTTAAGGTGGTGATACAAAAATGCATTCATCCCGTTTAGAGAAAACAGACAGGGAATGTCTATATAATGTGGAAGGCTCTAATTTTGGCATTTGATGTAATTGGTGAATGACTTGTTTGGAAAGTGGGCAATGGGATAAGGGTGAGACTTGGTCATGACCCTTGCATTGGCAACACATGTGCTCACAAGTTACCTTTAAAAATGGTGGATTCTTTGAGGGATTAGGGATTTACTTTGTTGAGTCAAATTAGTGATAATCTAAACAATACTCCATTTAGACAGTCTTGGCTATCTACTAAAGTCTTGGGATTCATAGGTGAAAAAAAAGAGCTTTGGAATGGGTATGTAAAATCCCTTAAGCAATGCCATGTCAAATTAGTGGATAGGGAGGATGCTTTATTATGGTATAGGAATGTTGTGGGGAGATGCATATTCTCCTCTTCTAGGCTACAAAGTCATAAGAGAGGATGAAGATCTTCTTAACCCTCCCTAGTGATCCTCCTTGCTTTGGAATTTCAGATATCCTCTTAAGACAAAGTTGATTTTGTGATTAGTAGTGTCCAATAAAGTGTCATTCTAGTATCAGATGGTTAGAATATTTTGGGTGGGAGCACGCAAATGTCCCCTATGAAAGGAAAACAATGAAAATATATCCCATTTCTTTATCTCATGTCCTTATAGTCTTGAGATGTGGGAGCATGCTTCAGTGTTAAAATGGATTCATTTTGATTGGACAGGTCAAAATTTGGAAGCAACTTTACAAGATAGGGTCAACAATTAGTCCAATAAGGACTATATGGCATTACCTATTGTTTTCATATGGTGGACCTGGTTAGCCAATAACAAGGCTATTTTTTAGGAGGTTTACATAGATCCTTCTATATATGCCTCAAAAGGAATAGTTATCTTAAGTCACTTTCCACAAAATGATGATTTTGTCAAAGATAGAAGAATTGTAGATGAACAAATTGATAGATCAGGAAGCTGGTCATATTTGGATGGTTCTTCTCAGGGAAATCCTACCATGGGAGGAGCATGGGGTATTCTTTACATATTTGATTCACATTGGGTAAAGTTTTTTGCGGGACTAGGGATGAGTACCAATAATGGAGCAAAGCTATTGGCTTTAAAGTTAACCCTTCTTGTTGCAATTTCTTATGGAATATAGAAGATTCAAGTTTTGGGGGTTTCAAAATTGGTAGTTGGATGGATGAGGTATAAGACGCCAACAAAAAAAATCTAGTTAAGGACCATATATGAGGAGATAGTGCACATCATAGGCCATTTTCAAGTGGTTAACTTTCAACATATCTACGGAGAAAGAAATTTATTGGTAGACCAATTGTCAAAGAATGGTTTTGTAATACCCCGTTTTTGACCCCATGGTATTTTGATTGTACATGATGTAAATTTTGTATGGAATCATGCCAAGGAGCTCAAGGAAAAGGCCCTACCATTGACTGATGTTTTGTGGATATGTGATCAAGGTTGATGCCTATGGTTTATGGTGCTAAGTCAAGCACGGTATATACTTGTGAATATCATGTAATTATGTAATTAATATAATACCATGACTAGCTATGGGACTACAAACATGAAAGAGATGGGGGCACGATTCCACAAAGGGATAGGGTGGGGAGTGATTCAACCTATGAACCTTAGGGTGAGGCCAGATGTCAATGGGAGAACCCATGTACCCCTAGATACCTTTTTGTCTTATGTCCTAAATCATCAATTTCTTCCAAAAGTTGGTTGAGGTAGTTAATTCCTTCAGCAGAGCGAGGTATGGAAGTCCGATTGTTTGTCTGAGCAAGTCTGCACGGACCTGATCTCTGGGAAGTTGTGTTCTTGCTTCTGAAGCAAGAAAACCCTGGATTGTGTGCCCAGTCCGTTGTTTTGGAGGTCATGCTGAACGTTTTTGTTATTCTTCTCATGGGTGTTTGATTCAGGGGGTCATTCATTCTTTCCATTCTATTCTGCTCATGCGCGCTATGTGTTCCCCCTGTTTTGCAGAGTAGTGTTTCATTCTGGTTGTTCACCTGTTGTTTTCCCATCCCCAGTCACGCAGAGGTTTGAGGTCTCCCTTGTTTTGTTGAACGAATGAGCAGTGGACTTCCCCCGATTTTATGAGAAAGAGTGGTTATCTATGGTTTCCCCAGTGTTGTTGTCCAATGGTATCCTCTATCACATAGTGAGTGGAAGCATGTTTTACTTTGTAGACATTGTGGTCAGCTGTGTTGTGCACCCTGGTTGTGTTTTGAACTATATACAAGACTTAGGAGTGGAAGAGATGTAGAATGTGCTTGATAAAGCTAGTGTGGAACCTCATAATAAGATAAGAGTGGTTGGTGAATATGCCCTGCACATCCTGAGGAGAACTAGAAGGTAAGGGGTAGCCCAAGGGACTGTCAAGCAGAGAAGGGGACATTTCCTTGTGTTGGGTGTGTAGGAAACAGGGATTCCATGCCAGATAGATCTTGTGAAGGTGTGCTTAGCTCCGTGGATAATCTCACTAGCTTAGCAGTTCTTCCTCTCCACTGCCTATCAGCCTAATAAACACAACTTGAAGGATGGCTTGGATGGTAGACTAATAAACCCATCTGTTAGCTTGGTTGTGTCCTGGTGTTCACTTGCTCTTGTGTGTAATCTTGGGCTAGACATCCTGAGAAACCCATCGTGAATGATGGATTGGTTGAGTGCCTGATAAACCCATCTGTGGCTTGGACGGTCCTTATTGTGGCACTTGGCTTAACTATGAACAATCTGATAAACCCAACTGTATGTTGGCTTGGTTGAGTAATCCTGATAAACCCAACATTGTTTGGCTTGTAAGCCTGCAGCCTGATAAACCCAACTTGGTGTTGGCTTGGTTGGACAGTCTGATAAACCCAACTTGGTGTTGGATTGACTATGTCTGTGTGATATGTTTTGGCTATGTGTGAGTCTGTTGTTCCCTAGTCCCTTATGGAAATCATGCCCAACTCAGGGGCGATAGTGGTGTTGAGAGATTAAAGAACACACTGGCCTATGGTTGGGTGGAACGTTGTAGCGACATAGCTAGTTGCGGAACAACTTGATCATCAAAGATAAGTATTCTATGTTAAGTTATTTCTGCAATGTATTTGCTTATGATTGCTATGGTTGTTGTTTAGGACATTTCACCCTTATAAACTAGGGTCTGGGGTTACCAACTTACTACTAATCTTGCAAACAATCATCTTTTACAAAGAATGGAAAGAGAATAGGAAGAAAGTCTTGACTTACCCGATTAACGACGGTTGATCTAAGCTTGATCATATCCTGCTCCAATCCTCTCCAAAGCCTCTAGGTATGCTTCTCTTCACCTGCAAAGAGCCAATTCTTCAAGCAATATCTCATATATATATAAATCAAAGGTTAGATGAAAAGCATAATAATAACATCATTGAAAATATTCATTAAACCAATATACATGAGATAAACAATACAATATTGGAAGAAGAATTCTCTTTATTAACAAAAGGTGAATGGGAAAGAATACAACCCAGCTTCTGACACAAGGACTCCTCTGCAACCGAGGACTCTAAGTTTTTCTACTCCAAGACTCTGAAGATATACCACTGGCATAACTTTGCTCTCCAAAAATTAATTGATTAGCCCCACCCTAAGCCCTCTATTTATACTTTTGGAAATAGAGTAGTTTCGAAGGTTGGGTTGGTTGAGACAATTGGGATAGTTATGGATTAGGGCCCAACTAATCTCATCTAATCTCTATTTATAAATTTAATGCCGAATCAAGGTATACGCGGGTATTAATATAGGAAACTCACGTATGACACGTGAGTTGCTTGAAGGAAACTCACGTATGCAAGTATACGCGGGTTGCAATGCACATAGTCACGTATGACACGCGAGTTGCAATGCACATAGTTGCATATGACACGCGATTCGGAATGCACATAGTCGTGTATGCATACCAAAACTCAGAATAAAAATATATAAGGCTGGTCTGAAGATAATGCATTAAAGATCATGCACATCTATAGTGTTTTGGCTACTTCAATCCAAATTGTCCTTTTGTGTACTGGCATGATGAATGTTAGCACTCAAATGGAGAAGTGCCATTTTGGCTAATAACAATGGTTGTGTTGAATTCTTATGAATGATTTAAGTAGAAGTTTACTTGTGAATATTTCTTCCATTTTCATCTATATTTTCCTTGTATGTTCAATGCATTCTTGCCTAAGTCTAGCAAGGCTGGAAGCTGGAGTAAAAGGGTCAAAATACCTCTGATTGGGTGTTTTCGTCCCTTGGAATCCGCCTAAGGAAGGCGAAAGGCGAAAGGCGGAAGGGGCAGCTGAACACAATAGATAGGTTGTGTTTCCACACCCCGGGATCCACCTGTGGGAGGTGGAGGGTGAAAGCGGAAAGGTACAAAAAATTTCTTAGGAAAAGTTAAGTTTTTCGATTCTCGAGTTCCGCATAGGAAGGCGGAAGGCGGAATGCAGAAGGTGGAACCACGGTTGAAGAACTCCTTCGATCATTATGTTTCCGAGTTTCAAGTTCCAAAGGGGCAAGGTGGAATCGTGGATAAGAGGACCCATCGCACATTATGTTCCGATTTCTGAGCTCTGAGGTCGAAAGGTGGAAAGCGGAAGTGCAAAAGGTGGAAAGCGAAAGTGCGGAAGGTGGAAAGTAGAAGAGCCATGGAGGGAATCCATCGATCATTATGTTCTTATTTCTGGGTTTCGAGGGTGGAATGCAGAAGTGCAGAAGGTGAAAGAGCCATGGAGGGACTCCGTCGATCATTATGTTCCATTTTTTGGGTTCCGAGGGCGAAACGTGGAAGGCAAAGGGCCTATAAGTCTCGTTATCAAACTTTGAGTTGTTGACTCCCGAATTCCGAGGTCGAAAAGGCATAAGCGGAATGACGGAAAGGATAGGTTCAGTGCAGAAAAGGTGTTTTCGGTCATAGAAGAGATATGTCAAGGGCGAAACGAATGTTACAGTAGTATCTAAGCCCGAGAATGAAGGTTGAAGAGTGTGTTAACACCCATGCCTTGTGTTAGAAAGAAGAACAAAGGTTCTTAAAGTAAAAAAAAAAAAAATAACCTCATTATGGGGTATGGGGATGTTACAAATTGGTATTAGAGTTGTTGGTTACAGCACTAGGCCTAAATGGGACGGAATGAGTAATTGACAGAGATAGGAACACCCTCTGATACCAACATTGTGGTATAGAGTTGTTGGTTGCAGCATTGGGCCTGGATGGGCCAGGTGACAGTAAGTAAATGGTTTTCTAATTCTTATTTTGGCATGTAGCTGACAATGGTGTGTGACAACACATTTTGCAAAGTCATTGTGCATATTGGAAGTTGGATTTTGGTGTGGCCATGAGAACCTACAATGTGCATGGTGCATGGAATCCCTATGAGCATGAGGAAGATGCTATGGGAGAAAATGTAGGAGTTGGAAATGACAAGAGCAAGTCTAATGGGAGGATATTTCAAGAGACTCCCTCAGATATCCAGCCAACATGGTGCATCATGAGAATCTTGATTAAAGATTAGGAAGAGCAGCATCAGTTGAATGCATCCATGCTGCAAATTTTCACATATGTCCAAAGAAAGATGGACTCTGGGCATGGGACAACAAGTCCAAAAGGTAGTAAGAGTGGTACTAGAAGAAGGAAAATATCTTCCACTGGGTCGTCTTACTCTGAAGGATCCACTGGGGGATCAATATATTCTTCTCACGAGAATAAGAGGAGGAGGCGCTACAGGGACCGTTCACGCGATGAACTCAAGAATGCTAAACCTTCTACCTTTAATGGTGAAGTAAAGAATAGACAAGAAGCTGAAGCTTGGCTTCTTGGGATGAGGAAGTATTTACAAGTCCAAGAATACTCCAGAAACATGAAAGCTAGAGTAGCCATCTTCAATCTGAATGGAAGAGCATATATTTGGTGGGAGCACCTCAGGCAGGTGAAGAATCGAATGAAATGAAGAATAGGTGGAAACCATTCAAGAATCATTTCAAGCAGAAATACCTCTCTGACAGATACTATGATGATAATTAAGGAGTTCCATGAGCTGAGATTGGGACAGCTGACCATGTAAGAGTATGCCAATAAGTTCTTGGAGCTGTTAAGGTATGTCAGGTACATCAAAGATGAGAAAGTAAAGATCCGGCATTTTCTGAGTGGATTACCTCAGTATTACAAAGACAGAATTGAGTTTGATGATCCTAGAACTCTAGAATAGGCTATCAGGAAGGCTAAGTATTGTTATGACCAGAACAAAGGAAAACTCGATCATCATAAGGCATTGAAGGAAAATAAGAATGAAAAGTTTGACCAGAGAAAGAAAGGTTTCAAACCTCCTTATTTCATAAATTAGCAAAAGAACCATCACAAGTTGTAAATCAGTCAGCCGGAGTGATGGGGGAAAAGCCAAGATATCCACAACAGAATAGAGAACCCCTTAAATTTTGGAGATGTGGAGGACCCCACATGCGCAGGAATTTCCCACTTGAAGATCGAAATGTAAGGAAAATACAGAATGCCCAAGAAGCTGAAACTGTGGGTCAAGTGGCAAGGGCCATCCCTAGAATTTTTGCAACGCTAGAGGAGCGTCAGGTCGATCATTAGTCAACGGTGACTGAAGTTGCAGGTAAGATTGCTGAGTAATTTGTCTCCACTTTGATTAACCTTGGTTCTACTCACAGTTATATTACTCCTAGAGTAGTTAATATTTGTGCTCTTAAGAAGTTAAAGCATAGTAAGTCATGGTTAGTCCAACTAGCCACTGGAACCAAGAGAAAAGTGAGTGAAGTGGTAAATAAATGTCCATTAGTTATGGATGGATTGGTCACTTATGCATATCTTAATGTTCTTCCACTTGGTTCCTATGACATTCTGATTGGAATGGATTACTTAGAAGCTAATAGAGTAAAGCTTGAATATTACAACAAGACTTTTGAGTGCATAGATGAAGAGGGAAACTCAACAGTTGTGAGAGGCATTCCTAAAGTGATTTCTGTCAGACAAATTTCAACAATGCAACTGAAGAAGTTCTATAAAAAAGGTTCCCAGTTGTATGCAACCCATGTTTTAGAGGCAATAGAGAATGAAACTCCTAGGCTGGAGAACTTTCATGTGTTGCAGGAATTCAAGGATGTTTTTCCTGAAGAGATTCCAGGACTTCCTCCAAAGAGGGACATTGATTTTACCATAGAACGTGTGCCAGGAGCAGCACCAGTGTCTAAGGAACCCTACAGGATGAGCACACCATAAATGCTAGAGTTGAAGATGTAGTTGCAAGAGTTGTTGGAGAAGAAGTGCATCAACCCGAGTGTGTCCCCTTGGGGAGCACCAGTTCTGTTTGTAAAGAAGAAAGATGGTACACTTGGGTTATGCATTGATTACAGACAGTTGAACAAAGTCACTATGAAGAACAAGTATCATTTGCCTAGGATTGATGACCTCTTTGAGCAAATGAGAGGGGAAAAGGTGTTTTCCAAGATTGACTTGAGGTCCGGTTACCATCAGGTAAGGATCAAGGATGAAGACATTCATAAGACAGCCTTCACAACAAGCTATGGACACTATGAGTTTGTAGTGGTACCATTGGGTCTCACAAATGCACCAACTACATTCATGTGCCTTATGAATAGTGTCTTCAGTAGGTACTTGGACAAGTTTGTTCTTGTTTTCCTTGATGTCATTCTTGTTTATTTTAAGAATGAGGAAGAACATGAAGAACATCTGAGATTGGTTTTGCAATTGCTAAGGGAGCATAAGTTGTATGCCAAGTTGAGCAAGTGTGACTTCTATAAAGATAGGATCTATTATTTAGGTCACATCATCTCAGAAGAAGGAATATCTATGGACCCTTAGAAGATTGAAGCCATTATGAATTTTCCTACTACGAGGAATGTGACAGATGTAAGGTATTTCATGGGACTTGTTGGATACTACAAGAGATTCATTGAAGGATTATCCAAGGTTGCACATCCCATCACTTCCTTGCAGTGGAAGGGGATAAAGTTTGAATGGTCACCAAGGTGTGAGGAAAGATTGCAGCAGTTGAAGAATCTTCTCACAAGTGCATCCATTCTGAAAATTGCAGACCCGGAGAAATATTTTGTGGTGTGTACTGATGCATGCGGTCAAGGACTTGGAGGAGTTCTTATGCAAGACAACCATGTGGTGTGTTATGAGTCCATGAAGTTGAAATATCATGAGAAGAACTATGCCACTCACGACTTAGAACTTGCAGCCATAGTACATGCTCTCAAGATGTGGAGGCATTACTTAATGGGCAGAAAATTTGAGTTAAGGATAGACCATTATGGTCTGAAATATTTATTTGATCAACCAACACTAAACACTAGGAAATCTAGATGGTTGGATTTTTTATGTGAGTTTGATTTTGAGATCAAACACATAAAAGGGAAAGAAAATAAAGTGGTTGATGCACTCAGCAGGAAGGTGCATGAAATGCACTTGGCATCTCTTAGTATTTTCCAATCATATTTGAGACAACAAATTGTCAATCATGTTGTTAAATATTAAATGTATGTGCAGGTAAAAGATAAATTGTAGCAACAAAGTATTGAGAAGAGGTACGAGGGATATAAATTGGAAGAAGATGGACTTCTTACCTTTAAGAACATAATTTATATTCCAAATGTAGCAGATTTGAGGAGAGTTGTTATGGATGAAATCCATCAAACTCCATATTCTGGTCACCCAAGATATCAGAATACAATTGCTACAGTCAGAAAGTAGTAATTCTGGCTAGGAATGAAAAAGGATGTGGCTGAAAATATTTCAAAGTGCATGAAATGTTAGTAGGTGAAGGTTGAGCATCAACACCCAACAGGTTTGTTGCAGCCTTTGCCAGTTCCATAATGGAAATGAGGAGTTATTTCCATGGATTTTATTATAGGATTTCCAATGACTTGGAGACAATATGATTCTATCATGGTTGTGGTGGACAAGTTGACAAAGGCAGTGCATTTTATACCAGTTAAGTCCACCCATAAGACTAATGACATTGCAAAAATATTCATGAAGGAGATTCTCAAATTGCATGGATTTCCTAAGGCGATAGTCTTTAACAGGGATGCCATGTTCACTTCCAAGTTTTGGAAGGGGTTGTGTTATAGCTCAAAATGATGCATCTCTATCTGTGACCACTTTCCCATGATTCCATTGCATGTTGACACTTCCATGACGACACTTCATGAAAGTCATTAAAAAAACACCTAACTTGGAGGACCCATATCTTGAGTTTTGTAACTCTATTTGACCTCATCTCTACACCGTTGGAAATATATTTTAGTTAGATAAAACTTTCCAGAAGACACTAGAGTCTGAAAATGCCCAAAAGTACCCTTAAAATGAGCTTTTCTTATGTGTACGTGAGTTGCTTTAAGGAAACCCATGTATGTACGCGAGTTGCTATATATAATACTCACGTACACATTAAATACACAACTTTTTGCCTTGCAACTCGCATATACCTCCTGCATACGCGACTGTTGTCTCTGCAACCCACGTACGCCTCCTAAAAATGTCAACAAAATACGTATTTTGAAATTCGGGTAGTTTGGGTAGTTATGCAACTGACTCCTTCAGTTGTAACTACTTTGTCTTCAACCCTAACTCTTCATAAAGCATATAAATAGAGGTAGGGAGGTCCATGAGAGGGGACTTGAATCTTTGCATTGTTATACTGGAGGATTTGGAGCTCTCTTTTCCCACACCTTTGCCCTAGAAGCTTTGTCCTCATGTTGCAGAGCTTGGAGGTTGAGTTCCTTGGAGAAGAGAAGCAGCAAAACCAGATCAAGGTTTTGGCAGGTGTCGAACTTGGAGAGAAGGTATATTTGTACTTGTTTTCAAGATTGATAAAGATGTGATGTCCTTCTTCTTCCCAAATCAATGTGTCTTGTATATTGAATCTTTGATTATGATTATATGATGTTATTTATCATATTATGTTTTCATGTTTCATTGAATATAATCTCCGTTCATATAGTCTATTTGGTTTGAGGAAGGTATAATTCATTTCGCAGGTCTCTTGGAGCAAGAGGAGCAAGAGGAGTAAGAGAAGGATTGAAGGGTTGCTTGGATCAACCTTCGTTTGTTAAGGTATGAACCATTCTAATCTATGAATCTTGTTTATATATACTTGCAAAACCATTTGCATCCACCTTTCAACCCCGGTACGTTGATGGCCTCTTAAACCTTAGCCATAGGAAACTTTCCTTTACAACAGAACTGACGAATCCACTGGGGAGATCCTTGTCTGTGTGGGGTTTCTCTATTTCTCTTTCAGTATTTTGCAAGGTTTTAGGTCCTTCTTATGAGTTAGGAACACCTTTTGAGTATGTTGGAACACCTTTCCTGCCTTCCTAGGTTATTTTTTTACCCTTTTGTGCTTTTTGTCATCCATACACGAATTTCAGGCTAAACAGTCGCGTGTCTATGTTGTATACATGACTTTCACTACCTGTAACCTGCGTGTCATATGTGACTTGCCTTAAGGCAACCTACGTATGCACCTAAATTTGTGTTTTGTCATCATTTTTAGGGTTTTTGGGTGGTTTGAGGGCTATTTGTAGGGTCTTCAAGGGTCCTCTGCATGTGCATGACTCCTGAGAGGTTGTTTTATCTCTGTTAGGTTCTCTTTGTCTATCCTATAAGTCTCTTTCAAGTCTTTGAACTTTTTTTTGTTTCCTTCCCCCCCCACCTCCTTCTTTGGATTGACCTTGTTGGACAACGTACTGAGCAACCTCTATTTGTAGGTTTAGATTGGTACTTGGCACTTGTTGACCTTTGTTTATGTCAGTCTTATTGCTCAGTCTCTTCATTCCAAAGTTGTTGGCTTGTTCACTTTTGTGAGCCTTCCTTCCAAGAGAGGTTATATCCAACTTTAGGAAAACCTAGGGTTTGTTTGTGGGGTGTAGAGTAGTTGTCTATTTGCTTTGTTTACATTACTGGCTTGCATTAGTTGATAGGTTGTTTTTCTTTTGCATTTATTAAAGAAAAATAAAAAACACATGTTTGCTTTATATGCATGTGGATTAGGTTTTTAGTCTAGATTGCATGGCATATCATTGTTTTCGAAAAAAATAAAAAGAATTGTTCTTTTGTGGCTTTCAAGTTTTCTATTTGAAAAAATAGAGAGAATAGTTTTTGCTTTTTGCATTTCATTTCTATTTACTTGGTCATTTTGTTTCAACTTTGACTCAAAACACCACATAAGTTTCACGCCATTTACCCTCTGACTAAAAACAACCCTTAAAATAAACGATATAATTTAAAAATTAGTAGTAAGTTTTATTTTATAGGGTCATACACCAACTAGCTTAGGCTAGACTTGTGGGATAGGGAGTTTAAACTCCCCAAAAGTGTTTAAATTCAGATGTAGTTGGCCAATCACTAGGTAAATCCTCTTCTATGTTGATTGTATCTTGGAAGCTCCTCTCAAATGGGAGTTAAGCACAAGGCCACGTGGAGGCTTGGACTGAGGAGATAACCCTCTGATTCCTTGTCAAAGCGTAGACCAACGTTTTTGCACATCTAGGGATTTTGTCTTAGACATGATTTTGGGCTTTGCTACCCTGCCCATGTGTACGAACCAAGATTGTGACTACCCCCCCAAAATGTCAATATAATTAAGGTAGCCTTTAGTCTCTTTGACATCTAGGGTTCATACATAGGTACATCGAAAGGCTATTTCTGGTTGACCTTGGACGGGCTTGGAAGGTAACCCCGACAGAAGGTGTGGAAGGGTGGTGGGTGATTCCTCCGCTTGTGCCTAATAACATCTATAGAGACGCCAAGTAACTGTCTATCAGCTTTCTTCTGGAAAGCATATCTTATACCTGTTTGTCTGTTTGGCTTTAGGAATTTCAGTGAGTGCTTTGTGGTTTGTCTGTACTTAGTTTTCCTTTAGGTGTGTGCTTTGTACTTTTGGTTGCTTGTCAACCTCATACTTTGTCTCCTTGTTTGAAAATATGGCTAGCACCCCTTTGAACACCAACCAAGAGATCCCCATGTTGGGAACTCCTTGTACTATTCCTCTCACAGGGAATGTTGGTGTTCCTTTGATGGCCACCTTGAATCTGCCTGGATTCACCCTAGGGATAGCAGTGTGGTTGTTTTCCACTCCAACTATCCTGAATGCTCCTGGTGCTTCTCAAGTACGCTCCTTATATCAAGAGCATCAAAACACTGCTTCCCCTTCACCTGTAGTTGATTCTCCTACTCCTTCTACCTCATGCAGTGAAAGTACTGATACTAGTAACCGACATCCTAAAAGGAGTAAAAGAAGGAAGAATAGGAAGAAGACACATAAGAAAGAGGGAACCCGTTCAACCTCTGCAAGTCAAGTTTATCTTCACAATCCATCCTTTATTGATCATGCTGGTGGGATCCTTCCAACCTTTCCAAGTCATGTCGAATCCAGTCACTCATCCTCTGTAGTTCATGCTGAGAGCACCCGTTCAACCTCTGATGTTCAAGTTGAACCTCCCCATCCAACCTCTACAATTCATGTTGGATCCATCCACCTAGCCTCTGAAGTTCATGCTAGGGGCACACACTCAACTGTTGCAAAGCATCTTGATCCTAACCATTCAGCCTCTGTTGTTCATGCCAGTGGTGCCCAGCCAACCTCTGAAAGTTATGTTGCACCCAGTCTCTTAGCCTCTATAGGTCATGCTGGGGGCATCCTCTCAACCTCTGTGGTTTATTCTAAAGACAATCCATAAGCCACTGTGAGTCATGTTGACACTGTTGAAAAGACTACTCGTTCAAAACACAAGCCCAAGTTTCCTTGTAAGCTTTGTGACGGAGACCACCTTACTTATAAATGCCCTTCTATCATAGAGGTGCGAAGAGTTTGGTTTCATGGTCATCCCGTTTTTGAACATTCTAAAGTTTTTCAACAACCAGCCTCTCTTAGTCAGGTTCGACCCAGTCACCCAGCCTCTGGTGGTCATGTTGGGGGGAAACTCTCAACCTATGTAGGTCATGTTGAGAGCAAACAGTCAGCCACTGCTTATCATGTTGACACCGTTGAGAAAATTGGTCATTCGAAGTGCAAACTTAAGTTCCCTTGTAAGCTATGTGAGGGAGATCATCTTACTCACCAGTGCCCTGCTATCACTGAGGTGCGAAGAGTGTGGTCCGAGACTCAAAAATTTCCTTCTCCTGAACAACCTATAGTTTCTCAACAACCTACTCAACTTTTGGTTGATCAAGTGGTCGAACCAATATCAGATTTGGTCGATCCCACTCTTCTTTTGGAGAGTGATCCTTATGTGATTGAACCAATGTAACCTTTGGTCAATCCCACTCTCCCTTCGGAGAGTGACTTTCACAAAGCGGTTGAATCGATTCCATTGTCGATTAATACCACTCTTCCTTTGGAGAGTGAAGTGTATGCCAGTCACATTTTCTTCACTTCCAGATTAGAACTTACTGAACAAAGGGGCACTAAAATCACTTCAAATGAACCCCCACCAAGCTCTCGGATTGCTTCCTTTGATTGGGATATCCTAGTTGGGTTGCGCCTTCCTTCTGATGCACCTTTCCAGATAAAGGTCAAAGTTGAACCATACATGATTTCTCGTTGTATTGTTGATGAAGGAGCCTCAGTTAGTATCTTGTCTGCTCGTGCTTAGCAAGGCATGGGATCTCCCATCCTTGTGTCGACTACTAGTCAATTACTAGCCTTTGATAGAAGAACTTGTATAGCCTTGGGAATTCTTGCTCAAACACCTGTTACTTTGGGTAGGAAGACCATCTTAGTTGACATCATGGTGATAGAAGACCCCTTGGAATTCAATATGCTCCTTGGACGTGATTATGTCTATGCCATGCAAGCTGTGGTGTCAACATTCTTTCGTGTGATGTACTTTAATCATGGCGAAGAAATTGTCACTATCGATCAGTTGGATTTTCTTGATCCTTCTCCTGACCCAACTAGAGACCAGTTCTTTTTTTTATTGATTCCCAATGTTTCTATAGACACTACCCTGCCACAGGTGAGCTATGTGGCCTCATGTCCTTCATGTTCAATTTCTACTGAGAAGCTGCCTCTATTTTCATGCTTACCTTCCTGGGACTTGGTCCCAGCAATTGACCAGGTGAGTCATCCTATATCGACTATGGAGCTTGCTCTCCACTCTATCGATCCATTTGAAAGTTTAGACATGTGTCCTATCTCGGATGATCTCCTTCCTTCAAATGAAGCCTTCCTAGAGTCTTTGATACAGTCTGATCTTCTATTGGATTTTGGTTCAGTTGTGACTAAGTCTTGTTACCACATAAGTTGTACTTAGTGGTTTTTTATCAAGTGAGCCTGGTGAACCGGACAAGGATAACTTGTTCGGACTTCAGAAGACCTTTGAAAGTATTTCTGGGAAGTGCTTGTTGTACTATATCACATGTTCATACCCCATGGGGGAATTGTAATAAATGTTATAGCGTGATAGTGTCTATAAAAGACTCAGTCTCTTAGACTTTATTTGTCAATCCAATCAACCCAGGGTGTTTTTTCCCTTGGTTATTATTGGTTGTTGAATAAACGACTGATAATTTCTGAGTTTTTCACTCCATACCTCCAAAGTTGGGGTGGTCGGCTTGGCATTTAGGCCTATTGAGGTTATTAGAGTCTATGTGTCAATGTATAAACATGATAGGCATCATGGTCGATTCATATGAACATATCTAAGTCCCCCTAGGTTTTTTCAATTGTTTTAATTTTTTAATTTTTTTAGTGTTTTTTCTTAAAATTTAATTTTTCCAAAACTTAGGCTATTTTTTAATGCTTTAATTGGAAAAAATGGTTTTGTAATAAAAGTGGGCTCGAAATTCAGATTCAGTTATGTAGGTGCTCATTTTCAAGCTAAGAGCACCTAGTAATCCTATAGACCCACTATTTCCTAGTTTTGAGTAATTTTCCATCACTTAGGTCAGAAAGCCCCAAAAAATCATTTATTGATTATTTTAATTAATAAATTGATGAATAATGGAGCAAATCCAAAATCCTAGATCAGTGGATTCTCAGCCGATTTGATTGAAATCAATCAGATCTGAACCAGATTGACTGGATTTGACAAATCCTTGACTGAAGGAGGTGATCTGGCTTCTTGAAGTTCTTAACGATGTTAATGAATTTGTCAGAAAGTTTAGCATTGGCCTAAGTAAATTCAAAGGAGCTTTATAGCTAGGACTGGGGATAATTTTTTGTGGTAACTGATGAAATTTCTATTTGCTTCTGTTAGTTCTCTTTTTCCTCCTTAGAGAGTATAGTAATTGGAAATTTGTTATATGATTTTTTTTTATTTCAAAAAAAAAAGAAAAAAAGGGGTGTTTATTTTGTGCAAGTTTTGAACGTTGCGGAGTTTCAACAACTTGGTGTGAAACTTTTGGTTCAGGACGATGCGGTGTGACATTGCAGCAATGCGATGCTCCCTGTGCCACGTAGACGATTTTGGAAAGGAACATCGGGCTAGTCACTTCGCCCTCTGACAAGCAGTTAATACCGGATACGACAGCTATCTGTTACGCTAGATTTGGAAACAGTATAGTGATTTTCCCAGATTTGGTAAATCTTGGTCGAGACCGGTGCCTGTGCACAATTTTCAAAGGAAATTTGATCGGATTTTCAGCAATTAATGAGGATAGAAACGACGGGTGTTGTCTTTTCCATGCAATAAATGTTGCCGACGGGTCCAGCTTAAGTGACCGTTGCTTCAGAGAGTATCACCTTCTTTATAAGTACATAGATCATTCACACAGAAGGGTTACTTTAGCGATTTCTGAGAGTTATAGAGCAATTTGTAAGAGTTTTTCCTGAGCAGAGATAATTTAGTTACAGAGTGCTAGTTTCCCCAATTTCGCAGCCATTGCCAGTCCAGAGTATTGCACCAAGTGGTGTATGTCCAAGAAGGAACCTTTAGAAGAGGTTGTGAGATGATTCTAGAGTGGTGGCCTCCTATCTGTTATGATGACGCCGCCCAAGGTTGTGAAATTAGGTGCACCATAGGTCAGACAGATGCCAAGGATGAGGAGTCAAGCTCAGATAGTAGAAGAGTCCAGCCCAGAGCAAGAAGAAGAAGTTCATATGGCAACAGTATAGATCGTGCCATGAGTCGAGGACGCACCAGAGGTAACCATTCCCAAGGGTGCTAATTTTCCTATTCCGCTACCGTCGATTGACCCTCATGTAAAGAAAGATGGAGACCTATTAGGATATGTCCCTGTTCTCAAATTTACAGACTATAACCTTGGATACAGCAAGACATATCCTCAGTTTCGGTCGGATCAGTATCTTACGGTTCAGAGGAACCCGAGGATTGATGGAGATGAGTTTGCTCCTATGGAACACGTCCAGGTTCTTGAGCGATCAGGCTTGGTCAATTTGCTGAGAATACCACATTTTGGACGAGGTGCAGAGGTTAATGTCATGGTACGCATGCTACTTTCTCGTGTACATGGAGGTTACCTCTGGTTGGGTAATCAGGTTGACTTGAACGTTGATCTGATACACCATATCACTGGGCTGTCTAAGAGCGGTAAGGACCCTCAAACGCATATATTAGGGAAGAGCAAGGATTCCAAGCTACCAGCAACCCTAGTTAACAAGTATAAGCTACAGAGAGGAGGTCGGGCTTATGACCTCACAACCCTAACAGATGACACACTCAGATTTATAGCCAGTCTGCTTGCAAGCAGATTGTTAACTAAAGTTCGCCTGAAAGAAGTCGCAGGATCAGTAATTCACCTTGCCATACAAGTCGCAGAAGGTGAACAATTTAATTGGTGTTTATTTTTATTAAATATTTTTCTTCAATATTTTTTGACAGCACAGGACGAGCCGAACCACCCCTTCCATTTCTCGTGGATGCTTATATTATGCGCATTCGTCGGCTGGAAAGAGCAGCCCCATACCCAGTTTCTATAGGTACGAAGCGGCGAGTGCAGAGGCGCGCGCTATGCAAACTTGTGGGAGAGCAACAGCCCAGCCAAGAAAAAGATCAATATGATAGTATTTTATGAATACTATAACCTATTGAAGAGATTCATCCAGGAGACACCGCGGATCAGCATGGATATTGTGGACATGTATGATAATCGGCTTGATTTGATGGCAGACAGCCACACAATCTATCTATAGCCAAAAGGGTTTAGAACGGATAACTTGGCTGTTGGTTTGTTCAGGACGACATCACAGGATGTTGAAGATGTTATCAAAGACTTTGATGAAGAATGGAAGAAGGCATTAGAAGATGCCACAACAGGAAATGTAACAGCAGATACCACACCACTAGGCCCATTAGACAAAGGAAAAGATAAGGTGGGTTCCAAGAGAAAAGACCTAGTAGAAGTGCCACCAGCGGCACAAAAGAGAAAAGACCCAGTAGAAGTGCCACTAGTGGCACAAAAGAGGAAATATGCAGAAGAGGCGGCCCCAGAGGCACCAAAGAAGAAAAAATCCAAAGCCTCAAATCCAACTAAAGAGACCGTACTAAAAGAGGATGACTATGAACTCATCGCAACAAGATTGCAGGAGGCGCTGCAGGACTCATTTCAGGGGATGAAAACATCGTAGGATGAGCTGCAGAGCTCGGTAGATAAGAAGCTTCTGGAGTTGAAGGCACTAACTGAGAAGACTGCCACGGTGCAGCTTCCGCCAGTCAGGGCGACAGCAGGAGAACGCTCACAACAATCGATTTCCCGCAAGGAAGTCTTTGCAAAGGATCGCATCAATACAGTGCTGATACCACTAGGGAGCATCTAATTCCATGCCTTAATGATTGATGTACAGAGACAGATTAGACACCCTATTGAGGTTAATCTAGCACAATTCCCCGTTGATCAACTACAGATGATCCAGCAGCAGATAGCCACAGAGCTCAGGGATAGAGAGTTGGCGACCTATAAACAGAACACTTAGCCGAGACAACAGAATGCAGAGCTCACCACAACCTTTTAGACAAAGGCAGAGGAGTTTAGAGTATATGAAGAAAGAGAACAAGACCTCAGTCAGGTCCTGCAGAACATCGCACTGGAGTTACCCCAGTGTAATATAGAGTTTGCCTTACCTCTACCGCAGAAGGTAATAAGAATTGCAGATAGAGCAAAGGCTCTGGAAGAGATAGTGATCAAGATGGAGGAAGACCACAAAGCGCAGATTTCCAAGCTTGAGGCTCGAGCACCAGGCACACCTCAGGCAGATAAGGAAGCAAGGGAAGAGGCCTTTAGACTCGCTTCAACACAAATGAAGTGTCGCATAGATGATGCAGAATCATTGCTAGCCGATGCGAAAAAGACATGGTCGGAGCTAGATGAGCTCCCAGCTAAACTCGAATTGCAGCAGAGCATCCAGAACATAGAGAAGGCCACAGTAGCAATGAAGGAAGAAGTCAAGAGCTTAGGATCTCTTGCAAAGATGAAGAGGACGACAGAGATGAACCGGTTGCAACAGGAAGCGCAGTGGTTAAGAGAAAAAGAGCAGAGCTGGTCGATGCGGTTGAGTAGAGAGTCAAGGAGTTCACTACAAGCAAAAGTGAAATTGATGGCACAGATGACTCCATCATTAGTCAATCTATGCTTGAAGTGGCACAAGACTGTGTCGAAGCTATGGACAAAGAAGTCGCAGGACTTCGAGAAATATTTGCAAGGACTTCGCAGGAAGCCAAGGAGAAGCTACAGCAAGAGAAGCCAGTTGTTAGTGGCTCGGGGACGATCCACAAGTAAGTGTTAGGGGACTATTGGAGCAGGTCCCGTAGCTACAGGAAAATCTGCTATATCGGGATAAGAAAGTCAAAAGAAACAGTACCTGGAGAAGCCAAGAAGAGAGAGCTCAACCACTACACTTAAGGCAGTGGCGAAGACAAGAGGGATGAGCTACCCTCATAAAGGAAAAGGAGCAACGGGCCGAGGTATTGAAGACAAAGGATAGAAGGGGAGCGACTGAGGAAGCGGCGCCCATACCCACGATCAGCGCCGGGAAGCGTGGAAGACTGCAGAGAGCTGCAGTATGACCAGTAAGCGGCAGTTCAAAGTACAGATGCGTCGACTGTCACAGTTAGGGTTTCTTGGGTTACTGTTGGGATAGGCCCACAGTTTTGTATCAAGGTGAGACCTTCGGGCCACCTATTTAAGCATGTATTTTGTATTGTAAAAGGTTGGATAGTAGACAGTTAGACAATTAGAGAGAAAGATAGCTAGTTCTTTAGACATCTATATTGTAAGATATTGTAAAAGAGTTGAGCTCTGGTTCTGTATTCAGTCCGTATTATCTTACTGTAACCAGTAGCCGACTCCTTGAGTATGAATGTAACAATCTACAGGGATTGAGAGAGAGAGAGAGAAATAATAGAGTGTAAGAAGAAAGCAGAATAGAAAGAGAAGAGATCTAAGAGAGAAGGGCTCCAGCTGAGAACGCGGAGTTTCCCAGAATATCTCGGGCTGCATAATAGATTGCAGCGGAACTGTGTGTACTCTCTCCAGATATAATATAAACACAAGTTCCAGTGGACGTAGCTTCCTCCTTGGAAGTGAACCACGTAAAATCAATGTGTAGTGTGACTGTTTCATGTGATTGTGTTTACTTGTTTTCTATCTGTTACCTATTACATGAGCTTAGCTAACAGTTAATGAATGTGTGTATGCTATCCTTAAGTTTATAGTAACGTAGAAGGATAAATGTGAGTTGGATGTGTTAAGTATTCTGCATATAAGTTTATCAGTGTTTGATTTATACCGTAACAATTACAATGTCAAGTGATTCCTGTATATTCAATTCCGCAAGTTGAGCGCAATAGATGTTGAGCATATTAGACTGTAGAAGCTAAGTGAAGTTGTTTAACACCCTTGTGGATGTTAGCTGAGCTAGTATAACAGGGAAAGGAGAGTCATTGGACCATGAGAGTTGGAGAGTCCTATTGAGTCTTACCACAGAAGCTATCGTAGCACAGAAAGGTGATATCGTACTGCCAAAGGAGCCACGGTGTGGGACATCGCAGGTAAAGAGTCAAGTAGAAGAGAAGGTTTGCACATCACCAGAGAAGCCGCGATGTGATAAGAGTCAGTCTCATAGCAGAGTCTGCTCGGAAGAGAGATACAGCATGATAAAGAGAAATCCCACTGGTTAACCAGAGTCAAGAGAAACCTAGGATGCTACAGAACCTGGTTAAGGACATGTGAGTCTTCAGCCACCCCATCTAGGATCACTTTGGGTGAGACTTCAGGCCGTTATGCGATCTGTCACCAAAAGGGCCAGTGAGCTAGGGGTTTTGTTGGTACATTACAGTAAACCTAGGTCTACAAATAGATAACCAACAGTGAGACTCAGATCAGGCTCAGTTAGACATAGATCAAGCATTGATGGACTCTCTTTCAGCTACAATGGTTTGTCTCCTTGGGATTTGCGCCCCCCCTGGGCTGGATCTCCTGGTTTTTGTATAAATGAAGCACAAGCTGCCTCTTCCAAGCTAGTTAGAGCTGGATTGAAGGGCTTGCTATTGTAATATTGTATTGATCATCATTTGTTGAAATAAAGAGAAGCTTTGGAGGCTAAATTGTGGAGTACCTTTCATGTGTGGATCATCATTATCATGCTGCTTTTGAGGTGAACTGCTATTTTTTTCAATTTTTGCATCAAACTGTTGTCTGCCGGAATGATTATTGGAATCATAGGAATAGATCATTGTAAGTAATCTTACTTACTCCTATTTTGCTACATATGTTTGAATGAGCTAATATTTGCATGCTAAATAATATTATTTGCATGCTGTATCATCTACTTCTCATATGTATCTTCAGATTTAATGGTTTTGTTTGCAGGATTTGTTATTTAGCTTACAGGTTTGCCATGATTGGAAGAGCTGTGGTTTAGGTTTAATTCCACTGGTTTTCCAACAAATATTGTGAATATTGTGCCCCTCGGTGCTTCACTAACAAGTCTCTTTTGTAGATCTGCTTTTGCAACAAGCACTTCTCTTTTCCTCTTCCTCCTTCAAAATCTTAAATTTTCTTCAAATTGGTTACTACTAAAGAATCTTATTGCTTAGATCTGTCTCATTAAGAAAATCACATATAGATATAGTTAGTAAGATCCTTTCTTAAGTTATATCTTAGTTCCCTTTTGCATATAAAGTTATATTTGAAGAGATCTAGCTGAAATTACCCTCTTTTTTGCAAGCATTATAAAGGAAATTTGTAGCTTGCTAATAAGGTAGTTTCCTTTGCTGTTCTTTAAAGTTTCATATTCTGCAAGAAAAGTGCATATCTCATTGGCTGCCCAAACAACAAGCCAAGATACCAAGGAAATCTTGCTTTCCTTGGTTCCTTTTTGCAAAACTAGATTACCCCCGTTTAACAATTTTTTACTTCGTTTTTTTTTTGTAACTAGCGTGGTGACCCAAAACACTTTTAAAGTGTGTTTGGGCACATTTGATTTTAATTGTTTGGTGTTTTTTAGCAGGTTTAACAAAAAAGAGAAGGAGACTCTACCCATTTTCTGACTTTTGGACGAACCAGAGCTTCATGGAGGCTCCCCCCACTGCTGTGATTTGATTTTAGCTTGTTACAAGCTTGTTGTAAGCCTTTGGATCCTAGATAAAAAGGACCAAAGTGCATCAATTTCAATTTGCTGATATTGTAAATCACTTCTAATAAAAACAAAAGGTCTTTTCGAATAGACTCTTTCGAGCCTATTCACCACCCCCCCTGGCGGGATTTGCGTCTGTGTCATTTTTTACTTTTTGTTCATCTTTTTTCAATCTAGTTGTTATACACCTGAATGGCACCTCTCCGTCCGAGTGCCAACATCCCTCATGTTGGCACACAAAAGGACACTTATGGATAGAGGTTTGCCCAAAACACTATAGCTTGGCTTGTCATGAAGTACATTCTTCCCTCATCCAGCTAGTCAATTTGCCATTTTTTTTCCATGTTGAGATGTAGTCGTGACTCTCTTTATATACAACTTGTGCATCACTCGTGAGTATCCTTTGTAGCAAGTCGTGAATCCATGTATTCGTGGGTTGCGCTTATACATAGTCGCAAATCATTAGCGGGTTGCTCTACTACATACCCGCGCATATGTCTCAAACATTAAAACATAAAAAAAATTGTTGAATGGAGATTAGTTAAGTCATTTAACTTAATTTCCTCAACTTCCACAACTTCCCCAACCTTTGAGAACTGCCTTATTTCACCCATATAAATTCAGGCCTTGGGGAGGGTGTGGGTTACTTACACTTGGAGAGAAAAGTTATGCTGGTGGAGTTTATACAGAAGTCTTTGGAGCAGTTGAACTTAGAATCCTTTGGTTGCAGAGGAGTCCTTGTCTCAGACGCTGGGTTGTAAGCTTAACTCTTTCCATTATTGATAATAAAGAGATTACTTCTTCCATATGTGTTTCATGTCTTGTGATTGGATGAATGTTTATATTTCAGTATGATATATGTTTTATCTAACCTGCTTATATGTACATGAATCATCTTGTATCTGGAAGAGTGTTTCTTGACAGGTGAAAGAGGAGCAATCTTGAAGATTCTGGAAGTGGAACAGAGAGGAAGAGAATAGCAAGGATCGAACTTCGTTTAACAAGTAAGTCCTTCTAACCCTCCTATTTCCTATTCTGTACTTTAAGAGTCAATTGTCTGCAAGTAATTGAGTATGTTGGTAACCCCGACCTTCGGTTATTAGGTGTATTATCCTGTACAACAGAACTGGCAACTCCGCTGGGGAAGCCCTAGACTGCTGTAGGTTTTTCTGTCCCTGACCAGTCTTTGCTTGGAAGTCAGTGTGTGATTTTCTATCCTGGTTTTCACTCGACTCAGCCTTTGAAAGTCCTTTGATTTTTTCCTTATTTTTTAGAAAAATTTCATACGCATTCGCGGGTTGTCTTTATAGACAGTCGCAAATACTACTATGCATTCGCGGGTTGTCTTTCTAGACAGTCGCGAATCATTCGCGAGTTGCGCCAAGTGACAGTCACGAATACTCCTGGAAGTTGGGATTTTGAAGTAAAGTTTGCTTGTTTTTTTCTTGTTATGATCTCTGTTTCCTGAGTGGATTTTCTTTATGAGTGCTGGGCAGTTTGTTTGAATACCCTGGGTGATCATACTTATAGCTTTTTCGAAATCCCTTGAGTCTCTTTTACTTAGTTTATTTACTGTTTGCTTTCTGAATTTTTTGGCCTGTTTGGGTACTAGGTTAAAGTGTCGTGGCCCAGATCAGTGATCAGGGTCTTGGGCTCTGTTTTTCTAGTCTGTCTTCTGACAGTGGCTGGTTGTCACTTACCTTTGTAAGTCTGCAGTGATTCTTTGTCATTGTTAGCACCCAAGCTAGGGTTCCTAGCTGTTAACACCCAAAAATGGTTAACTACCTCATCTACCCCATTTTATGGCTCATTTGTCCATTTGCCTGCCATATTTCCCTGAAAATCCCACTAAAAGCCTCCAAAAGGCCTAAAATGCCTCCAAAAGGCCATAAAACCATCTAAAAAGGCTCCAAAAGGCCTAAAATGCCTCCAAAAGGCCCAAAAACCCCTTTTTCCTCCAAAAATAACCAAAATTCCTCTAAAAATAGCAAAAATCCCCAAAAGGGAAGAAAAGGAATAAAAATAATGAGGAAAAAGAGGAAAACCCTAAAACAGCAAAAACCCTAAACAAGTTGCCCTAAACCACATGGTTTCTAAAAACCATGGGCTAGCATTCCACCACTAAAAAACTATAAATAAGTGGTGGAGACCCCTCATTTCACATCCACAGTCATAAGCACCCTTACTCTGCCAAAACATCTCGTGAAACCCTAGCTTACCATCAAGTTATTTTCACCATTGAGACCCCTTTTGGCCTATTTTCCACCATCGGAGAAGGAGAAGGAGCAGCTTGGAGCTCGGAGCCACCGACATCCGATCAGCGCAACGGACTCCAACAACCTCCGCATTGGAGGTAATATTAATCAAAAAATTACCATTATACACTGCTTTACTGTTCTTGCTTCACGTTCTTTACTTTTACTGCTTTAGCTTAGTTTTTATTTCAGTCTCTTTTTATTTACATTATTGAACTGCTACTAAGGATTCCAGATTCCTTAGTAGGTGCTCATCAGCACAAGCTAGGGTGAAAACCCTAGCTACAGGTTTTGGCGACTCCGCTGTCTTTTTTACTGTTATTTTTCCGTACTGTACTTTTGGCTGTCGTTTTCGGCCGCCGGAAACCGCGTTTTTTCTTTCCGCAACCGCGTCCCGACCGCTCATTTCAGGCCCTAACCCGCGACCAGTTCGCCACTGTCAGCCTTTGTTTCTGCACCCCGACCGTGTTTTTTCCGCCCACAGTCGCGATCCGACCGCGCATGTTCATTACACAGGCGCGCTCCGACCGCCGCTGTCAGCCCGAAACCCGCGACCTAGACCGCGCCTGTTTCCTTTAAACCCGCGATCTACGCGCGACTGTCACCTTCCAACCCGCGGTCCGACCGTGCGAATCCGCCTTATACCCGCGATCCGCGAACAGTTTTTGCCCTAGTTTCTGCACCAAAACCCAGCTACTTTGCCTCCCTTTTTCCTGCACTTGCACAACCACCTGTCCCACTTGCAGCCGTATAGCCATTTCTGTCTTTTATTTACAGCATTGTTTAGACAATTTTTAGCATTGTTGATTTCAAAAAAAAAAAAAAAAAAAAAGGGGTTTGCAAAGTTTTCAAAGTCTTTCAAAATTTTCGCAAAGTTTTTCATACATTGCTATTGTTATTTTAGGATTCCCAACCTCACATGCACACACTCTATCCCCTAATTCAAAGTGAGACTTAAAATCTATCTAACTCAACAAACACTATAACCTCGTTTGAGGAACCCAAAAGAATCTTGTAGTTAGGTAGGATCGGGGGGATAGGCTTCAAATAACACCCCTCGGTTATTTACACGTGAGACATAGTTGTTGTCCTTTATGGAACCAAAATCCCCCAGTATTTTTTGACACGGTCACCACCAGTTTGTCAGAGGGCCTCTCCCTTAGGAGGGTTGAAGTCGTGAGATTGGTTCCGGAAGTCTGAGTGGAATACCGAAATCCATTCAGTAACCGAAGGGCTACCTCTCGCAGTTCTCGGAATATCTCTGTATAGGGAATATTGCGGTTAAAGGACCAAGCGGCAGATTCACCTTTCTAAACGTGTCATGAACGGGGTATCTTAGTTGCCATTCTTCTAGGTTTGCGTACCCAGTGTCCCTCCCGGTAGGGGGATACTTTAGCCATTTGACTTTCCTACTTATATTGTCTGACTTGGATTTCATCACCTTGCAGAGGATATACTTAGTTAAGTCATAATACCATTAGCTAGGTGTTTGCATGCTCCTTTACCTCCCTTTGGTCTAGTGAGTCCACCGATTTTTCTTTTTTAGGAAACCGACTGCTTCTTGGTATTCTAACCATTTTGTTGACACTCCGCCTATTGTAGCACGCCGTTACAGTAGGTGTTTTGAGTTGCTTTTTGGCCTGAGTGCCTTGTTTTTCGAGCTCTCCTTCTGCACACACGGTTGCATTAGGATTTTTGAGTTGTTTTTCGACACCACAACCCACATATTTGAAAATCACTTGTCACCATTGACTCTCCGAGACATTCTCGTCGCCTCAGAGGTGAGCCCCCACAGCACGGTTCACTTGACACCACTCGTCATCACCGTAGACCTCGAGCCTTGTCACTCGACTCCACTCGTCAGCGGCATAGGAATCCGTCACCAAATTTAGAGAACACTCTTTACACCGCCCCCACTAGCCCCATGGCTGGCGTGAATCCCAACCCCTCCATCATAGGGACTACCGGTGGTACATCAGCCACTATACCAGTTACTACACCCATCATGGGTACGTCCTCCACAGGAGGCCCGT
>LPNX011187611.1:0-52087 GCA_001517045.1 Pseudotsuga menziesii
GGGTATCCACAGATAAGGATACTCAACAGATGACGAACACTGTGTTCGTATTCTATGCTATGAGCCTTCACTATGAGATAGTGCGAACACCTCACCTTACGAACGAGGTGTTCTCTCAGTACGAGGGGATCACGCACTTTAGCGCCGACATGCATCATGTTTTCCTTCAAGCTCGTGCAGATCCTCAACGGCAATGCTTCAAATTACCATATGTAGTCACCGAACTAGATCTCCAGCAGATCGTTCAGCAATGGCCGGCTGAATGGCTGAAAGATATAGGAAAAAAAACCTTCTATTCCGGTTCCTCCAGCTATCAATATTGGCGCAGGTACTAGTCAGGCGCAGCAGCAAAGCCCGTTGGAAGATAGCGAAGATCCAAGTGATTCCCAGATAAATGATAATGACCAGGGTGGTGATAGTGAACAGGATGAGCAGGATGAACAGGATGAGGAGTCGGTCAAGACCATAACAGATCCTACCCCACCGACAAAGCGTAAGTCACCAGAAGTAGCCGAGGTAACCAAGCCGCAGCCTCGCAAAAGGGTAAAGGCATCAAAGGATAAAGATATCGAGGAGGAAGCCTCTGTCATGATGAGTGCACTGGAGCATGCTCTTGAACAATCTACGTTGGTGCTTACTAAAAAATGGTCTGAATTCGCGAAGCTACATCTTGCCAGCCTCGCAGGTCTCGCAACCAGGGTATCAGAGTTAAAAGAGCTAATCGCAAAACCAGCACCCAGTACTACGGCAAGCAGCACTATGGCACCCCCACAGCAGGACAATAGGCAATGGCCACTTAGGGATCCCCAGGGACAGGTTTCAAGTGCAACTCTGATGCAGCCTGACATCGATTCTTGACCCCCGACAAATATAACTGCAGAGCTTGATTATACAAAGATACCTATGTCAGAGTTGCACCTCCGACAGCTCGCGATTACAAAGGAGATCCATACCCGAGCTCAAGTGTCACAAATCCAACTGGAAGAATCCATCAAGAAAAACAAAACTTCTGCCGCACGCCTACAAAAGATCGAGCAACAGAAGAAAGAGGCCGAGCAGACAACAACCACGCTACTGCAAGCGTTAGATGAGGCATGTCGGAGTATGTCTGACTCCGACATACAGGAAACAGAGGAACCAAAGCAGAAGATTGCTAAGATGAAAGACTATGCCCAGCAGTCCTACAGTGAATTGGAACGGATGAAGATAGAATATCAGCAACAGATTGCAGAACTTCAACTGCGCATTCCCCCTGAGACTCCTCCAGAGGTCCGAGAACAGCGCCAATAGGATATCAAGGCTTCAGCAACAAAAATATCAGACAACATGGCTAGTGTCGCACAACTAATGGAAGACAGCATAGAAGCCTGGGCAAATCTACAGGATCATCCAGATGTAGGGAAGATTCAGGAAACCATCAAGTTGCGCCAGGATGAGCTCGATGCAGTCCGAATAGAGATCAAGACGCTGCCACCTATGCAGAAGATGGCTAAAGTAAAACGCAGCAAGGAACTTCAACAGGAAATCGAGTCTTGCAGGACGAAGGTGACAATGCTGGAAAGTGCGCTACCTCCCCTGGTTGATGAAGCCTTAGAGTTGACCAATGCTGCGGAAATCCAGCTCAAAATTTTGAAGACATATGACAATTTTGCGCAGGAAAAGGTTGATACAGACTCTTCTTCAGTATTACAGGAGATGGTGGAAACGGAGCAAGCCACTGATGAGATACTGCATAATCTCACCAGTCATTTCCAGACCCTCACACAGAAGATTCGCCCACCAGAGAAGATGCAGAGTGTCCCAGGACGGGCCACTAGTGAGTCTTAGGGGCCTGTTGGGGCGCATACTCCATATTGGGTAACTCCGCAGTTAGTTAGGAAATTTGTAAGCGGAGCTATGGGTCAAAATAGTCTTAGGGGTGTCAGGGTAAGTCAAAACCCTCCCTTTTTGTAATAAACCCATGGTTTAAATTCAGGGTTTAGGGTTTGTGGGTGCCCATGGTTTAAGACCAGGGTTTTGTGAAACTGCGCAGAATAAATAAGCGCTTATGTAAAATGGATAGGTTAGGATTTTTGATGTAAGGAAAGATAAGGCAAGTAAGGTTGGTTTTGTAAGGAAAGGACAAGTCCCAGCTGTGTGCGTGGATGACCTCTGCAGCTGTGTGCGCAGAGGGTTTTTTGTAAGGAAGAAAGAAAGATCTGCAGCTGTGTGCGCAGAAGCCTGCTGCTGTGTGCGCGGCTGTTAAGAGCTGAAGGAATCTGCAGCTGAGTGCACAGATAAACTGTGGTTTTGAGGAAAGAGGAATAAAACGCAGTTTGTGGACGTAGCCCCTACACTGGGGGTGAACCACGTTATATTTGGTGTTGTGGTTTTGTTGTGTTGTTTCTGTTTCTGTCATTTTCATGCATTAAACTGAATATATCTGATAATATAAGATCTCTGCTAATACTAAGCTTCGTTGTGGATTCCCTGTAGTGGGTTATGCAAGTTTGGTTTGTTTATTATGCTGTGAAGTTATATGTGAATGAATGATAAGTTAACAGGAAGTTGAATAATAATTGTTTTAGAAAGGCTAAGGTACAGTAATACCCCTCTCTGCATGCAGAAACCTGATTCTACGGCACCCCATTGTTGTTTCGGGTGAGACTGCAACCTGCGTGCAGGTTGTTGCCGAAAGGGCCAACACAGTGGGTCTTTTGTTGGTGTGACGTATAAAGCATTAACCCGGGTCTGCCCATGTGCCTAACACTATTCTAAAATGACGCATCCTTTCATGGATGGTATCCAAAGTGCCTTTACAATTAATATATATATGGCACTCACCTTGTAATATTTTAATATCAACATTCATCTTTAATATTTATTTAATATTTTCAATATGGAATTATTTTCCATTGGTTTATTATTCAACTGAGTAATCATTATGGGTTAAAATGTGAATCATGTGGGTTTATAAGTCTTTGTCTACTTCAAGTGGTATCAGAGCAAGAACGAGAGGGAAAATAAAGAATAAAAAAAAACAAAAGTTAAAAAGAGAAGTTAAAAAACATATTCAAGGTTTCCTTGAATTTAGGTCTTTGACCTCACTGTGGCTTTTAGCCATCCATATTAAGAGTTTCTCTAGTAAAAATTGTTTTTTGACCAAAAATTGGTATGAAGCAAGAATGAGAGGGAAAAATGAAGAAAAAAATTATGAAGAACAATAAATAAATAAAAATTATCAACAAAATAAATAAAAGGGGAAATGTAAAAAAATACATAAGTTAAGAAAACTTTAAAAACATGTTCAAGGTTTTCTTGAATTTAGGTCTTTGACCTCACAATGGCTTTTAGCCATCCATATTCAGAGTTTCTCTGGTAAAAATTGGTATTCGACCAAAAATTGGCCTTTGGCCTTTGAATTTCATTGAAGAAGTGTTAATTCCAGTCCAAATATGAAGCAAGAACGAGAGGGAAAAGTGAAGAATAAAAAATAAAAAAATAAAAAAATTACCAACAAATAAATAAAAGGGGAAAAGTTAAAAAACAAAGTGAAATAGCCTATGGTTGTACGAAATAATCTATCGTTTCACTTACAATATTTAAATTATAAACTAATTTTATAAAATATGCTTTGAGGACAAAGCATCATGAAGCGGAAGGCAATGTAACAAAATTAAATAATAACAAGAAACAATATATATATATTAAATATAAATATTAATTATTAATGTTAATATATATTGATATTAATAATTAATAAATGGTTATTAGTAAACTATTCTAAAATGACGCATCCTTTCATGGATGGTATCCAAAGTGCCTTTACAACTAATATATATATGGCACTCACCTTGTAATATTTTATCAGCATTCATCTTTAATATCTATTTAATATTTCCAATATGGAATTATTTTCCATTGGTTGATTATTCAACTGAGTAATCATTGTGGGTTAAAATGTGAATCATGTGGGTTTAGAAGTATTTGTCTATTAATATATATTGATATTAATAATTAATAATTAATAAATGGTTATTAGTAAACTATTCTAAAATGACACATCCTTTCATGGATGGTATCCAAAGTGCCTTTACAATTAATATATATATGGCACTCACTTTGTAATCTATCATCATATCTATTCTATCATCAATTTATATATTATTATGGCATATTTAATATTCCAATTCTTTTCGTAATATTATTTGTGCAAGTGAATAATTATTCACTTCATTTGGTATCAGAGCCTCGTTGGCTAGATCCCGGCCTTTGGCCATATTTTTGGCTTTTAGCTATCACCCATGGTTTCCCTGAATTCTTGGGTTGAATTCTTGGGTTTCACATTATTTACACCTTGTGTAGATTTGGGTTTCCCAAAAAAATAGGGCGTTGTCCTTAAAAAAATAAAAAAAGGGTAAAAGTAACTCCCCAAAAAAGAGAGTTAAAATAAAAAGTAAAAAATAAAATATAAATAATAACAAGAAACAATATATATATATATATATATATTAAATATAATTATTAATTATTAATGTTAATATATATTGATATTAATAATTAAAAATTAATAAATGGTTATTAGTAAACTATTCTAAAATGACGCATCATTTCATGGATGGTATCCAAAGTGGCTTTACAATTAATATATATACGGCACTCACTTTGTAATCTATCATCATATCTATTCTATCATCAATTTATATATTATTATGGCTTATTTAATATTCCAAGTCTTTTGGTAATATTATTTGTGCAAGTGAATAATTATTCACTTTATTTGGTATTAGAGCCTCGTTGGCTAGATCCCGGCCTTTGACCATATTTTTGGCTTTTAGCCATCACCCAAGGTTTCCCTGAATTTTTGGGTTTCACATTATTTACAGCTTGTGTAGATTTGGGTTTCCCAAAAAAAAGGACTTTGTCCTTAAAAAAATAAAAAAATAAAAAAAAGGGTAAAAGCAACTCCCCTAAAAAAAAGAGAGTTAAAAAAAAAGGTGAAAAAAAGTAAAAACTAAAAGAACGAAGAAAAAAAAGGGAAAGAAAAAAAAAAGGTTAAAAAAAAAAGATAAAAGGAAAAGGAAAAAAAAGAGAGTGTAAAAATGAAACCACGCCTGGTTTCTTAAAGTGGGTTTCATTTTTAATATAAAAGTGCATAATAATTACTAGTAAAGAGCAAATGAGATTTGAACTTAGGTGGGGAATATAACACTCATTCCTTCCAACCACCCAATCTACTCACATTTTACAAAACTTAAGGAAAATAAAATATAAAAAAGGTGCATAATAATTGATACTAAAAAGCAAGTGATATTGAACTTAGGTGGGGGAGTCAAAGGAAGGATCATTAAGAAATTGATAGCCATCTATCATTAATATAAAAAAAATCAGAGATCATGGAATCTGGGTTGCGACTACAAATAGAGAAATTAGAAGCCAAGTTAAAGCATTGTCGAAGAGACAATGAGGAATTACGAGACACAAATACAAACTTGGAAATAATAATTAAAATACATGAGATGCAAAAAGAGCTCAAGGAACAAAAAAAATTCGAGCAAAAAAATCATATAGAAAAATTGTCTGCCCAAATTGAGAAATTAAAAGACGAAAACGATTTTAATCAAAGATTGAAAAATCAAGATATAAAGAAAGAAATAAACGATTATGAAGCAGAAATAAAATGGTTGAACAAAATCGTTAGTGACAGGGATGAAGAACTAACGCAGATACAACATAAATTAGAAAATCAAGAATCAGTGATTGACCAGTATCGACAACATATAAAAGTTCTTCAACAACAAAATGACGACTATAAAAAGACTCATAAGTCGAAGATCGCAAAAAGTAATAAAACACTATCCAACCATTCCGAAGAACTTTTCAGATTAAGGAATCATAACAAAACACTAGTCACGAAAATTAAGAAGTTGAAAAATAGTTGGAAGACAGAAAAATCTACAGAATACATTGAAGGGAAACTTCTAGACAAGCAAGAAGAAAATAGTTGCATCATAAGTCATAACAAATATCTTAAGGAACAACTTAAGAAGTTTGAAGTTGACAAAAAAGCGCAAGTAGAAGTGATTAAGAAGTTTCAAAATGATTACGTGCAGTTGGAAAACAAGTTGGAAAAAATACAGAATGAAAGCTTAAAACCTCAAGGAATGAAAAAACAACTTCCAACTAGCATCAATGCTCAAAATATGACACTTGTAAAAGAAAGTGACATTGTGAAAATTCCCTATCGACACCCCAACCATAAAAACTGAAATTCTAAAACATGGTAAATGTCGAAAGATAATGATACTAATATGATGAAAGCTCCTGATGAGAGATCAGTAGAGAATCCCAACTGTTAACAACAAATCAATTTATGATGGATTGACCCATACACATATCGAAAGTTATGCTCTATACTTAGCAGTTCGTATCAACATGTTTCATCAGCCACGACATCACAAAGAACGACACGACAACATTATAAAGCTTTGAGGACAAATCCTTTCTAAGAGAGTGGCAATGTAACGAATATAAAATAAATTATTAAATAGATTAGTTAATTACATGAAAGGGTGTAACCCTTCATGCTCAAAGCCTATAAAGGCGAGCTTCCTTTGTGATTATTATCATCATCTCTTATCTTATCATTAATATATATTTTTTTCTTATCGCTTATCTCATTTACCAAGTTTTTTGGTAATATTATTTGTATGAGAAAACAAATATTCGACTCAAACAACCTAATAAATATTCGACTCAAACTACCTGTCGGTTCGGTGAACCGACACAACCTTAGGTGGTCGACCTAATCTCTAGTTTAGTCGGCCGACCGACTTAGTCGGCTAATCGACTAAGTCAGCCCATCGACTTAGTCGGCTGATCGACTAAGTCGGATATCCTTCAAGTCGACTTATCGACTTTCTCCTTTTACATCTCCCCCACGAACAAAATGTTTCTTCATCCCGAAGAAATAGGGAGGTACCAAATTCATTTGGCTGATCTTAATAGTTATTGTGGTGGACTATGAAGTCTGATGGTCGGTTTTTTCTATACATAGACTTCTACAATGGCTGGGGTTGTTACTGCGAGGTGATGTTGGAAATCTGTCCAACTCTGCAAAAAAATTTGGATGTTGATGGTGAGTGTGGTCAAGCCTGATAAGATCGACATATTCTCGGAAATAGAGACTTCAGCTATCCTCTCCATGTTGGGACCCATGAACTGGTCCTTCTCCTCTGCAGTCTCAATAAGTCATTTCATCTGCGGGCAGATGATGTCGAATTTCTCTAAGTTAGGAAGAGCTTGTTACACCCACTGATGTGCTTCCCTTTCTAGTTTCTACAGTTTGGCAGTTTCAAGCACTATCTGTTCTTCTATTGTCGTTCTCAGTGCTTCCTCAGTGGTTTTTCTGCTCTCTAATGCCTGAATCCCTTGTCGAGTCTATCGAGTCTGCTAATAAACTTGCTCGTAGTGATTAGGCCAGTCTCTTAGTACTTCTTCAGTTACGATAGACTCCTCCATATGATATTGCAGCACTTTATAGGCTTCAGAAAATGTAGTGTGCTGTGCCATTAGGAGTCGGCCAGTTTCCTCTTTTTGTTCCTCCTTAGTTTCCTGAATGTGAGCTTAGAGTGTCGACACCGTCCTCTCAATTAGCTGATATGCCCTTTCGAGCGGTTTGTCTGTGTCGACTTCTATGGGGCCCGACATGACGAACTAGGCTAGATTCCTGCATTTGTCGAGAAACTCGACCTGTTCTACGTTTTTGTCCTTGAGTTCTTTATTTCTCTGCTCACTTATAGTCTTTGCTTCACTTGCTAGGGTCCTAAGGAGTCGTCCTAGCTCTGTGTCGGTTAGGGAGCTTGCGTTCTTCAATCTGATTTGGACCTTTGAAGCTTGTCCATGATGCTCCTTCTTTTGTTTCTCCTTCCGCTTCTTATGCTTTTCTTTATCTGCTTCCTGTGTACTTGCAATAGTCGAGGCAAGGTATTTGGTTTGTGGGATAGAGGCCGATGGTTTATCTGGTTGGGGAGGTGGGATGACTACCTCCTCTGAGTGTTTGGATGTAGCTAGTTCTGGTGGGTCTTTTTTTGAATCAAGGGGTGGTGGTGGTGGTGATGGGGTGGGTGAATGGTCAGGGGTGATTGGTTTTGGGGAAGTACGGGTAAGTGGTGGATTGTCGGGTTGAGGAGGCGAGTCTACGTCAGAGAACATTTGGTTAATTTGTCGGGCTATTTCCTCCTCAGTTTCTTCTCCTTTAATCGGTGCAGTGGCTGGTAGGTCAGCTTGGGGTACGGGTACGGTCGATGTGATAGTCGAGGACCGATGTGCAATCACTTCAGCTTCCTTGTCGGGATTCCTCTCGAAAGTCGATGTAATGGTTGCAAAGGTTCTGGACTGTGTGTCCTGGCCTGGTTGGTATCCACTAGTTGTGAAGAGAGGTGCTTTTGTAGAGATTTTGTGTGCCATCGTAAATATGTTAGGCAGTTTCTCAATGGACGCCTGCAAATCTCTATCTTTGTCGAACTTGGCTTTCACATCCTCTGACATCGGGCTTTTGCATAAGTCGAGGGGGCTGACGGACTGCGGTGCCGGTACATGTTCCTCGGTTATTTTCATCGGTGATGGGGGTGGAGGTGTCGACACAAGATTGACAACGTTTTCAGGCGTCGTTGTAGTCTTTTCTTTCTTTGGTCGACCTGCTTGTGCTCCTGCAACAAAAAATTGCTGGAACTGGGTTTCGACCGACACTTTATTTGCTATGGAATCCTCTATGATGTCGAGGGCCATGGATGCCAGTTCATCTTCATCTTCTGAGGAGTCGGAAAGAATAATCTTGCGCTTACCTTTACCTTGTTGTTGTTGTTGTGTTTTGAGCTTCTTCCTGGCCATTGCTATTTCTCTTGACAATTTTTGAATAATACCTTTGGTAACAGCATACTCAGGTTTTTCTAGCTCTGTCTCTCCTCCTAGCTCCTGAGTCGGGGTGACATCTTTTGCAGCCAGAGGAGTTATCTGCTACTATGGCTGTGGCTTTGGTTTTGCGATATGGGGTTTTTCCTTCTTTGCGATCGGAGGTTTGATGATTATTTACAATCGACCGATGTGTTTGACCGATCTCTCCTCCAACATAAATGTGCTGATATAGAGGTTGAGCTCATTGTATTCCTCTTTTTCCTAGCATGTGAGTAGATCTTCAATCGAGAAGTTGATCAGCTTTGCTGCTGCGGGTACTGGTACTTTTTTTTTGGCCTGTCGAGACAGTTCCTGAAATATTTGGTCGACAGATGGATAGTAGTCAAGGGATTTTGTGTTTGAATTGTCGCCCTGCATGTACCACACCGAGGTATGGTTGAGCTCCAGTTGGATGTGGGAGTTCATCGGTAGATTTCTTCGGATGTTTTGAGGCACCCTCCATCTAGTCATGCAGACTTTGAGATGTTGGAACCAGTTGTCCAATAGTACTTTCCTGTGCTCAAGCTCATGCAAGGTTCCTTTCTGGGAGAATGGCTTAAATCTCCACATGTCGAACTTGGACGGTTCCCGAAATATTGGACTTCCCTCTGGGCAGATGTGGTACATGAAAATCCATAAGATGAGAGAGGGGAACTTGATGATTCCCCCCATTTCTTGACATCTTTTACAGATGGTCTCCACCATGTCGATGACATATTCTTCCCATCTGTATATTCGTCCATCGGTGGCAATAGTGTCGACAGCTTCTAGCATGTCTAACTTAAGGTCGCTTCCTCAACTTGCTAGCATGAGTGTTATTGCAATGATTTTGGACACAATCTATGGCGTTCGTGTTGTGATTTGGATAATTATCAACCCCTTGGAGTTTTTACCCGAGGATGACCCAGTGAGCTCTTCGACCATTCCTTCTTTGATTCCAACTGGTACGGGGTTTCTTTCATTAGAGAGACTAGTCAGCTTGGAGATGAATTCTCCAGAGATGTCGACCGGCTGGTCGAAGTAGAACCGACCATTGTGATAATGACTGATGATGAATTTGACAGCAGTTTCCTTCGTGCCACCAAAGCTAGCCATAAGTGGTGCGTTGGCATAGTTGAAGATAGTGCTGTGTCTGATTTTCTCTACTGCTCGAGTGGCATTTTTGTTGACAAAGGCCCATTCTTGCATCTCGGTCCATAGTTTTTGCCACGAACCTTCCTGTACCTTGGCGTTTTTTATGTTTTTCAACCTGTGGACTAAAGGTGTATCTATAGCCTGTATCTCCTTAGCTTTGGTCGAGGCTCTAGTTTGTTTGGGGGCCATTGTGTCGATTTGGTGATCAATTTCAATAAGGGGTTCTTGGCTTTTAGTCGACTGGATACTCTGATTCTCTCTCTGTATAGATTGCGGTGAATGATCCTTCGGTGATCCAGTATTTATAGGCGATGTTGTGGATGTGTGCGGCGATGGGTGTATTAATGGCGGACATGATGTTCCAGCTGGAATACTTGAGTGTGTGTTAATGGCGAATTGCTTTCGGCGCTCAATGTCATGAATGCGCGATGGGACTATCGGAGTTTTCGGTCGATGTCAGTGATGAGAATGGTCGATGGGAGTGGTCGGTCGATGAAAATGGTCAATGGTGTTATGTCAATGGCCATGATGGTAATTGTCGAGATGGTAATTTCCTATCATGGTTTTCTGTATGTATGGTACTTTTTGGATTTTGAATTTTTAAGTTTTTATGGCTTTTGGTTGACGGTTATGGTTGTTACATGATTTTTTTTTTTGAATTAGTTTCTATAACGTTTTAGTCGGGCTCCATTGATGAGCTTCCGAAATACTATGCCCTATAACGTCCTTAGTCGGACTGATCCATTGGGATGTATCTCTTCAACAACGTAACGTCCCATCTATTATGTGTGGAGTTTCTTAGGTTTACCTTTGACCCAATTGTTGTATAGTAAAGAAAGGTATCTGACCGACAAGTTTTTGTTCTTGAGGTTGCGGTCGTGCCATGCTTTCTATTGTTGTTTCTGGATTTCTTGGTGTTGTATAGCCATGAGTCGGTGCTCTTCCAGCTTGCTGAGTTGAAATAGTCGGTCCTTCTTTTCCTGTTCGACATCGACATTTAGTATTTCGGTGATAATAGGTGTATGTTGCTAGAAGTGTAGTGGAACTATTGCTTCTTGTCCATAGACTAGTCGAAAAGGGGTTTGGTCGGTCGATCGTTTATACGTTGTTCTGTATGCCCATAGTACTGCAGGTATTTTCTCATCCCAGTCATCCTTATTAGCATTACATATTTTGGTTAATCCTTTTGTTAATGTTTTATTAAATGCTTCAATTGCTCCATTCGACTGAGGATGGTATGCTGTACTCCGCGATGGTCAATTTGGAATTGGTTGGTTAGTATTTTGATAGTTCTGTTGATAAAGTGTGTCCCATGGTCGCTAATCAGGGTTAGTGGACATCAAAATCTAGTGATGATATTTTCATAGATAAACTTGGCAGCTACCTCAATAGAGCATGTGTCGACTGGTTCAGCTTCTGCCCACTTAGTGACATATTCAACTGCAGTAATGATATATCTTGCACCTAACCTTTTTGCTGGTATAGGAAATGGTCCTATGAAGTCTATAGCCCATATTTCAAATGTCAAACTTGGGTTTATTGATATCAGGGGCATTTCTGTGCTAGGAAGAGGTTGACCTAGTCATTGACATCTGTCACATCGACTGACAAAAGTTTTGCAATCTCTGTGGAGTGTCAGCCACCATAATCCTGATTGTTGGATTTTCTTTGTAGTTGTGTTTGCTTGAAAATTTTCTCCTCCAGGTCCATTGTGTGCTTCATGCATAATGTGGTCTCGTTCATGTTCTAGTACACACCTTCTGAGGATATCATCTAATCCTATTTTGTATAAAAATCCATTGATAAGACTGTATGGTGCAGCCTTCATAGCTAATATTTGCTTTTTCTTGGTGCTCATACCTTCTAGTGCATGTCCATCTTCTAAGAACTGAGCTATTTCTTCCAGTTATGCTAGGACTGCTTCTACCTAAAATAAATGTGCATCAGGTAAGTCATCGTTGACTCCTGACATTTCTTCTCCTGTGTCGATTCGGGATAAATGGTCGGGACCTACATTTAACTTTCCCAGTCGGACAACGAATTCAAACTCAAATTCTTGGAAAACAAGTAGCCATCGACAGATCCTTCCATGATGTAGTGGTTTATTGACAAGGTACTTGAGGGCCTGATGGTCTGTATAGAATATAAATGGATTGGCTAACAGATAATGTCGATATTTTTGTAGGGCAAAGACCATTCCTAGGGCTTCTCTTTATGTTGTCGAATAGTTTCTTTCAGCCTTATTTAACTTTCTGCTATTGTAAACTATAGGATAGTCCATTCCATCATCTCTCGGTTGAGTTAAGATTGCGCCTATTATGAGGCCTGATGCATCAATATGAACATGAAATTTGATCGAGCAGTTTGGAAACTTTAGGATGGGGGCTTCGACTAGTTTTCTTTTTAATTTTTCAAATGATATGTGGCACTCCTCTATCCAGTTAAACTCTTGATCTTCCCTTAATAGTTCTTCAAGAGGATAGGTCATATCTAAATAATATCTTATGAATTTTCTGTAATAGCCTGTGTGGCCAAGTAACACCCTAACTTATTTGGGGTTTACTGGTGGTTTTAGGTCGAAGATAATTTTGATATTTGTGAAGTCAACCTTAATACCTTCCTTACATACAACGTTCCCTAAAAATATCCCTATGGGGGTCACAAATATGCATTTCTTGATGTTTAGGGAGATTTGAATCTGTCGACATCTCTCCAACATAAGTTTGAGCCATTTGCAATGATCTTTCAGCATGGAGTATATTGTCCAATCATCAAAATATACTACCATGGTCTTATAGATATATTCCTGAAATGTTTTGACAACAATTCGAGAAAACACTACAGGTGCATTCTTTAATCCAAAAGGCATAACTTTGTAAGCAAATGAACCAAATTCACACACAAAGGTTGTCTTCTTTTGGTCTTCTTTAGCTATTGGCACTTGGTTATAGCCTAAAAATCCATCTGTAAATGAGTAGCATTCGTGTCCTGCAACTTCATTCAAGATTTCATCTGCATAAGGGGTGGGGAATGGGTCTGTCAGTGTTACTTTGTTTAGTTCCCTGAAGTCAACACAAATTCTTAGTCTAGTCAGGTCATGTTTCTTAGGTTGTACAACCATTGGACTTGCCCATTCTGATTGGTCGATAGGGTAGATGATGCATGTTGCTAACATGTTATCAATTTCCTTTTTTACTATCTCCTTGTATTTGTGATCTAGTTTATAAGGCCTTTTCTTCACAGGCCTAACATCAGGTTTAGTATCAATTTTCATTTCTCCCATTTCGTGGACTAAGCCTTTTAGGTCTTTGTAATCTCTAGAAAATACATCTTGGAACTCCTTTAATAAGTTCACTATATCTGTGGTCTGTTATTTGCTCCAGTAGTCACCATTTTTGCCATTTTTGGTCGATCATCATTTGAGATGTCGAATTCTTTAGTTTTGACTTTAGCATATAGCCACTATGGTGCTTTGGCTTCATTGATCGGTCGACTTCCTTCTTTGAACTGTGAGAATGTGGTAGGGAAGTCAGCTGCGGTCATTCTGTCGGTATCTTGTTTAGCAGTTGTTTCGACTTTCAGGATTGTGCAAATAGGTTTGTTCATTTCGGCATGGTTGGATTTCCATCGAAAACTTTTTCCTTCTATGTTTTCGTTTTCTAATTGTAATCTTGTTAATTGTGGCTTTAGCTTTGTTTGTATTTGTTTACATTTCCTTGTCTGTTGGTTATCTTGTAAGGGTTTGTTTTCGGTCGGCTGGATAAACTTTTTAATTTGTTTTGCTGTTTCGACCAAGTTTTTATTTTGAGGTATAAAGTTGAAATATTTGATAAAATTTTCCCTGAGTTCATGACATAAGAAGGTTTCACCTCTAGCTTCTTCCATAATATACCATTTGTTTGGTAAGTTGGCGAGGTTTGATGGGAACAAGTGTGGCCATGCTCGTTCATCCTTATATCCAAGTCTTCTCCACTCCTTTTCACAGGTTTTGATATGATCCTTTAGGTTCTATCCTTGAGTGAATAAAGGTATCTGAGCTTGTTGGGTTAACTTCTTTCCTCCAAACCTTTCAACAAAGTAAATCGAAGTAGTTGTCCAGGTCTGTAGTCTTGTCTGATGGGTATCCCACCATCTAGCAGCTTGTCCTGTAAAAGTTTCGACTAGGCTTTGAAGTCAGCCATGTTCACTAATATTTTTGGACACTTGTTCGACATGCATGACTGGTGATTCCCTTTCCTTATATCTTGGTAGTTTTGTAGTATTCAGGTTGGTCGGTTGTAAGGTAGGGTGTTCCCTAATTTTCTTTTCAAAGATTTTTGGGACAATGGACATTATGAAGCACTGTTGGGTGGGATTTTTTTGCACTTTTTGTATAGTCCAGCACCCTCTTGCTTATGTTTCATAGTTCTCGATCTCCCAATCATATAATTCAGCATCGAAATTATAACCAACTGAGTCTTGGTTGCCTAAATGCAGCTCACCATGGATATTTGGTTCTGTGTAATCTGCATTGTTTTGGATTTGGTAGAGTTGTCGGACATCAACTTCTTCATCAATAGGTTCAGTCCAGGGTTCCCCTTGAGATGGATGAATGGGTACAATGACCTTTTGTCCATTTCCTTTTAATTTGATTCGTTCCTTGTCCAGGGATATGGATGCTTTCATCTTTCTACCCCAAGGTCGACTGACTAATGCTGGGAAGGAACTAGATCCTTCCTTTGGGTCAATCATTTCGAAGTCAACCTTGGTCGAGATTCCTTGTATAGTCATGTCGACGTTTTTCCAGACTCCAATGGGTTCAATTAAGCCCTGGTCAGCTAGTTTCAGGTATATGCCTGACTCATAGAGTCGAGGTCGGCTCATTTTTTCCCAAGTGTCATGAGTCATGATGTTGAATTGTGAGCCGAAGTCGAGTACTACTTGTCGAACATGGTATCCTTCGATTTCCAGGTCGACAAGTGGGTTGGCATCACCTTTGTCTTTTTTATTTAAGCTGCAGATGTTTTTTGTTTGTTTTTCAGAGTTGGTACATTTTATTTCATACAGCAAATCGATGAACTGGGATACTGAGCTGTCTTGTTGAACGAGCTGGATTAATTCATTTATTGTGTTGTGTCGATTGTCATGAACATTTTCTTGTTGTGCAATTTCTTTGAATACATTAGTTGCATCTTTGTATGTTTGTTTCTCTTTCAGTTGATTAGGATAGACATGTTTCTATTTTATTTTACTGATTCTTGGGTTATCAGCTCCTGTTTTTGTTCCTTGTCGAGTTACAATATGCAAATTTTTTGTGTTTATTACATCATTTTTTTGCACACAGGACAAGACATTAACATTTTTTTTCGTATTAATTTTTTCTAACATGGTAGGGAAATCCTCTAGTGAGTGATCCCCTACCCCACAATGAGTACAGAATTTGAGATCACTTATGTCCTTATATGGACAGTCTACATACCGATGTCCCTCTTTATAACATGTGAAGCATTGGATGAGTCGAGGCGGTCGGTTGTCTCAATTCCTAGGGAATCGACCTCTTCCTCCATAGCCTGTGCGTCGATTGTCATACCGGTGCTCATATCGTCGACCATCGTATCTCTGACCGTTCTGATCATTTGCTAGATTGTTTTTCTTGTTATGTTGTGCCACTGCATTAGTTTGGTAGACCGCCTGATAGTTCTATCGATTCTTCAAGTTCAACTGACAATCAGCCGTGTTATGACTTTTGGTCTCGCAGATAGCACACCAGGAGGCCTTTCCATTCTTCATGTTGAATGGGAAATCTTTCATCGAGTGATCTCCATGCTCCTTGCAAATGTCGCAAAATGACTTGGTCTGTATGAATCGAACGTCCTGTCGACTGTATTCCTGTCGACAGTTATCTTTGGAATGGCCGGCCGTCGAGCATTTTGTGCACCAGATCTCCTGATTCTTGAGGCTTAACTCCTTTAGAGACTTCTGTACATTCTCGAGCTGTTCTTCCAATCTGTGGTTCGTGGGGTAAGTAGGTATGTCCTCGTCCATCTCCACCTGAAGAGATTTTGTTAGCGCATCTTTGTAAGTTTTGAACATTTCCAGACTAATGTGTCAGCGCACTTTCTGAGATAGTCTTGCAAGAAACCAATGGATTAGTAACTGTTCATCTATAACATAATCCAGTTGGCTCAGTAGGTCTTTCCAATTCTTATCATAGTCGCGGACAGTTTCCCCTGGCTTTTGTGATGTGGTTTTTTGTTTTTTCACGGCCAGGTGCTTAGCATCTGGAGTTTTGGAGAATGACAAAAATTGCACCTTAATCTCTGCTTTTGTTGCTCTAGGTTGTCTTTTCAAAAAGGTCATGTACCATGTCAATGCCCTTTTCCTTAAGGCACCAACGAACTGTGCCATTTTTCTATCTTCGTTTGTAACTTGGTTGGCCTCCCAAGTTGACTCGCAGATGAACCAATGTCATATGGGGTCCTCATCCCCCTCATATAGAGGAATGTGAGCCGATCCATGACCCATGTATGAATCACTGTCACTGCTCTCGGGAGGTGGCGGCGGTGGAGGTGGGGGTGGTGGTGAGGGTGGTGGGGTTATTGGTGTATTCGTCTCTACGAAACTTTGGTCGACGAAACTTNACTTGCATTTGGTTGATGTCGAATTCTGCTGTCAATGGTCCACTGCAACTGTTTATCTGCAGTTCGAAATGTTGTGTGTCTTCTAAAGATGTATTTGGTGGGGGGGTGCTCCTTCATGTGTCGGTAAGAGCAAGTGGATACTTCGGTTGGAGGGTGTCGCTTGAAAGGTCACCCAATTTCCTTCCTTTGGTCAACGTATAATGAGGTGTCATCTAGTGTATGTTTCATCGTCTAGTCGACTCCATATACTAAAATCACCAGATTGTAGTCAGAGGTCCTCTTTGACAATAGTATGTATTCGAGTACGCGGATTCAATGGAGAGAGGGTTGTTCCTTCATTGGGAGCTCTTAATTGGATAGCTTCTGGCTGCTCTATCCACAATTCTTCCTCCGTAGGGGACGCTTCTTGTTCCACGCCTTCTTCATGTCGGTCATGACCCGAATCAGGTGGATTCTCTTCTTTGTCGGTCGCCCTAGGAATCCTTCCTCTGTGCAGCTCCAAGGCTCTTTCTTGTCTTGCTTCCCTCTGTATTTTCTGAATGTCCGACATACCTTTGTATGATACTATTCTCTTGAGTTCCCTTTTAGTCGACTTCTCATTATTGGTAACTGGTATCTGTTTCTAGTTGACTAGAATCCACTATACTCTATCTCGACATATGACCAGCTACACCCCCATAGCCTACCCAACGCTTTTTAGAAAGCCCATATAGTTCAATCTATTTACTTAGGAAGTATTCCCACTCCCTTTCTGCAATGAATTTTTCCCACTTCCTTTGCTTCTCCGCCTAGTTAGAGTTTGATGGCAGTTTGTGAAGTGATGGACAAGGTTCGCTAATATGTCCTACTCCTTTCTTGATCAAGAATTTGAACAGCAAGATCGGTAGGGAACACATAAATTGTTCGGTGAGATCTGTGTAAATTTTCTCCTTGACTGTTTCCACCGAAGTTCTATCTTTGACTGCTTGCTCCTCACAGAAGTCGTCGGCAATTTTCTCAAACCACTTCGATAAGTTTGTTCTACCTCCGTGGATCAGTTTTTCCAGCAACTGTTGTTCTTTAATCCTGTCCGGCTTTCTCATCTAAGAATTTCTTCAAAATTTGGGGCACTGATTCAACAAACTTTTCATGCGTCTCTGTGAAAAATATTTCTTTTGCTTATGCGATTGTTAATTTGTTCCTTCGCCCGTAATTCTGCAAATAATTTACAATTTTACGTTCCCACCAGTCCTTAATCTCCTGCTCTGGTAATACCTATTTGCATACATTTCAGTCATGTACTACTGGCAACGGAACCAATGTTGTAATCTCATAGATCACATAAGGTTACCAATAATACACACTAAAACATATATATATAACAGAGACAAGAGATAAGAACAAAGAGGTGAATTAACAGATTATATTACACGAATGAGTCCATACAACACAGAGAACTGAACTGAGTTCTCATCTGGCTCAACAGCCTAATATATATGATTACAGAACGGTTACAAAATAACTACTTACCGGTTCGGTGAACCGACACGACCTTAGGTGGTCGACCTAATCTCTAGTTTAGTCGGCTGACTGACTTAGTCGAATAATCGACTAAGTCGGCCCATCGACTTAGTCGTCTGATCGACTAAGTCAGCTATCCTTCAAGTCGACTTATCGACTTGCTCCTTCTACAAATCTCTAAACAAAAAAACAACACTAAATAGATAGTGTTATAGAACTTTAGGTAGATGTAGACCAAGTTACTACAACTATTCATCCAATCCTAATTGAAGTTAAGAAAGCTTTAGATGCTATTGTGGTGGATATTTCAGTACATACCAATTCTGAAAGTATCCAATATGTTTCCAAAGTTAAGAAGATGTTCAGCGACATGTTGAGGAAGTGGCGAAAATATTTCAAGATTTTCGTGCCAAGTTGACAACACCAATGGTTTCCATTTGAAGTGGCTCGAGACAAGCCACATGTGAGTGTTGGGGCTTGTTGGCCCTAGGTAATTTTTGGTTAATTTTGGTCCCTAATTTTTGGAACATGGTCGAGGTGTGAATGGGGCTGCAACAGAGTGGATGTTGATATGGTCAACTTCGTAATTTTGGGCAGAATTCAAGGAAAAATAGTTGTTTTGACAAAGTCCGAATGAAAATTCAGTTAGTTAGTTAGTTAGAAGGTTTGTCCAGTTATAGGGTAGTGGGCACAGGAAGTAAAATTGGCCAGTAGATCATATAAAAATGTAATGGGTTGGGATTTTGGGGTTTGCATAAGTTAAGTTTTGTAAGAAGAAATATGTGATGTAAATCAAGTTATTGTACTATTGTGTCGAGGTTGAATAAGAGTCATGAGTGTGTGGTCGATATGTAGGTTGTATGCCACTTGTATGCGTAGATCTAATGTAATGGAGAATTTTGGAGAAATGTCTGCAGACTGTGTGCATAGACTAAAGCATTCAGGTTATGACTCTTGATAATTAATGAGCACTTTTGTGGTTTTTCCCATATTGGGTTTCCACATTAAATATCTTGTGCCGAATGGTGCATTATTTTTATGTGTGTGTCCTTTGCCGTTACTTTGCAATACATATATGTGGAAATCTATGAATAATTGAATGAATTGACAAAGTTTTAGTTAAGCTTAATGAATATGAGTAATGTTGTGAATCCATCATAGTAGACACTCACGATAGCCTGTCATTGTTCATTATGTCGGTGTTTGGTATGGGTAAAATCTCCTTCACCACTACAGAAACCTAGTTCCTTCTTCTCCTATATGGATCTCGAGTGAGACTTCACTTGCTCTACAGGTGTTGTCGATGGGGTTAAAACCCTGTTGGGTCAGTACCTTGGGTCTTTGTTGGTCTGATGCGAGTCAAACCCGGGTCAGTTTGAGATTGAGCCAATAGATAGATTGCAAAGAATGTCTTTTACACAATAGCATATTACTCGATAAGAGAGAACAATGAGAAATAGGGAATAAAGATCAAATGTATTGAGCTTGCCATGTTCCTAGCACATCAATAACAAGTCAATATCACTTCCATGCACACAATAGCGCATGAGTGCATGAGAATTATGCACACATGCACTATAACTTTGAATTTCCTTTATGGAATAATAATTCCTTACTTTGAAATCTTCATCATGCACAACATATGTGCCATGTCTTTCATCTTTGACATTAATTGATGATTAACTGACATTAGAGGGAACTCATTATCTAACTGAAAGTATGATAATTTAGTTAACATGATAACATAAGTGTCATGGTGCTTTACCTCAAGTGTCTTCATGCAAAACACTTTATAACCTAAGTTTCATCTTTTTATTTAACAAAAGTATAAATACTTTAGTTAACTAGTCCATCTTTTATTAACACTTAGTTAACTATATTTAATTGAATCACGTTGATTGATTTATTAAATAGAGTTATCACTCTAAGTCCCTTAATTAACTAAAGCACACATTGAGTCTTTAAGTGAAGCTCAATAATATTCAGTAAATATTTATAACTGAAGCTATAAAATTTTATTTCACTTAGTCACTCTTTAGGCAATTCAAATTCTCTTAATCTCTATGCTTATATTTTTATTGTTTATCGATTTATCTTTAATGCATGGTCTATGTTTTAGATTTTATTTATCTATCATATCATATTATATTCATAAGAACTGCCACATGTTATGATCATATTATATTACTCTTAGACCATATAACTATATGCTAAAGTAATTCACTGTAGAGGTGGCCATAACCAGTCTCTAGAGGAGACTTGATAGCTTTATTCATCTCGAATGACCATGGTTAGTAATATATCACATAACGTTTATGCTTCAACATGCAAAGCATTTCACCTCTATAACTAGAGGCCCACCCAAAGGGTACCCAGTATAACTTTGCGTTCGCATGAGAATCACAACTTAATACACTCACAAGTTCAACTTGATATACTCACAAGTTCACCTTTGTAACTAGAGGTCCACCTCATAGGTGCCAATATGAGAATCGTGACTTGATATGCTCACAAGTCTAACTTAATATACTCACAAGTCTTTACAACATCACCACCTCAACACATGAAGATATAGAACTTGATACACTTACATGTCCAACTTGATAAACTCACAAATACAAAAAATGACTCTTTCACAATATCAACACAACTTACTTTGAATCTTATTTTATGTATGTTATGTTAGAAAAAGTAATTATATAAATTTAAAAATATTAAAAAGGACTTTACACTATATTTAATATGCGCATATTAAAAAAACAGCAAAACCAATTAAACATATAAAATATTAAAATAATAAAGTACGATAGGACCATCGACATTGAATTATAAAAAAGTGTATCAAGAAAAGAAGGAAAAAAGGCGGTTGCAATGTGATGAAGGACAAGCAAATGTCAACTCAACCTTCTTATTATTTTATTATTCGGAAAGAGTAAAGATATTCTACTTGAAGTTAGAAGTCATCGATATTATTTATTATCTTAAATATAATTATTGACTTTTTTTATCTTCACAATTTCAAAGCTGTCTTTATAATGTTATTTTTCTATTGATCTTATGAAATAAAAGAACACATGCTTGCAAAGGGATGCAATTCTATAAGTTAAAGAAAATTAGTGTGTTGAATGTGGTAGTCCTCTTCTGCAGACACATGTAAAAATTTTACTACTAAATTCCTTGTAAGAATTCTAGTGAAATAATTTAACCATATACTTTCATAACGATGTGACCTAACCGGGGCATGCTAATCATAACACATTATATAATCGATGAAGTTGAATCAATTTGAAAATAAAAATAATATAGGTACATCAAAGATAGGGGAAAAACAATAATGTCGGTAGGTTGAAATATTTATTAAATGATAATAAATAAAGATATTTAATTATTTAGGAATCATTTTTATTTTTTAATAATAGGTTTTGATTTAAGGTAAAATTGCATTTTTTTGTTTTGTTTTTTGGACTTTGATTTCAAATCAATTAAAACGTTATAGATATTTGATAAAAGTAAAAGTCTAGTATTTTATAGAACACTTATAAATTAAAAACATTTTTGTGGTGAAAGAATTGAGGAAATGGACATTGATTAGTAATTGATAGTGGCTCATATGAGGAATGTATTTTTGTTAATGAAGTTACAATTTTTTTTTTTGGAGAAAAAAAGAACACTCAAATTATTTTTATTCAGGTCGTATTTTGTTTGTACACACAATACTGTTATTCCATGAAACTATGAAATTTTACAAAACTTTTTCTTATTATGAAAAACATACAATATATTAAAATATATTAAAATGTAGGATTTAATTTTCATCCATTATTTCAAGTAAATATTATTATAAGATTTTTATTCTGACTTATTTTAAATGACACATTGTGATATTAGAAAAAGGACGAGATTGGTACCAAGTGGTGGTGGTGGTTAACGTCTACTAAGACCAACTTTGGTGTATCAAACTTTGATAATTATTTGAATCGTTGTAAAACTGTATTTTCACGATTAAAAAGTTTAGAAAGAAGCATTCCTAGATTGCTATAGTTTTGACACGTTAGAAGGTTAGGGAGGTTTGTCATGTAGCAGTCATTATGAAACTACGATTTAATTTAGTTGTACGGATGATACTACAAGAGAATGTGACTTTCATTTTCAACACACACAGTCCCATAGAGATGGAAAATCCTTTCCAGACACGGTGTTATAGGAATTGTCCAACGTCTTGTTTCACTATGAAGCTCATGGTTATCTTGGCTATATTATTTTTCTTCTTTGAACTAGTTAAAACATATGTTTAATCTTGTAGATAAAGGTTAACAATCTCCTTTATATAGTATTTTAATTTTCTTTTAAGCTCCAATTACTTCTCACCCCACATTTTCTCTTTAAAATTAGATGCGATAATATTTTTAATGCTATTGATATTTTGCAAAGTGGCATATTCGTCAACTCCCCAATGGTTTAACCAAGCCATGGCTTCTTTATACCAGCCTCTCTTTAGTCGTAGGTGGCGTTGACTAGATTTTAAATCAATTTTAAGAAATCTTGAGTCTCTCATGTTATTTATCTTGTAATTTTACATCAAGTACATACTCATAGCGATGCTCTCAACAGGGAAAGACCCACTTCTATTAGGAGAATATGATAAGGTATATTGCTTTTAATTTTGAGGTTATACCTTATAAAACACTTTAATATTTTCTCAATCTTTCTCAAGGATTCTCTAGAGATGCTACAACCCCAAACATCACAACTGTACAAGATAACAGGAGTGACAAGAGTTTCAAATATGATCTTCTTTTTATTCCACATCATAAGGTTTGTTGATTTACAGTTGTTTTAAGACCGAAATAGGCTTTCCACCCTCCACTAATCCTTTTCTCAATGCTATAGTTCCAATTGAGCTTGTGATGAATATCTATCCAAGATATTTTTAATACAGTTCCTCCAAGTTTGTATTATCATATACAAAATTAGTGTAAGTAACCTTCTTCAACTTGATAATCATAACTTTTGTTTTGTCGATATTAACAATTACACCCATATTACTGCATAGATCTTTAAAAATTCTTAATTATTTATCAATATTAGAGAAAAGCCTTACCATAAAAAAATATAATTAACATAAAACTTTTAGATAAATTTGAGACAATATATAATCTTTAAAATAATTAAAATTTATATTGTTCAATACATTTTTATGTAGAACCATACATATTATATTAATATATATTTATCTTAAATTTACATTGAAAAAAAATTAATAAATATGAATTTGAAATGAATGTATATTTCATTTTTACATTCTTAATATTATGTGACATCTATTTTAAAACATGTAGATATTAAAAACTACAAAATTAAAATTAAATTAGATTAGATCCATTAGTTCAATACATATCCATTATATACATAATAATTCATACGTTTTATTTTTTAACCACTTACAATGATTTGGAATGAGGTTACGTATTTTTGAAATATTATTTTTATGTGCCTTTTTACCTAACCACATACAAAAATTTGGGTTAAGGTTGGGTATAAATTTTGGCTACCTACACACTTTAGCATCTAAGATGATGAATTTTTTTATTATCTAGGTTATGCTACTAAGACGGTGACGAGCATATTTCGTAAAATATATCTATTTCGAAAACTTATGATTTTAAGATTAACAAAATCGTGTACTAAGTTTTTAAAAGGTAATTTTCATATGTTATTTTGTTCTCATCCTTATTTACTTTATTTTTATTATTATGATGATAATTTTTATATAAAAGTTTTATTAGTGGTTGATTTTTAAAGTTATTTAAGTGAAGATGACAAAGTTTGTATATTTTGATCAATTTTAATAATTAAATAATTGTGTGGAAAGGCTTTTGTCATTTCATTGTTAAATTAAGTTATGATTTTAAAATTGGATTATTATTATTAATATTTAATATTATCTATACACATATCATTGTGTTAAGTTTCTCCATAATCTTGATATAATAGAACATATGTTTTTTTTATAGTAATGGGTATGATATATTAGATAGGTGGTATAACCACAGAGACAGAATGAGGATACAAAATGCCCTTATGGAAGCGACAAAAGGAGTTTAGTAGATCTCAAAATACGCCCTTATGGAAGCGGCAAAGCAAGTTCAGCATATCTCAAGTTACTATTTGAGTTTTTGGAGATAAACAGTAAACTAACAAAGAAACCATTACAACATTCAACATTAACCATAGATTGCTAATTCGAAACCTAGATACTTAAGGAGACGACAAATCAAAATTAAAATTCCCATCCCAAAACTCCTTTGGCCCCAGGCACTCAACCACGGTCCTATGGGGGAACACACATAGAGCTAGTTCCTTTAATCAGAAGTGAGCTGAAGCTAAGAGTAGTTCCTGCATTTGTAGCTAGGTTTGCTTCTCTGTTATGAGCTCAAAGGACGTGAAAGAATTCAATTTTGTGGAAAGAGCGAGCAAGAACCTAGACCTTTTTAATCAGTTGTCGAAGATGCATTTGATTTGGGAGAGAATTCTCGGCTAGAGCTTGGACTACTATTCTCGAGTCTCCCAAGACTGTTAGCTTTGTAATTCTCTGATTCTTGGTTATCGAAAGACCTTGTCAAAGGGCTAACGCTTAAGCTATATTGTTTGTTTCCGTTCCAAGCCCCCAGAAGAATTTGGTTTCCATTTGTCCATCCGAGGTGATGAGAACCCCGCCCCCCTTGCCACCCCAATTTAATATAAAATATATTATGTATTAAAAATATTCTAAATAAATTTAGAAATGAACATCTTATTAAAGAATTAGATTATGGAAATAAAACTTTTTCTGATAATATTTATTAAAAATAAAAAACCAATTTCAAAACTTATCATATGTAATATTTCACTCCATTTTTAAATAATAAAATATTTTATTTTTTGTAATATTAAAAATAAATAAATTATATCAATGTTAATCTAAAATCAACGTCCAAAAAATTGAAAAAGTCACTTTCACTCTAGTATTATCTAAATCCACCTCTCGAGATTATGATGTGGATGTGGCTTCAAAACCTACCCCTAAATTTTTTAAGGAAAGTTGGTAAAATATATTGTGAGAATCCAACAAGTAAGATTAATGAAATTTTGTACCAAGTTTCTACAAGGTAATTTTTATGTGTTATTGTCTTTCAACTCCTCAAAAAAGTTTGATGGTGATAATTTTTATATGTATTGTATTGAATTTTTAGTAATGGCCGATCTTTAAAATTATTTGGGTTAAGTTGATATTCTTACTTTTTCATAAATTTAGTTAAGTTTCATCTTATTATTTGAGAAAAATGGAAATTTTTATATGTTTTGTTTTGGATTTTTAGTAATATAGTTATTAAGTGAAGTTGTATTCTTATTGGTGCTTAAATTTGGTTGAGTTTCATCTTTATTATATTAGAGAAGATAATTTTGTAATATAGAAATGATGATGGTGGCCATTGGAAGAGAAACATTTAGACTCAACTTGAAAACAACATTAAAATGTTTAAGAAAAACATATTTATTATAGTGATATTTAATCTTCCTTTTTAAGTTTGTGATGTGAATGTGGCTTAATACTTTTTCTTTTTACACATATTATGAGAATAGAAACTCTTCTATTGAAATAAAAAAATATTACAAATTTGATAAATTAAATTGAAAAAAAAATCAATATCTCTCTTTTATTTGAATACGACAAAGAATTTAAAGTCAATAATACTTTTTATTAACTTTAAATTTTTGACTAATTAAAATAGAAAAGATAGAAAATAGAAAGTCGTCTATAGTTTTATATTGTGAACCAATTATTCAAAAAAAGTCTTCCATATCATCATATTCAAAACCAATGACTTCTAAATTACATTATATATATGATTTTAATAAAATGTAAAACTTATTTATATACAGAATTTAAAAATAATCTCAAAATGTACAAAGCAAACATATTTTTATAATAAAAAAGACTACATATTTTAAACGTTAAATCCATAAAAATAATTTTTAATAAAGGAATTGTATAAATTAGATGTTGTTAACATTTTCATAGTGTAATTGTAATATCCATTTTTTGTATTTAAGAAAATGGCAGTTTTCATAGTTAAATAGTATTTGTTATTAATCCAAAATTGAAATATTGAAAAAGATTGTAATGGTGAGTTTGACACAAGTTAGTAAAATTTAGTAGTTAAATATGAAATCTACAAGATGTTTCTTGGTCTATTAACTTATATTTATTATGTGGTTGACTCATTATTGATATTTAAACAAAACCATAGCAATTGAAATGACCAATTGGTACTCCATTCCAAAACAAACAAAAAACACTTTAAACATCTATATCATGTCAATATATCAAAGTGATTCATAATCACCAAAAAATAAAATAAAAAATAAAATAATATGATATTAAAATTTTATATCAACTTAACTCTCCATACATAAATTAAAATACTATATTCTATTTCTATTTTAGGTCATGATGATGATGATGATGGATTAAAGTTCACTAAGACCAAACTTGGTCTATCGAACCTAAATAAAAAAATTAATTAGTTTGTTTTAAAATTGTATTCCTATGCTCAAAGAGTTTGGAGAGAAGCCTCTTGAGCTCACTGTAAGCAGGGCACTCTAAGAGGAAGTGATTTTCATCCTCAATGTTCATATTCTCATAGAGATGGGAGATCCTTTCCACCCATGGTGTTTTAGGAACTGCCCAATGACCTGTTTCACTATGCAGCTCATGAGAGTTCGTTCTTATGTTGGCTATATTATTTTTTTTCTTTGAACTGGTTGAAAGAGAGAGATACTTTTGGTCTTCTAGAGTAGGGTTGATGACCTCCTTATAATATCTTAATTTTCTTTTAGCCTCTAAATCTTTCTCACGCCACATTTTCTCTTTAAACTTAGAAGTAACAATATTTTTAATGTTATTGATATTTTGCAATGCAACATTTTTGTCGATCTCCCAATGGTTTAACGAGGCCCTAACATCTTTATGCCAACCTCACTTGACCCTTAGGTGTTTTTGGCTGGAATTTAAAGCTAGCTTAGCTTAGGAAGTCTATGTTTGTGCTTGTACAATAGGAGCTAGTCATAGCTAGGCTCTCCCTAGGGAAAATACCCATTTTTATAAGGAGAATAGGATAGGATGTATTGCTTTTAAGATTGAGGTTATACGTTATAAAATGCTTATGGATTTGCTCAATCTTTCTTCAAGATTCCCTAGAGATGTTGCAACCCCAAACCTCACATCCATAAAAGATAACAGCAGTGACTAAAGTTTCAAAGAGGAGCTTCTTTTTATCCCACATCACAAGGTTTGTTGCTTTACAATTATTTTCAAGATCAAAATAAGCTTTCCACCATCCATTAATCCTTTTCTCAACGCTATAGTTCTACTTGAGCTTATGATGAATATCAATTTCTAGGTATTTGTAAGAAAACACTTCCTTCAAGTTGCTATTGTCATATATCTATTTGAATAAAATAATTTAGAAATAATTAATTTCTAAATAATTTACCTCAAATACTTATTTAAATAAAATAATTTAATAATAATTAATTTCTAAATAATGATTATATATGTTATGTATAAGATCGATTATAAATACAAAAGAAATTATTAAAATACCTATTTAAATAAAATAATCCCGAAATAATTAATTTCTAAATAATAATGATATATCTCATATAAATGATAGAGTATAAATACAAAATAAGCATAAAAAAGAGAAGTTGGTGCAATTACGCAATAGAGATGCAAGTGAATTATTGAAGTGTGCGAATGGTGACATCGTTGAATTGAGCAAGAGGAGTCATAAGAATATTAAGATGATAAGTGACGGCAGGCGTTATTGAATTACCAAGTTGACTTTGTTAAGAAAATTAAATTGATAAGTGGCAGTTGACAAGTTTAAGAGCTATAAACTCCTCTTGGACTATAGCTATTAAAATGTTTAAAAATTTCAAAGGTTAGGAAAAGCTAGAGAAAATAATAATAATGGGGGACTCCACGTTTTCAATCTGAATAGGCAAAAGGAATAATTTTATTCTAAAGAATGCCTTACCTTTCATTATGTCACAAATATTCTCCGAGTCGCTATTCAGATTGACACATATTGAGAATCCGAGTGTGTTAGGGCTGAGTTACCAAGTTTGGTGGTCAACTTGATGACGGCCAAATAATTAGTTATGTACATTTCCCCATTGACATGTATGGTGAGTCAAAGAGATTGAAACGTATCTACTAAGTCAAATGATTTTCTAGCAATATATTTGATGTCAGGGCTTTGACTTTGAGCTTGAAAACACAAAAGGCGAATGAAGCCATAAAACCATGACTGTGAGCACGCACGCGCGCATGCCGGTTCTGTTGACAGGGGTGGGCCCGGTTGCCGACCGGGGTCTTCACCCGTTCTCTCGGCGGGCCGGGCCGGCGCCGTGGCCCGTTTGGTCTCTTACCGTCTTCACGGTCCAGCTGACCTGCTACTGCCAACTGCAACTGTTACTGCTGTTCTTGATATCTATTATGCCCTGCCCCCACCTCAACCATACATTCCATCCACATCCAACTCATTCTTCCACTAAACATTCCTCCTGCCCGATTAAGCATGACATCATCCACACTAAGCCCTAAACCTAATACCGCCGCCTCTCGGAACAAACAGTAGGAGAATTCTAGAGGCGCTCCGTATTTCCATTGGTAGACTGGCGAACATGGATTTCTACCGGTGGATGTATTGAAGAATTAGGTCAGATTGTGCTTTTTCTCTGTAGATACAACACAGTGCAGGGTCTCTTTGCTTGCCTTTCAATTCTCCTATTTAAGTGTTTTCCTGCGTGGAATTAGGAATCAATCCATGGGGTATGAACATTGATGACAACTGCGTCATCTATTAGCAGAAGCCACAGCCGCGGCAGCTCATGATGAAAAATTGCTCATCAAGCCTTAGGAAGGAAGGAATATCAATCGAGTCTCTGTAGCTTTCTATTATTCAGGAAACCCTCCAAGTGAATGTTTAGATAAGAAGAGGAGGAGGACCTAGTTTCATCCCCGGCCTCATACTCATCTCGACTGTTCTCTTGGATTTGATGCGAATACGACTAATGTATGTATCACAGCGTTGATGTCATCGCTACTGTGTAATTGAGCTTGTAGCTGATAAATGCTAAATTAGTAGAATATTTCTGGAGATGGCGGGTGTTTCAAGCGGAAATTACTTGTGGAGCGCCGATTCGAGGGTATGTCCTTCGGCTAATTCTGTGTGGAGTAGCATTCTTCTACAAACGACCGAGATGCAGGCTGCGTTGCCTTGCTCTAGTAACGCTTTGTCTGAAATGGGAAATCTCGATTGGCCTTCAACAGATGTGTGTGATATGACTCCAAATTCAGCCTGCGATGTTAACGTCGTCGCGGGTTCGATCCCCAATGTCTCATCCGATCTCAACATGGCCTTCACGAATTTGGGTCGCCCAGAGCTTGGAGATTCTGCCAGTTTGTTGGACTCGACTGCACAAATGGGTGCCTTCGCTGCTCTTCCTGAAAGCCATGTCTGGAGTCAAGCCATGCTGTGAGTCACAAAATTCTTTAGCAATGTTTTCAAATATCTTGTATGAATTTAGATGCAGTCAACAATGGTCATGTCTTTCGTAGACACATTTCGTCATATTCTTGAGAATTCAAGAATGCCGCTTGTAAGAGTACGAGGGCTGATTCATTTTTTCCTTTTTAATTTCGAAATCCTTTTAATTTTGCACATGGAACTTTTTATTTAACATGATCTATATATGCTGGAAAAAATTAAGCTTCTACGAAAGAAAGCCAATATAAGAAAATTTATACAAATAACTTGGTTGCTGTTACAGTACTTGCCTGCATGTTTAACTCAGGAATACTCGCTTATGCAGGAGCCGTGGTGGAGAATCCATGCAGAACTCTGTGGAAAGCCTCCATGAAGCGTTATACTCAAGGCAAAATGGATCCCCCCAAAAACTGAAGGACCTAGAGGACGTTTCAGCAAGTTGGGAGTTGAGGAACTTCACAGCTTTCCAAGGAGAACAGACCAACTTTAAAGAAAACTCATATGGCCCTTTGCAAAACTGTAACGGTTCCTTAATAGATTTAGGAAATTCCCCATCGTTAGAAGCTGATGGCTTAACTCGTGGTGTCCCAATCAATAGTTTTAATTCCAGACTAGACCTGCCCAAACCCCACTTTGACATTGGCAGTGTAAAGCAGGAATTTAACATGTCCTATGACAACCCAAGAGTAGATGCTCCTCGTACAGTTGTATCTCAAGGATTCAGATCCGACCCTTGCAATAACGAAGATCTTTTACATATTCTATTAAAGCAGCCCTCGAATTCTACCGATCGTGCCTCACCTTTACAATATCACCTGGCACAATTCCTGCAGGAAGGAAAACAGCTTAATAACACAGCCCAATCTCTTAATATGGTGAGTCCTTTTGAAAATCTTGGGCTTCATTAATATTGTTTCTGAAAACCTAGGCGATGTTGTATTGGCAGTTTTCTTTGATGTCTTCTTATGAGTTATATGAACTGGTCTTTTGGCATGAAGCCCCGTTCGGATGAAGCTCGAGATGCAGTAAATGACGCAAAGAGAAGCAGCCCTGATAGCAGTTCATCAGATTCAATCTTCAAAAGGCCCCGTCTTGAGAATAGTAATTCTACTCTTCCCACTTTCAAGGTAAGCCCTGGGAAAAACCCCATTAAAGAATCAAGTGTTTAGGGAACTCATCTTGCCCTATGTTCCTCAAGCGACCTAACCTTTTGGCTCCATTTACAGGTACGGAAAGAAAAACTCGGGGATCGAATTACAGCGTTACAGCAACTGGTTTCGCCTTTTGGAAAGGTATAACTTTTGATAATCTTCATTAGATCGCCAGCACTGAAAATGTCTTTCCATTACTTGTAATTTAATTGTGGCTTTAAGATCATTAGGGTTGATTTTAATGAATACATTTGTTGCAGACGGACACTGCATCTGTCTTGTGGGAAGCAATTGTATATATTAAATCCCTTCACGAGCAAGTGCAGGTATTATTTTGTTCTCTTCGAGCTCATAAAACCAAACTAATATTAGGATATATCCTTCTTATCAATACTTCATAACTAGCCTAGCCATAGCCATAGCCAAGTAATACTTTGTAATAGGTAATTAGCATAGTCATAGTTCAGTAATAAGAGCATAGATATAGTTAGCTACTTAGTTTTGTGGAGATGAATTACTCTTAAACAAAACTTAAACATAAATTAAATTAATCAGTAAATTATTATAGTTATTTATTTATCCATTAATCAAGATACATTTAAACATAACAATATACTACCACATAGAATGAATTTAGGTTATACACTTGTTACACTCTAATTACATTTGTTAAACAAATCAAAAAAATATAACATCATATGTAAATAAACTCCTATCTGTTTAATTATTTGATATGGAAAATCTACTTCTCTAAAAATAAAATAATCTTTATAATCTTTATCTTTATCTTGATAGTTCTACTTCTCCAAAATAAAATAATATATCTTGATGGATCTACTTCTCTATTTTTTTTTTTCCTTAACTTAGTTATATGTATTTTTAATTTTGTGTAATCATTATAAATAAATAATGCAGGAATTTTTGGTGAGCCCGAATGCTGTTTGACATCCAATTATTCCTGATTGATATTATTATTATTTCAAAACTTTGCAGGGTAGGTACTATTATTATTTTCATTACATTATAATTTTAAAACTTAACAAGGCAGGTAAAGTGAAGTTTTTATTATTATTTTTTCCTGCATTTTATCAATTTTTAAACTCGCCGAGTTAGGTAAGAGAAGGTTTTAATTATAGAGTGAAGTTGGTATACAAACCAATTTTAAAAAGTAGGTTTTGTTTTAGGTTATGGCAATTAAGAAAATAAAGCATTGTCTATTTTTATTTATTTTATTTGTTTATCACAAATGAAATCATAGTTGTAGAACACTTAGCTTATCTAGGCCTCTGCCATCCAATGAATCTGATCTCAACTCCATTAAATTTAAATTTGTTAAAGGAACTTCAAAGTATAAAGGTTCTTAGAATAATTTGTATATCACCAGTATGTGATCTTTACACTGTCCATGACCTGCAGAAGCTGAGCATGCCATATATGAACAAGGGACCTGTCAACTCGGCCCAGGGGGTAAATCTTCAGGTTAGCCAATTCTTAAAACTAATTTTGTTATTAATGGCATTTGATGTTTGCAGCCGAGCCTATAACATAGTTTTTCTTTCTTATCCTTTTGACAGGCACAGGCGCAGGATCAGATGGATTGGAGCGGATCATCTGATGCCAAGGACACAGACGAACCCACACAAGATTTGAGAAGTAGAGGACTGTGCCTGGTACCTGTTTCTAGCACCTTGAGTGTGGCCTATAATGACAATAGTGCCGATTATTGGACTCCCACATTCATCTGTAGTTATAGATGAACCAGTTTTGTGGTAGTTTTAAAGTAAGGAACGGAGTAGAAATCTTTATGAAAATGTAATTAGGGTTTTCCTTGCTATATAATTTTATGTGCATGGAATGTTATTCTGCAAAGCACAAGTAGCAGAAAATATAAAACATATCTTGAATTATTAATAATCACCTAAACGCTCTATTGAGCATCTCCATGCAAATCACCACACATTAGTTATGTGAACAAAGCTGAGCTGCAAGAAGCTCTTTTTATTTCATATTATTACTGTGCTGACAGCAAAAGTTAATAAAGCTGAGCTGCAACAGGCTCTTTTTTATTCATTCTGATACTACTACGGAGATCAGCTCGGTATATATAATTATATGTCTACTCAGAATTGGGAATCAATACCCAAGGATTTCACTGTTCGAATTCGTACAAATTGAAAAAAAAAACCATATAATAATGGCATTGCATTGCTTTATTGCAGAGACTCAAATCCCTAGGACGAAACAGGTTTCGAATTAATCAAAACATTGCAGGATCATATGCATATGCAATTCCGGTTGCTCTGAATATTTTGTTGTTAACGCTAATTGATGATTATAATCTTAAATCTGAAATGGAAATTCAATTTTGGACGTACCGCAGTGCGTGAAACTTAAACAGAACGAAGAGCCGGGAATCTTCTCAGTAAGAAATGCATTCACATAGCTCTCACGAGGACAAATTCGACAGTGTAAAACAAGAAACTTTACTGATTATCCAGGACACGTTTGACGTTCAAACCCACATGAAAAAGTACGAGTATAGTATGCTCACATGATTATAATAATTCGAAACTCTGTAGAAAATATAAACAAAGGAATATTTATTAATAGCAAGTGGTCCATAATGTGAACTTAAATATCCTCAATCATAAAGCTTCATGATACTGAAAGTAGCAATGAACAATTTTGAGAAAGAAATCAAAATGGTCTATAGACTATAGATTCGACCTGCTTATTTAACCAACCAGAAAACACAATCATTGAACTACAGTGGAAGTTTTTTTGGTCCAGAGTGTGAAGAAGATGTCAGGGTCCGCTTCCTTAGTTGGCTTCATGATGTCGTCCAAGTTGTTGCACTGCCATTTCTAAATTATGAGAAATTATCTGTTCAAATTCAAAATATTTCGTTTTATTTCAATCCATAGGTTAATACGGATTAAAATGTGATTGAGGAGAAAAAGCAAAGGACATCTCAGAAAAAATAATGGTCATACAATCACAATTACAAGTACACAGCCTAATAAATTAAAATACGAAAATCAATCAACAGATAAAGTAAATATACAGCATAATATGGTAAAACGTTTAGAACATATAAATCAAATATACAAGATCACATTTACCTTTTGTTTTCTCCATATACTTGTTTATTATGTAAACAGAATGCAAATATAAAATTAAAGTTGTTATAAATATTTTGGAAAGTTATTTTGAATCAAAATTGCGAAGGATATTTAAAACAACATAAATTTTAATGGAAAAGAGTAATCTTACTTTATTCATTTTTATAAAGTAAAATTAAAACCAATTTTAAGATACAAATTAAAATTTATAATAGTAAATGTTCTTTTTAAAAATAATGTCAGAAATGTTTCATAAAACTTAGATTGATGCATGATGGTGACAATGTTGTAGTGATCACTCTACATAAATTCTATTACAGCTTTTCAACCAATTACACTATTCTTAATTCATAATGTTTTTATAAAGATTTTGATAGATAACCAAACATCACTATGCTAAGGGCTATGTTTCATATGTAAATTTATGCATATAGTCTATTGCAATTTTTCAACCAATACACTATTCTTAATTCATAAAGTTTTTTTAAAGATTTTGATAGATGACCAAACATTACTATGCCAAGGGCTATGTTTCATATGTAAATTTCAGGGATATATTGGAATAGTTTGTCACAAGAGATATTAAGCTTTGCTTAATTGTTATTATAATATATTTTTACACACATAACATGAGAACATTATACAAGCAACTAAGATAATAAATATTGCATCCTCCACACAATGAACATAATATATACCTTTGGAAACTCGTAAGGTGAGGACTACACCTTGCTTTTTCTTTTAATATATGAAATGAAAATACAAGGAAAGATGGATTCATAGTGGAGTTGCAATAGATAGAGTAGCTTGAATGGTTGCTATAGAGTCTTCTACTTCCTTTGTTCTTTTCGCAATATCCACTCTTTTGTTATACTAAGCTATGGAACAACACATCTTGATACGATAGGATTGTATGTGTAATTTGTGAGTTAAGGTTAGGGTTTAGAACCCTCTAGTCTTCTTGAAAGAACACAAATGAGTATCTCCACATGTGTGAGTATGGGATTTGATGCCACATCCATTCAATATTATGGTGGTCAAATCATAGATCAACTAGTGGGTGGCATAACTTCCTCATATAAAATTTGTTTGATTGACATTTACGCCATTAGAAAGTTCTTAGTGAGTAGATGTGAACTTTGTTTGAATATTTTTTACCTAAAAAATGTTCATCTAATGTCCCAAATGAGCTACAAAATTTGTAAGACCCCATGTCACTAATTAGGAGTTGCCCCTAAACTCAACCCTACAAATCCACTATGGGGGATTTTAATGATCCATACTCATCTTAAAGTTTAGAAACTTTGGAAAATAGTACTTACTCTTAATATTCCATCCATAAAGTGTATGGCTATACTTTCTTGAAATTTTTGGCGATTTTATGTGTAAAATACTTTTATCCTCTAGAACTTGGTTGAATCCTTTTAGAAAAAAATGAAATTGGTTAATTACTTTTTTTTTTGCCAAAAAAACATATCAAATTATGCCATGGCAAAATTTAGCCCCTAAATGTTTCTTGAAGTCCATGGCTCCAATTTTTCCTTTAAGAAAGTACTAAAAAAGATAAAAAATTATATAGTAGTCCATTTTAGATCAAAATTTGACCAAACAATATATTATATCTCTCACTACTTAATATTCACTTCCCATCACTTCCCATCGATGAGCTCAAATTTTCAATTTTGTTTCGCACTAATCCAAGTTGTGCACCAAATAAGGTCCGTGCTAGAACATGTCACATTCCGAGGTTGTTTAATACCAATATACTTCACTCTATGGCATTATTCTTCTATTTATGCTCACATTAAACTAATGACTAGCGCTAGTTAAAATTGCATTGAACATGCATATATTTCTTATTCTTTGGATTACATAAAATTATAAAATATTTGATATGTAATTTGATAATAGTGTAGTTAAATTGGTCTTTCCTCTTGTAATTATCTCAAATAATTTTTATGTGTAGTTGAATTTTATTTCTTCTCTTATGGAAAACCAAATTCTTTCCTAACTAAATTTAAAAAAAAAAGTACCACAGTGCTCTCTTAGTTAGATTCAATGAAGCTTAATAATTTTTTAAAGGAAAATTTCATTACATGTTGCATTTAATTCACTCTTATACTTGAATTTTATTGAACATAAAGTAGTTTTTGTGCTCCTCCTTTTTGTTCCAACTTACTCTTATTGAAGTGATATACAACCCATATCCAAATTTTTACTTTCTATTATTCACACATAAAACCTAATCATTTTTTATGAATCAACTAGCTATACTTCCTTGCTTTTATTGAACTAATCTAGTTCTCAATTATTTTTGTATCTAACATATCTCAATTTTATTTTAACTACTTTTCAATGATGTTGGGTGTGTGTTATATTATTTGCATATGGGTGTGGGTTGTGCCACCTTATGATCCACCTTCATCTAGTGCTCTACGATATGTGACGGGTGTTTCCTGAGGTGTTTCCTCAAGGGGGTCGTAAGGGGGCTGCTATTTTATTGGAAAATAAGTAATTAATATCGGTTAATGGATTGGGGTCTAAATATAATTTGGATTAATGGATCTAAGTTTTGGATTATGTGGAATACCTAAATAGTGTATTGTAAATGACTAAGAAGCACAATTAGAACATTAGAGGAGTGACTCTAAATTTTTTTAATTTTTCTTGTTAAGGGTTTCTAGGGTAACTATCTATGTACTATATTCTTGCCATTGCTTAATCTCTATTTTTCTTAAGAATCTATATGAATTGCTTCACTTCACAACTTTAAAACTTACAAATGACTTGGCATATGTTCTTCAATTTATCTTGATATTGTCCCAAAAGTAATTTTAAAGATACCATTCTTCCTATGTAATATACCTAAAGTAAATTACATATATATAATAATATATAAACATTTATATTAAAAAGTAGTCATTTAGGGTAATCTTTGATCATTATTATATTGTCATTAATGACAATCATACATTTTCCCAAAGGACATGATTTATTAGCTTTTACATGTATTTAAATATTTGAATATTTGAATATAATCGACTAAATCACAAGATATATATGAGTCATTAGTAAATAATAAATATTTTTCCCTTTTAGGAATTATATGGATCTGTCCTTCATGCCCAAATTATTGAGAAACCAAAATGAAAAAGATTAAAGAAAAAGTTAATAAAAAAGGAAGAAGAAAAAAAGTTACTCCAAGATAGTAAGAAAACATTATATATGTGTGTGTGTGAGAGAGAGAGAGAGATTTTAAAATAAAAGTGCTTTCTAAAGTGAATGTGAAGAAGAGGGTACACTAATAAAAATTCCTTTTAAAGTGGATGTGGAAAAGAGGGTACATGATTTATAGGACTATTTTTATAATATATATTAAGAAGTGAAAGTATATCTTTTTGAATTGTAAATTTTTTTCAAGTTGAAATGGAAATAAAGGTTCAATTCACTTTCAAGTATGTTGCGGGGCCAGACAATTTCATCCATCTGTCAGGGAGGACCCAGAATGCGCCCATAAACATTGCCATTGATCTCACTCTTGAAGGAGATTATATTGATATTGAGTTCCCAAGTAGATTACAAATTGTAAAGGAGGAAGTTAAAAAAAATTATGGACAAAAGTGTGATGAGATTGATGACTTAGAATTGAGCATAAATGAGTACTCCCAAAAATGCAAATTTGTTGTCTTACATATCAATGAGGTTGATGCAATTATATAAAATCATGGTTTAAATCTCTATGTTACTTTTACCATGAATTTGGATAAAAATTACATAGCATTCAAGCACCTATTTAAGAAAATAATATTGCATGACATTAATCCAAATCATATTCCCCTCTCACGAAATCTAGAACCTAGAAGAAGAGATGACACGATAGAATTGGATTCTCAAATAAATAATCTATGGGAAGATAATCAATGTCTATCCAATAAAGTCAATGAGTTAACACAAGAAGTGAAAAAACATATGAACGAAAAGCAAACCATTGCAATGAAAATTGAAGAACTTAAAAATGAGATTGAAAACATTACTAAAAAGTTATCAACCAATGATGCTGAAATTTCTCATTTAAGAAATCATAATAATACTTATAAAGATAAAAAAAACTTAGAATGAGTAAAAGTCGCAACAAGACTATAATCATATTGAAAGGAAATTATCAAAAAAGGATGACGAAAATTTCCCTCTTAAATAACCTTAATTAAAAATTGTTAGAACAAATCAAAAGTTTTAGAGAAGAGAAGTCAAAGAATTCAGAGAATAACAACAAAGTTGAAAAACCAAACATGTCAATCCAATGTGACTAAGATTCAAAAGAGAGGAAGGATATTGAGGGAAAAGTTAACAATATCTTATCATCTAAAGACAAGAAGATTAGTCTTTTGAAGAACCATATCCAAATTTTGCTTACAAAAAAAAAACTAAAACATAAAGACATATCAATCTTAAAGGTGGATACATGAACCTTAACTGATCCAATTGAATCACAGAAGCTTTAAAAACTTGAAACTCTAGATTAAGGGATCAACAGAAGGGCTTGAAACTCAAATTCATAGTGTCATTGTAAAGAAAGTTTTATTAGTGCATGAACATCCATAAATTGCATTTAATAAATAATTCAACAACGTGTCGACATCAATGGAGTTAGTGAGAATTAAAGTTCTATCACTTACTACTATTAAATACTTCATTAAACAAATGGAAACAAGAATGTCAAATCTCAACATGTTAACTCAAATACATCATGGAAAGTTTAAACAAAAATTTGTGAAGGATCATTGTATTAGGATATCACAACAACTCCCTAATTACAAAAAATGGAGCACAAAAGAATCAAATTACCACTGCTATGATTTTTTTTACATATCAAATCATCAATGGGCCAATACAATTCAAAGCCAACAATGAAGAAGATTGTCTCCATAATATTGCCAATAAAAAGTTCCAGAAAGAACCCATGTAGGATGGATTGATCCTTTTTCAATGCGACACTATTGTTCAATACTTCAAACATCATATCATACAATGTCTCAACTTTATCTAATCAATGACAACTATAAAAAAATTGTTCATTCTATTAGTAAAAGTATTCTTGACCATGCTTTGAAGACAAAGCTTTTGTAAGGGCGAAAGACATGTAATATAACGAAAGTATATTACATGTATATAATAATATATAAACATGTATATTATAATAGTAGTCATTAAGGTTAATATGTGATAATTATTATATCTTAATGAATGATAGTCATACCTTTTCCCAAAGGGCACGACTCATAATCTTTTATGTGTATTTATATAGATGTCCATTGTATCACAATGTGTGTGTGTGTGTCTGTGTTATTAATAAATAGCAATTATGTATATCTTTAGGAATTAAATGATTTTTTCCTGGTTATAATGGATTCTCATGTGAAGTAACCCATTGGGTTTAATTCATCCTACTAGTATCATATTGGGTCACACCAACAAGATTTTCATATTCATTCCAATTTAGGTTCCTATAGCGATTTATTAGTATTTCACATGGTTTTCAAACTAATATCACCTTGAATATTTTGATTAATCCATTAGCATACTTCATTTAATATAGCGAAATTCCCTTAATTTTCTACTAAATTTCCATCCCAATATATTAATGTAACACCCAAAAGTATGTCATGTATAAATTGTGTGCCTTAAGTAGTTTCTTTACTTCTCCCTATTTATGTTCATTTTTACCTCCCATAATGAAATAATCACTATCACATATAATAGATCATGATCATTCTATATCATCTCACACGTAGATTCAAGTTGTATATTATTTTATTAAACCAACATTATTTAAGTATTTATCAATGTGGTAATACCGCATTTTAGGTTCCTATTTTTTTAATAAAAAAAAATTCCTTAATTTGCACAAAATGTTCTCTTTTTGTGACTATACGAATCGAGGTGGTTTCTCTATGTAAACTCCCTCATTAATTTTGAAAATATTCTCTTAATGCCCGTTCTTTTCATTGTCCCTCTAAATTATGCTATGAAAGCTAACATATTTCAAATAGTATTCACCTAGTTTTCTTGCATAACATGTTATTATTAACCATTCCCTTTCTTTTTCACACAAACTAATACTACCAACTACTATTTATGTTTCAAACTGAACTATATTTTTCTTTATATATCAATCTACATCTTATTATTTTTTATCTTTAAATAAGGTTAATATCAAATTCCAAGTCTAGTCCTTTTATATTGAATTCATTTCAACTTCCCTATCTTATCTTGATTCTTTCTTCTTTGTTTCCCATCTATTACTTCAATGTTTACTCACATTATTGTTGCTAACACTTTATTAATTTTATCACAATGAGACATCTAGTTGTTGAATTACGAAAACATCACCTTGTGGAGTTTGAAAGAGGAATCTAATGTTGCACAAACCTCAAGAAATAATTAATCAACCTTGATACTAATGATGTGCACCACATTCCCAATAAAATGTCTAGAAAAGGGGATAAAATAATCTAAAAATTAATGAGCACACCATCCTTTAGTAGTTTGTACCCATTGAAAAGGTCAAATTTTATTAGTGTGTTTACCTATGGTATTAAATCAAGGTTTATCACTTGTTTGTAGTATCCCATGTTGATTAAGTCAATATTGATTACTTATTCAATGAACATTGTGCTTAATTAATGGATGGATAGTCTCCTATGTTGATAGAGTCAAGATTGATCGTTGATATAATCCTTCTATGGTGATTGGGTCAAGATAAATTGTTGAGCATATTCTCTAATTATACTTTGCAATATTGGTTTCTAGGGTGTAGTACATAATGTTCCTTGAAATTCCTCAAGTAATGGACCACGCCAATGGCATATGTATTAAGGATATTTTTGTCATTTTCATACCAAATATATGTTATTGTTACCTTTTAATATTTTTCATTGGAGCTAAAGTTATGTTAGAGAAATTGTGATTACCCACTTTGTACCTACACTATTGAATACCAAGAGAATCCATCAATCCAAAGTGAAAATGAATCTTTAAAGCCTTGGAGCATAAATAATCACTACAACATATGGTGAAGGTAACCATTTCATATTTGATCTTTCATTATTAATGGAATTAGTCTCTCTTCCTTGCCCCCACCCTTAATAATTTTTTTTTTTAAATTCGTGTTTTTTTATTTAAATATATTGTTGTACTTAGGTTGAGACTAGATTGCTCATAGATGGGACAAAAAATATTTTTGTATTCTAGATGCACTAGAATTTTCTATCTTCCCGAAAGGAATAATATCTTACCCAATCCCAAAGGTTTCACTCAAACCCCAAACGAGACCTTTGAAGGATAGAGAAATCACTAGGAGTGTTAATAGCCAAAATTTTCTCACCTTCCATCTCATAAGATTAATCACCCTTATATGTCATCATAAATACTAATTTTATATCTCATTTCATCCATATGACCTGAGGAAGTGATATACACCTTAAAAATTGAAACTCAAACAATGTCGTTGATCATTTGAAATGAGGTCCTAGGTTTTCTCCCAAAAGTAGCAATCTAGGTCCCAGTTATTCCCTGAAAAGGTGTGACCTAGTCCTAAAACATGATTTTAAAGATGAATTTTGTTATTTCACACTTCCCTAATGAAGCAGGGGCCAAAAGTGAAAACAAACCTTGACATGGTCCAAAGTTAGATACATATATAGCTTCCCAAACCCTAATTTATCCACTAATAGATCAAAGATATGGAGAAAATTCACATTGGATCTAGATATTTTCTTAACCACTCTTCTGTCTATAAAAAGTCCCTTGGTGTCACCATTCCACAGACACAACTTCCATATCATACTAATGTCCTTACTTTGTTTAAATTATCCTAATAATAGAAGGACACCATAACCTACTTTCTACTTTTTCCACTGTGGAGATCTACCTAATAACGGTTGGATGTAGATTGAGAGGACACAAAGGAGATGAAAGAACCTTCCTTTGGACAACTAGGGAGGTCCCATTTCCTCTACATTGTAACAAGGTGCTATTCTTTACATTCCTTTGGAATAATAATGAAATCTATTCTTTAACTCCTTACATGTTGTCTTGGTGATATCTATGGCTATTATGTTTTGAATAATGTTGATCGATTGTTTAGTTTAGTTTTTTTTGTCATTTTGTCTTCCCCATTAAATATTCTACTAAGGAATGCAAAACCCCTTAGTGGGTTCTCTTGATTTCACACATGCGTGAGAAATATCATACCACATAGTTTGACAACCATATTACAAGGGATGGATACATAATCCACCATTGGTTATGTTAGACCATCAGTTTCTTATCATTTACATTTAATAGTTGTACACACCACTTCTACACACACCTTCACACCTTAATATAAACATCACTTGGTTCATCACCTTAAACGAAGCCTAAAAATAAGCCATAATCTAAATAAATTAAATTTCCTCAAGTAGGGAAGAAATAATTTTGTGGCAAGGTTGGGAATTTGGGGATATGCATCCAAAAAACCCCTGTTAGTCATTATACATATGATGTCATGTCTCCATCGCAATGAGACTACTAGTTAACAATGTTTCACCAACCTACTAGTTCCCTAGGTTGGGGTGGACGCATTAAATCTTGCAACAAGGGAGAAATGGGACCCAAGAGAACCTTATTTTACGATATACACATTAAATTGGGTCATATAAATAATAAATATGGAGAAAATAAAGTTACATTGATTCACGAAGAAAATTGGAGGTTCATGGAGACCTTGGGTGTCTAGATTCCTCCTTACACTTGTCATGAACTAACCCCAAATTTGAAATTATGAGGAATGGACAATTATTGGAAGGTAAATAGGTGTCAAGTAACATGTCACGAGCCCAAGTATTCAAATGGGTGAATAAGAATAAATCCCCATACCGAGAGGAAGATACTAGGAAGAAACTATGTGCCACTTGGAGAGGGATTCCCTGCGTTTTATGACAACAATGATGGCAGATTATATGACAAAATAAGGCTTGATTACAGACTTGATTGTAGAACTATGGCGATATGACATGACAGGGATAAAAATATCCACCAAGAGGGCACATTTGGAGGTTGGTAGCATCAATTTGAATTTGAAGGAAGATTGAGGGATGGGGAGAAGGACAAGTGTCATAGGGGTTACTAAACATCAAGGATGAGTTAAAGGAATCCTATGGGAGGGAATTTGGCCTTGGAGGACCTTAGATAGTTACAAAATGATTTCATGAGGAAGGAGAATGGATTTTTATCATTTGATAATTTTACTTTGCCATTTTGGAAAGTACTAGCTTGTCCATTGCACGGTGAGTGCTCACTCTCCCTGCTAGTGAGCCAATTTCAAGGGAGTTAGATTATCATCCAAATTGGTTGTTGGAGAGGCCACCTTGAAATATAATTTGGATATTAATGGAGTTTTGTTATTGCATATAGCAGGCTGATACAATTCGATATCTATCCCTTTCCCCATTCTCTTATTCCGTACCTCTAAATTCCCATGTTTCCACATGATGACGCACTAGTGTGAATGATGCTTGTGCTTTGTTGAGTTCAGTTGATGACAAAACATGGGTGAATGATGCCTAGATTTTTAATATGTTTCTCATACTATATGTAAGTCTAATTATCATAAATACATACGCAAAAATTCCCACATTTACAAGCTATGGTTTGACTAGTTTCCATGTATTGGTTTCCATTTCAAAGGAATTGTGTATCTGACTTGTGTTGAGGAGTTGATATTATGTTAAATGTTTTTTAGAAGGATATTTATGTGCTCTTGATGGTATATAATCCTGTTGTGCCAGGGAAAGTGCATAAGGAATAATCCACTGCACAAGTGCAAGAGTAAAAGAGGGCATGCGACGAGAGCAAAAATAGGTAAAGGAAGAAACGCAAGTGCATAGCAGAGGAATCTATAACAAGGATAGATGCAATGAGGAAAGGTAGATCCAAGTCGATGGAAGAGGTAGGTATAAGAGTTAAATAAGAGCAGGTGAAATTCAAGGAAGACTGTAGAAGGACAAACCGACAGAAGACCAAGGACATTTTTACAGCTAGTTATGACCAGTACAGAAGGTTGAAAGACGTTTTTGTGGCTAGTTAAGGTTGTGGTTAATGTCATGTAGGAATTTTGTGGCCAGTTTGTCCTGTCATCAATGTAATTTCTGTTGGGGTGCGCACCTTAATGGTCCTTAATTTTGGTAACTCCACAGTTTTTGAGGAAGCTTGTAAGCGGAGTTGCGACTCAAAATAGTCTTAGGGGTGTCGGGGTTGAGTCAAAGCCCTCTTTTTTGTAATTGTCCATAAATGTCGGGTGTAAGCCCATGATTTTGTAATAGTGCACTTGTATAAATAGGCACTCATGTAAAGATGTCAGGGGTATCTAATGAAAAGAGGATCATATGATGTGAATAAGTTAGATCTATTTTTGGGTTTTAAGGTCAAGTCCCAGCTGTGTGCGTGGACGACCTCTGCAGCTATGTTCACAGAGGGTTTTTGTAAGGAAAGGAACTGTAGATGAGTGCGCAGTTAGATATTGTAAGAAAGGAACTGCAGCTGAGTGCACAGTTAGATATTGTAAGAAAGGAACTGCAGCTAAGTGTGTAGTTAGACTTGAAGGATGGATCTGCAGCTGAGTGCGCAAATTAGAACTGTTGTTTTGTAAAGAGTTGAATAAAGCGCAGTTCTGTGGATGTAGCCCCTACCCTGGGGGTAAACCATGTTATATCTTGTGTTGTGGTTCTTTTGTGTTTTTTCTATTATGTTTTGATGCTTTTGATAAGTAGGTGAATGCTAAAGTAAGATAACTATTAAATATTAACTTCGCTGTGAATTCCCAGTTAAGGGTTAAGCAAGAAAAGTCTTTTATCTAACTGCGAAGCTAATTAAGTGAATATTGAAGCTATATTTGGTATAAATATTTGTTGTAAAGGATAAAGGTACAGTAATATCCCTCTTCTGCTTGCAGAAACCTGATTCTGCGGCACCCCATAGCTGTTTCGGGTGAGATTGCAACCTATTCACAGGTTGTTGCCGAAAGGGCCAACATTGAGGGTCTTTTTGTTGGTGTGAAGTTAAAGTATAAACCCTGGGTCTGCCCTATAGACCAACAAATTGTTTTTGTTGCCTATAGAACAGTATCTGCTCAAGAGGGATTTACGTCATACATAGAGGGTTATGTTTTGGAGGCCCTCAGTGAAAGAAATCGGTGACTGGATCGAAGAGACCTATCTGAAATTTGTGAAACAAGAAAATAAGGATCCTTGTCATAACTCAGACGAATTTTTGCAAAGGTATGTTTTTGCTGATATTTACGAAAATTTTCTTTGGTAGTATCCACATAGAATTGCACCAGTGGTTATCCAGGTTGACAGAGAGAAGGACAAACTTCCAAGAATATCAGTTTCCGGACTGGACCCCAGCAAGAGTTAATATATTGAAAAGAGTGAACAATGCAATATCGCAAGCTGTTGATTTCTGGACAATGTGAACCCTTGAAGCATTTGTGATGGAGTTTTCCATTGACACGAGTACTTCCTTCAACGAAGCTGAACGACAGTTTTTCAAAGGACCAAGGGGTAAGTACTTGAATTCGTTTAGTTTGAGAATTAAAATGATTTTGGCTGAAAAAGGCATATTGCTTATAGAATCGGATTGCTAGATTTATTTTTACTAACCTATGTTTGGAAGTGAAAGTAACTTCGACGAGCAAAGTGGTTTGCTGTGAAGCGGTAAAAGATACAAGAGAAACCTAGAATCCTATACCCTAGGCCAGAATACCGAGTATATGCCATTAAGTCCAAAAGACCCTAAATCTGAAGAAACCCCTTCTGTTAGAAACCCTCCTATAACCCCGCCGCGAAGATCTGTTACCCCTGAGAACCCGTCGCAGCCTGAAATTAACCCTAGCCCAAGTATTCCTGTCACAGGTCAGTCTACCTCAGCAAGTTACCCTCCTCCCCCTCCCTCCCCCCCCTAGATGTAAAATGGCCCATATGACTGATGACATCAAGCTCCCAGTCTTCAAAGGAACTGGATCAGAGGATCCAGAACAGTTTTGGTTTTTATGTGAAGCTGTGTGGACTGCGAAGAACATTATGGATCGAGATATAAGAAGAGCGCAGCTGGTTACTTATTTTAGAGACCAAGCTTTGACCTGGTTTATGAAGTTTTCCAGTACTCAAAACCATGTCTTGGCTGATATTAAAGTAGAAATGATCAAAGAGTTCAAGAAGCCTAAATCAGAATCACAGTGTATAACTGAACTGAAAGAGATTCAGCAGAGGCGAGGTGAATCAGTTTGGGACTTTGATCAGAGGTTCAAAGTTCTACTAGATCAAGTTAGTTTCACTATTGGACCAGCACAACATAAAGAATGGTTCATTGCAGCTCTATTACCTCATATCAGGTCCCCACTTATGCAACCGAAGGTTGTTGATCAGCAAGAGGCTTTGGAAATTGCTATGAAGCTTGAGACAGCTCTTGTCGGAGACAATTCTGGCATAGCCCAAATACAAGCGCAGTTGGCAGAAATGGATTTGGAGCTTTGCGACATGAAGAAGGGAAAATCTATTCGTGAAGATGTTTGGTGTACACGATGTAGGATAAAAGGTCATGACAAGGAACAATGTCCTGCGTTAAGAAATTACATGAATACTGGTGCACCAAACCCATTTAACCCTAATGTTCTATATTGTGAGATCTGTAGAAGAACTGGCCATCATTGACCTGAAGACTGCTATCTGCTGCAGAGATATGTTCAAGTCCCCAAGAATCCTTATTGCAAGTTCTGTAAGTCAGTAGGACACAACGAAGAGGAATGTTGCAGCTTTGACTGTATGAGAGAGCGAACCTATGATGCTTATAGGGTACAAAATGATGCACAAGGCAATGATGGATATGGTTACCGTGGTAGTACATCAGGTCGAGGTACTTTTGGAGGTCGTGGTCGTGGTGGTATGCCTAGGAGAGGTCAAGGCCAGGTTATGTGCTATAACTATAATCAGGCAGGACATCTAGCTAGAGACTGTCGAAACCCAACTACGACATGCCGATATTGCAGAGTGGTAGATCATGTTATTGAGCAATGCCCACAACTGATAGCTAAAATACAAGAAAGAAATGGTGCTCCTACTCAGAATATTCAGATGATTGCTGTAGAGCAAAGACCTGTCCCAGCCATTAATGTTGTTACAAGGAGTGGAGCTACGATGCAAGTGCAGAACAAGGAGAAACAACCTGACGAGGCTTGGGTTCGTAAGACCCCAGAGAAAGTCCCAACCTTCGATGTGGGAAGGGAAAAAGAAACATTTATGGAAGCCAGAAAAGACTTTGCTGATCCGAGCACATCAGTAGCACCTACGCAACAGCATCAACAGCAGTTACAGTCTCAAGAAGATTCGACGGATAAAGTAAGTACACTATCGTCATTTTTACAGAGTTGTATGAATCTCTTAAGAAATCAGAATGCTTTAAATGAGTTATAGAAAGTTATTGCTTCTTGCGAGCCTTAGTGAAGCTCTGGTAAAGAAAAAACTATTGATAGAGTTAGAAGGACTGGAAGAGAAATGTGATTGCATTCTCAGATAGGAGAATATGACATGACCGATATCATTTTAGACCTGGGATCAAAAGTAAATGTCTTAACTAAGCAGACATGGGAACAAATGGGAAAACCTACCCTTGAATGGTCCCCTATACAGTTGAGATTAGCCAATCAACAGAGGATTGTGCCCCTAGGAATATTTCCTAGTGTCCCAGTAGACATTGATGGAGTTAGTACCTTAGCAGATTTTGAAGTCATTGAAATAATTGATGATAGCAACCCCTATCCAGCGTTGCTAGGAATTGAATGGGCAATAGAGAATTCTACAGTAATCAACCTTAAGAGCAGGCAGATGACTTTTGAAGGTAAAGTCTTGAGAGTCATAGTACCCTTGGACCCTTCTCAAGGAGAAAGGTACACAAAGCCAGTCAGAGATGAAGATCAGGATGTTTTGGATCATATCTACAACATCACAGCTAAAGAAGAAGACTATGTTAACCCTACTCCCGAAGGTATAATGGACTGGAAGTGTGATAGTTCTTGCATGACTTATTCAGATGAAGGCTTAGAATATTGGCAGAATAGACTTTATGAACTACATGGACATCGATGTGCAAGAATTACCAAGTCTCTCAGATGGATTGGCTCACAGACAAGAGTCTTACCTATTTTTGATGGCTTGACAGACCCCGAAGATTTTATTTTACAATTTTTAGAGCAGGTACCAGATTCACAGAAAATGCAGACTCTAGATTTAGTATTCAGAGCCACAGCTACCAGATGGTGGAATGGTCATAAGAAGTATATTCAGAGTTGGGAAGCTTGTCAAAATTTTCTTCGCCTAAGATTCATGGATCAACCTCAGGAAGTGCGAAGCAGTTTTAATGGTCAGAATAGCCCTCAGGATCATTTGGAGCAGTGTTATCAAGCATGGAAGCATGTACCTTGTGAAGAATGGGTACATAGGTTTGTGCACACTCTGGAACCTATAGAAAAGAACTGGTATGCGGAGGTGGAGCTTTGCCATGGTACTGTAAGTTGGGATAGTCTTGTTGATAGTTTTGTGCTGACATTTTCTATTAATGAGGTTTGTCCTTATTTGGATGCAGCTATTAGGTTGATCCATACTAAGGTGTTTGATGATAAAAAAATAGCAGAGCACCAACCTAATTGGAAGGCACAAGAAGATAATGCAGTAGAATGTTACAACCTCGCAATTGATGAGGATGATGACCCATGCAACATCAATATTCCTGAGTCAGAAGGACACTGTGAAGTACATGGACCAGCAGTCGAAGCACTAGAAGTGACTCAGCCCTTGAAGACAAGGCAAATAAACATTGGGTCAGAAGAAATGCCTAAATATGCTACCATTGGAGATTATTGGGATGAAGAAATGGTGAGCAAAGTGACCCAACTTCTCCATGAGTATCAAGACTTATTTTCGATGAATTTCTCAGAAATGAAAGGTATCCTTGGTGATATAGGAGTGATAAAAATCCCTTTGAATCCTGATGCGAAGCCTGTGAAACAGTTCCCTTATAGGTTGAACCCTAAGTACAAAGAAAAATTCAGGATGGAGCTAGATAAGATGCTCACTGCAGGAATCATTGAACCTGTCGAAGATTCCGAATGGGTTAGCCCTATGGTGGTACAAGAAAACAAGACCAAGGGAGAAATTAGAATCTGTGTTGATTTCAGGAAGCTGAATGATGCCTGTTTACATGATCCTTTTCCTACTCCCTTTACAGATGAAGTTTTAGACAATGTCGGAGGTCAAGAAGTGTATTCCTTCACTGATGGATTTTCAGGTTACCATCAGATCATAATTGCTCCAGAGGATTGACATAAAACAACCTTTGCTACAGAAATGGGATCTTTCCAGTATACAGTTATGCCCTTTGGATTGAAGAATGCACCTGCTATGTTTTCCAGAGTAGTCATATATGCATTCAAGGAATTTATACATAAATTCTTGGAAGTTTACTTTGATTATTGGACTATCTTTGGGTTACTAAAAGATCATATAGCCAGTTTAAGACTTATGCTGGACAAGTGTAGACAGCATCAGATTTCATTGAACCTGAAGAAGTGTATCTTTTGTGCACCTTTTGGAATTCTTCTACGTCACATTGTGTGCAAACAAGGATTGATGGTGGATCCTGCGAAGATAGCCATTATTGTGAACTTGCCACCTCCAAATTCTGTTAAGCAACTTTGCACTACACTTGGTCATACTGGATATTACAGGAAATTCATCAAAGGATATGCTCAGATTACAGCTCCTATGGAAAAGCAATTGAAGAAAGATATTAAGTTTGAATGGACACTTGAGTGTCAGGAAATCTTGGATATTTTGAAGGGAAAGATGGTAGCTTCCCCTATCTTAGTATTCCCTCACTGGAATAAGGAGTTTCATGTACATGTCGATGCATCCTCCATTGCTTTGGGTGTAGTATTGGCTCAGTCAGGTGAAGGTAATATTGATCACCCTATTGATTTTGCAAGCAAAAAAATGTCCACAGCAGAAAAAAATTATACTACGACAGAACGAGAAGGTATAGCTATGGTTTATGCCTTGCAGTAATTTTGATATTATCTGTTAGGATCTCATTTTAAAATGTTCACTGACCACTCTGCTTTGAAGTATTTGGTTAGCAAGCTAGTGTTAGGTGGAAGGATATGTAGATGGCTGATTCTATTTCAGGAATATGACTTTGAGATCATAGTTAAGCCTAGAAGACTTAACCTAGGGATTGACCACTTATCGAGACTCGAGTCAGGAGAAGCTCCCACTAGTTTGGACGAAGGTCTTGCTGATGCCCAGTTGTTTTACATTCAGATGGTTGATGACTATTTTCAGGATATTGTTCAGTACTTGTCTATAGGGTTTGCACCTGCTGAGATGACAACACAACAGAAGAAGCAGCTGGTAGTTAAAGCAGCCGACTTCACTTTGATAGCAGGCCAGATATATAAGATGGGACCAGATGAAATATTGTGCAGATGTGTCCTGGAGCATGAAAAGCCATTGATTTTGGCTGAAGCACATTCTGGAGTAGCAGGAGGTCATTATGCAGGAAAAACTACAACTCAAAATATTTTGATAGCTGGATTGTGGTGGCCTATGATTCATAAGGATGCAAGAGAGTATTTCCACAGCTGCGATATCTATCAGAGGATAGGAAAACCATCTAGAAGGGATGAGATGCCTATGGTTCCATAGGTAACGTTACAAGCATTTGACAAGTGGGCTATTGATTTTGTTGGACCTATCAATCTCCCTGTAAAGAAATTTGGTGCAAGATACATTATTACAGCAACTGATTACCTTACTTGTTGGGCCGAAGCTCAGCTAGTCAAGAACTGTAGCGCTGCTACAACTACAAAGTTCATCTTTGATAATATCTTGTCAAGATTTGGATGTCCTAGAGTTCTTATGAGTGATCAAGGATCATATTTCCTAAATAAGAATATTGAAGCATTGACTGAAGAATTTCAAGTATATCATTAGAAGAGTACTCCCTACCATCCTCAAGCAAATGGAACTGTCGAAGCCTTTAACAAGATCCTTGAGCATGCTCTGACAAAGGTTTGTAATGTTAACAGAAATGATTGGGATCTTAGAATTCCAGCAGTACTATGGGATTATAGAACCACTTGCAAGAAGTTGACATGCCATACACCTTTTAGGCTGGTCTATGGACAAGAAGCAGTTATTCCCATGGAGTACATTGTTCCTAGCCTCAGAATATATGCCTTCACAGAGATGGATGACCCAGCTATGTTGAAAGAAATGCTGGCAAAGATGCTAGAACTAGAGGAAGACAGATTCATTGCAGGTTTCCAGCAGCAAGTACATAAATCTAGAGAAAAAGCATGGCATGATAGACACATTAAGAAGAAGCAATTCCATATTGGTGATCTTGTGCTCTTGTATGACAGTAAATTTATGAAGTTCCCAGGTAAATTCAAAACACATTGGAAAGGACCATACATAGTTCAGGAAGTTACCGACTATGGTGCAGTCCAGTTAGTTAAATTAAATGGAGAAATTTTACCTTCCATGGTGAATGGAAGTAGATTAAAGAAGTACAGGGACAAGCCTGGACCCCCTAATCAGAAGTAACAGTAAGAAGGAGAGTCTAAGTACCAAGAACAGTTGAAATTGGGTACTAGACTATAATGAAGTTGTTCTCAAAGCTACGAAGTATTCAAGGTTGTCAAAGTTTGAAGGTTGAAGTTCGGTTGGCGCTTGGGTCAGGATGGGTCGAAGGTCATTGTGATGAAGCTGAAGTTAGTGGTTGTGTCAAAGAAGAAAGGTCTACCGCAACCTAAAATGTTGTCAGGGTACACAGGGACTCCCAAAGGACCGAACACCAAGAATAGCCGCTTCACACAAACAGATCACAGATCAATACACCAATGTTTGTCACGTGGTTAAAACCCTCGAGAGGGA
>LPNX011187619.1:2330-28442 GCA_001517045.1 Pseudotsuga menziesii
TTTTCATGTCTCTTGTCTGAAGAAAGTTCTTGGCATCAACATCAAAGGACAAACTATTTTACCAGAACTGGATAATGAAGGATCCATCTTTTTGGATTTGGAGGCTGTCCTCAATAAGCGCACTCGTCAGCTTCGCTCTCGCTCTATCACATAGGTCTTAATTCAATGGCACGGAATGCAGCCCGAGGATGCTACGTGGGAACCACTCCTTCAGATTCAGCGCCAATTTCCACATCTAAAGCTTTGAGGACAAAGATTTTTCTAAGGGGGGGGGGGGATGTTAGAAACCCATGTCAATCCTTCTCTTTACCGTGTTAGTATATTGTTGTTGGACGCATATGCTTTGTAAGTCGTCCCATAGTAATTGTTGATCCATAGTTTGTGTTATTGTTGTTGGGCGCATATGCTTTGTAAGCCACCTGTACTATTTGTTGATCCATAGTTTATATTGGCCCATGGTTTTGACCCATAGTATTGGCGCCTATTCTTAGTATATAAGTGTGTGTTGAGGCCAAGGAAGGTACCGTGAAGTTATTTTGTATTGAGCTTGCTCAAAGGAGGTTGCCCCTCGAAGTGGCTTGCGATTAATATAAAAGTGATTTTGAGTTCTACTGCTATATCATGTATTTTGATTAATTATTTGCTGCAGGGTCCTCACACAATGTTTCTAGCTCTTGATAGCCTGATAAACCCGCCTCAGTTGGCTTCGTTATGTCTTGTTGTGGACCCTTGGTCTGATAAACCCAATCGTGTTGGCTTGGCTGAGTTGTGCACCCTTAGCTACGTGTGAGTCTGCTAGTTTCCCCATACTCCTTGTGGAATCATGCCCATCTCGGGGGTGGCAGTGTTGCTGAGATATTGATGAGCGCACTGGCCTATGGTTGGGTGGACTGCTACAGCGACGTAGCTGGTTGCAGGACAAGCTTTCTTGAAGATAAGTATTCTTGTGCTTAACTCCTTGCAACTGTATTATTTTATGAATGAACATGATGAATGCTATATGCTGTGAATGTATGATGACATGTATTTTCTTCCTTTGTATGTTTAAGAAATTAGACATCTGCATAAGTATTATGAGGATGTAGCATCTGTGTATGTTAATATGTTTCTATCAGTATGCATTTTCATACATATTATATTATCTTCATGTTTATGTTCATGGGGCCAAATTTCCTGAGTCGATTAGTATGTGAGTCACGTCCTCTTCACCGGTCGAAGGGTTGGGGACGTGATAGTAGAACTCAATTTTGTGGAAATAGTAAGATAGAACCTGAATTTTTTTTATCAGCAATTGAAGGTGCATCTGGTTTGGAAGGGAATTCTTAGCTAGAGCTTGGATTACAATTCTCGAGTCTCCTAGCACTATTAGATCTATAATGCTCTTATTCTTGGCAATCGTAAGACCCTGCCATAGGGCTAACGCCTTTGCCATATTTTTTTTTTCCATTCCAAGCCCCCAGTAGAATTTGGTTTCCACCTATCCATCCTGAAGTGAAGAGAACCCCGCCCCCCTGCCGCCCCATATTTTTTTATTGTTAATGTTATTCCGGATCGAACAATTTATTTTAAAAACCCTATTCACTCATTTAATAAATATAATTATTATGATAATGAAATATTACTTGATATATTTGGTTTATTTGGCTAGTCTAATGTCAGTATAAAATGTTTAATAAATATATTTAAAATTAATTAAAAGCCTTTATTTAAATATATCAAAAATAAAACTAATCTAACTTTATCATGATGAATTATATTATAAATGTATATCTAAAAAAATCACACCACATTAATAAATAGATAAGGATTATAGAAAAAATAAATAAAAAGTCTAATTTTTTAAAAGCTTTTCCTTAAATAAGCATGAGATAAAATATTTAATATTAGAAGTTTTTAAATAAATTGGAAATAAAATATTTAATTACTTTTAAGATTTTGGATTTTTTTCTATAATATTAACATAAAGTAACAAATGTATAATCTTGAATCATTTCATGGTCATCGTATCTTGTTATGTTTAAATGCATTTTCATAAGAAAATCATGAAATAAATTTCAGATATACACTTGTTACAATCAAGTTAATTTGGTTAATCTACTAAAAAATCAAAAATCTCAAATAATATCTAAATCTTTAATTATAATAATATGATTATTAAAAATAATCAGCCATTTAAACTTATGTAAATAATATAAAAATATATACTGATACCCCAATCAATCGACAATAGATCTGCTTGCTACCAACCAACCAACACGTGCCATCAGCTCTTGATGTGACAGGAAAGCAGAACCTATCTCCAAGTAAGCCTCCACTTCGTAATCGACGAGGTATAGTTCCTCCATACCATAACACCCATATGTAAGACGTCTATAACTAGCAATTGCCCCAAGAAGGTGCAATAATACATCGATAGGTTGTTGTTGGAGAGGAAGAAAAGATATAAAAAAAGAAACTAAAAACGATTTTGTACAAACCTGACATTGTATCTTGAGAAAATTGACTACAAGTTTTGCACGGAAGGAAAATGAAGGGCCAACTGTTAGAAGCAAGTTTTGCCGAGAAGGGAAATGAAAGGCCAATTGTAAGAAGTTGTATCAAGATAAAATAAATAGTTACATGAATATTCACATCACAAATAATCAACGAGTTTCGGATGGAGTCCATTACTAGAAAGTAGGGTATGTTGGTTTTCTTGTTTTTTTATTTAATTTAGATTATTTTGCTTAAAGTAGATATAAAAATCTTCAAGAGACAAACTGATCACCTCCAAGGAAAGTCACCCTCTAATTTAGAAGTTAGCCACCAGAGGGAAAACTGCTCACCTCATAGTGCAAGGAGCCTCTCAAAACCAACTATTCAAGAATGCAACCTTTAACCTCATTGAATTCTATTTTCTTAAACAAATGAGTGATAACTTCATCTAGTATTCTCAACCAACCACACACCAAAAGAGAATATTTACAACCTATGAGGCACACAAACTCTCTCATCCAAAAAAAGATATAAATCACTCACTTGGATGTGCAATCTATCACCTTAACCCAATGAATTACTCACTTTGGAGGTAAGCAAGCTCTCAACCTCAATAAATTGGTAGCCTGGTAATTAAGCTCAATGTTTATGTTTAATAATTGTCTCTTGTTGACTTGGCTCATCATTATTTCACCCTACCTTACAATTGTCTCTTGTTTCCTTGGTTCCTCACTATTTCACCTTATAGCTTTTCATTTACTTGAAAACAATTCATCTAGATCTATTTATGGATTTTTGCACCAAAAAGTGATCTAGATCCATAGGATTTTGGTAGGGGTGGAAATCTAACCCCTTTTAAAATCCTAGCAAGTCATTTCAAGTGACATGGTTTTTCTTAAATAAATATTCCCTAAAACATTCTAGTATCAAATATGAGGTCAAATGAAATAACCTTGTTTTTATTCAATATGAAGTGATTTCAACTTACATGGTTTCCCTTGACTAACTCTACCCTTAAAAAATATGCTACAAAAATGAGACTGATTTATGTTAACAAGAGCCACAAGGCTGCAATGGCCTTGCTACATGATAAATTGAGATTTGTAAATAGATACATTGATCTTGAAGGGATCTAAGCTAGAATTGTTGCTCAATCCACCAAAAATTCATACATGAAGAGACCATGTCCCTCACAGAATTAAGCACAATCAAATAATACCTAAAGTAGTGGAAATCATGCTCTGTCATTAGATCAACATTCATTATAACCAAATACATTTTTTTCCCGATTACTTGTATGCTTTCTGAAATTGAACATTTTGAAGGATATGACATATCTCACTTATGTTGTTTATTATTTAAGAAAATATTATTTATGTTCATTTTTGCATATGTTGATGGAAACCATCCATTTGGGAGTTCTGTACCCTAGACCGATCTAGTTTCTTGAAAATAATATGTATAAAACAATGAATTAACATCAAATAACAATAGTTCAATGATGCATTTTAACCAACCATATACAACCACTTCATTTGTGTTAGGCGTGTCAAGTTTCAAGATTTTGAATAGACATGATATTAAGATATTGTTTTTCTCGTCCTCATAAGAAGTGTAGATCTCAAATCTAATTTTATGCAGTTTAATAGTAGGTAAAAGCCATGCCAGTTTAGAGGACATGAGGGTGAGATCACAACTTTCATGACCAAGTTCAAAACGTTAAGGATTGTGCTGAAGTGCTCCAAAAATGTAATGTGATGTACGGATTAAGGATCCATATTGAAATTCCCACCCAAAGGTTCTATATTGTAATGTGTGCTCTGGTGCAACCATGGTAAATACCAATTCTAGTACTTGGCTCAACATTCTAAATCTAATCAATTCGTGAGTGTGGCAATGTGTAGAATTCTATAACACAAGTTGTTAAGCCCTAAATGTTGGTCACATTCTCCCTATAGTGTGGCACTTTACCCCCTATATGGTAGTGTATTACATATTATTGATGTAGGCTTGGGTCTATTAGTGGGTCTATTAGTTGTCATTGTACAACTATGTCTCCTATATAGGAAGGTGATACTTTCATGTTAGTAAGCATTGTATATTGTATTGTATTGGTTCAACCGTACATTGTGTAAGGTGGTTCCTCCCTCAAACAGGATTGATATTCATCTATTTTCTTCATTATTAAGGAATGGATTACTTTCTTCTTCTCTATTTCTGTTATTTTTGTGTTATTTCTCATACGTGGTTGCATAACACAAGTGCACATGGATATATAGTACACCAGTCCTAACACACTAAGATGAAATAAACATGAACATAAACCTCCATTCAAGGATAACTTTTAATTTACAAGTAACCTTGGCAAAAACCTTTGTGACCATTAGTAGAGGACTTTATAAAGGTGATTTCAATAATTTTGGTCAATATTGTATGAGTATTTTTTTTAATCCATACAACTAATTGAAAACAATTGTCATTGTCATAGAATGTGACTAATAACAAAGAAAAAATGAAGAATTAAAAAAAAAATGAAAAATAAAGAGTTGTCTTTAGTAACCATTGACCAAACATTAAGTAAAACTCATAATTGAAAGTGTGACCTCTCAACCATTCCTATGATTACACTTCAACGTCAACATTTCTATTTTACTCATAAACTACAACTTTTAAAAATGATAAAAGTACAGTAATTATGAAGAACATGAACAAAATTAAATCATTCATCAAGAGTAGCAAGGTGCTTTACAACCCAATATGGGGATACTTCCTTTACTCGGTTGTGGAACCATGCTTCTATAGTGTTTTGACAAGTTTCTATCTTTAGATAGCTTTCATTTAACATTAAGTGCGAAAAATCCAATCTAATGCTTTCTCTTCATGGATTCTTATACATCCTCAAGGAGGATGTTGTGCACAAGGCCAACCATGTTGACCCTCTCATTTCTTTTCAGCTGTGATCAACCATGCTTTTGATTTGGATATACACACACCAACTCTCACTTGTATTTGCAATAGGAAGTCTTATCGTAAGATTCATTTTGAGTTTCTCTCTATGATATGCACTTGTGATGGGAATCAATAAACCTGCACCACTAAATTGTATTTGAGCACATTTGGTCATATTCAAGCTCTTTCAAATATATGGAGGTGGATTGTTTCGTTGTCACTTTAACTATAATTGATCTTATTCGATGTGGGTATTCCAATCTACTCTCTATTAAAGGGTGTGTTTCTTATAACCCCTCTTGAAATGGACAATTCAATACCAGTTTATTAGTAAATGTGTAGTATCACAAGGTTAGATCCTCCTTCCCTCCTTTATTGGATGAGCATGTTAGTAATAGTTGTGACCAACCCAAGATATTGAACTCCAAAATAAGGAAATCTCAATGTCCTTAGTTGACTAAATCTTGCGAGGTACCAAATTCCAATTTCTGTAATTCTCATGGATGTCGAACAAAAACAATCAATGCCAAAATAGTATGCCCTCGTCATTCACAAAATTTCAAAGATGGTCAAAGAATATTATATTTATGAAATTTATGAGAAAATAAACATGATGTCAAAGATGGCGAAATGCATTTACTATTTGCATATTGATCTCACTAGGTAATAAAAAAAGTTGAAGGAGATGTGTGTTGAGAAAATATTAAAAGGAAATTTGGATAAATGATAAAATAAGTCTATTTGTTTTTTTAAATTGTTTAAAGAAATGTTTTCACCTTTTTTTTAAAGAATGTTGTTTAGAAAAATATAATTTTCTTAAGCATGTTGCTTAGAAAATGATAATTTTTGTATACCATGTTTGTTTAAATGACATTAAGTTCATGAAATTGATCATTAGATTTATCTATTTGTATTGAGAATTACTTCATTGATGTCAAAATTGGAAATAAAATAGCATTTAAAGATTTATAAACATCATTAATGTCTAAGCATTGTTAATGAATTTAAATATGGCAAAGATGATGTTTCGATGCATGGATGCCATGATGTCATGAGTGTATAGATAGAAGTGTGGTGACATAATATGGTAAATAAATAGTTTGATAATTTGCATGTGATAAATAAATAAATAATGCTATATTTGATTACTTTCACCTAAAACTAAGAAAATATGATAGATAAAAATGCATAAATAATATATATGAATTTCAATTTTTTTATTTATTCAAACTTTAGAAGATAGAAAATAAATCTATAAAATAAAGCTTTATACATGTGATAAAAACCATTTATAAGGTTGATAAGAATTTAATTATTTTTAGTTATAAAACTATTAAATGGAATATAAAAATATTAAGATTAATTACTTAAAGAGGGAAGATAAAAAAAATTGTAATTTCTTTAACTTAGGAAAAAAATTAATAATTGTGTTATTTACGTTATTATATGTGTGTGTGTGTGTGTGTGTGTGTGTGTGTGTGTGTGTGTGTGATCTTTTTAACTATTTAGAATATTTAATATTTAAAGAGAAAGAAAATTAATGATTATTGAAAAATAAAATGAGAAAGTTTTAATGCGATTACAAATTTAATGTAAAAACTAAATAAATATATAGAGAAAAAAATACTATTATGAAACAAAATTGTAATATAAAATTTTGAAACAAAATTTATGGAAAGAAGAGAAATGTGTGAGAAAAGAAAACAATATTAATGTAAATTACAAACTATATATTTTGAATATTATATTGTTTGGATACATTATTCTATATGCGAGGTAAAGCAAATGAGACAACTTCCATCTTAAGAAAGACAAGGGTAATGGAAAAAACACAGTGTACAAAAGATTAATGAACATTAATGATAGATGAATATTTAAGATAACATAGTGGTAAACATTTTTATACGAGCATAACATAATACATTAGATATCCTCATTTTTCAATGCTCAAAATTGGATTTTGTGCGTTTGGCCTCCACCCACAAAGAATGAAAAATAGGCATTAGGTTTTTCTAATGAGAAATACCATGAAGAGGGTCACTAACATTCAAAGCTTAATGAAATTCAATATTTCTTGCAAGTTTAACTATGGAATGAGATAAAATTGGGGAATGTTGTGGTGTGTATGGTTTTAACCCTTTCTTTTGTATCCTTCAAGTTTGTTTTATTTTTTCCATTTTTTATCTTTTTTTTTATCCCTTAAAGTCTATGTAAACATTCAAGCTTGATTTGAGGTAGTGGCCCCATCTTGCACCCTCTATTTTATGACTATTGTTCAAAGATTGGAATTAAATTGAATGAATAATAATCCCATCCTCTAGACCCAAATTTTTGGCTTAAGTCGAGGTTGCAGAGAACCCATCATCCATGCCCCAACTTTTGACTTAAGTCAAGTTCATAGAGAGCTCATTCTACTAACTTCCAAATTCTTTTTTAATTCTTATAAACTTGTATTCTCTTAACCACATCCCCACACTTCTTGATGCCTCCACCCTCCACCCCATAGTATTTCTCCTTCATCCACCCTTGGACCCAATTATTCCCCTTTTCCACACCCTTATTTTATTGGATTCCACACTCCATTTTCCTTCAAGATAAAGGGTGAATCCATCCTTTGTAATCCCATCCATGCATTTCCTTTTTCTTATGCTCTATTCACTTGTGCTTGTAGTTTGTATTCCCATCCATCCATTTCCTTTGGCTCATACTCTATTGACCTCCCTTTGTAGTTTCCCTTGCTAGACCACATCTACTTAATTAGGGAAAAGGGTGGGGGTATCTTCCACCTTCCCTTCAATGGACTCTCCTCCACCGCCATGCTTTTATACATTTTCTTATCTCCTTCCCCTTTTTGTTTCACTTTACACTTGGGTTGGAGGGTGGAGGAAATCAACTACCTATACGCCATTTTGCCTCCATCCCATGCTTCTATTCCCCATTACCTTTGTTTTACTCACATTCAACTCTCCTTGCTCCTATGCATTTCTTATATTTCTTTTAGTAATGCAGAGGATAAATGTATTCCATAATCTCATTTCAATTGTTTTCCTCCACGCCACATCCAATGCTTTCAATATCTCGACTTCAACATACAAGTGGTTTTCGATTGCTAAGTGACAAGTAACAACCATTGAATGACATGGTAAAACAATTGAAAGGGTGGAAATTTGTGACTAAGGTATTTTGGGCACAGGGTCAATGATAAATGGAAGGTAGGTGGTGACCAAGGTGTGAGTTCATACATGAGTACAACATATGGGCCCAAAATTAAGTGAAGGACTTAGATGAAGATGCACATTGAAGAAAACTCCACTCTATCACACAATATAATGGGAAGGTGTTTTGACATATAAAAACTATATATATTGTCCACTTAATCCATGTGAGATAAACATTGAAGTGAAAAATTTTAAAATTGAGGATGAATGGGCTAGGATCTAATGATGATTGTAGATTGGACTTACAAAGTTTGTATCTTGAGCTTCGCATGGTCAAATCAAGCATATGAGGACTTATTGGAGCATTACTGATTTTAGGTATGCAATGACATGTCCCATTCAACAAATTTTGCATTGCATGTGGGGTCCAACTTGGATTCAAAATAACATGTCTTGTTTAAATAGAAAAATCGAATTTTTAAATGTTTCAAACGTGAGAGCTCTCCTTTATCAAAGAAATGCTTGAAAACAAAATCACAATCATATGTATTTCATTGGGAATCCATATTATTTCAACTAATCAATGACCAATCAGTCACCATGGAGGGTCAATTATCTAATTTATAAAGGAATTTGCAAGTGCCTTGTGCTATACTTAGTGGGCTTGAGAAAGAAATCATTAAATTTTGTGGGGTTGTCCATGGTTTCATCCCAAAAAGAATATGGCAACTCAAATTCATAAAAAGTGATTTTTCTCGTCTCCCTAAATAAATAATATGTCAAAAATTGGTTAGCAATTGATCACCCCACCCCACCATTATTCACATTGCATAATAGATCAGACACTTCAACGATGCCATCAAAAGCTAAACTGACAATTTTAGACCATTCAAAGCTAAACCGACCATTTTGGCCCATTCAATTGAAATGTAAAGGAACAAACACGCTTATTTTTTCCATCGCCATCACATTCATTCAGACAAGGACCACACAAAAAGACCAAATAATTCGCAACACCTCCCATCATCAAAGTTGTACACCACTCAATATATTGAAACTACCTTCAATCTCATACCATAACAATCCATTACTCATAATCTGTGCACACACATAAAGAGTGTGAATCTGCACCAGAGCCTTGACCCACAAGTATATAGCCCAAATAAACCGCACTACACCCACTAAAGTGATATTTTAACCAGGGGCCACAAATATCATCATAGCTCTAGTCAAGTCAAAGCAGTGCCACCACACCACAATAGTGTGTCATTGCGTGGTATCGCATTGGTTAAGGTTGATAAGCAGCGACACGAGAGTGGAGCCCTCCATACATGGAAAATTCTTATTGTTCCACTGACTTCTTCTCTGCCACACCCATGGCATGGACCTGCCAAGTCCCATATTGCTTTGATGACATGTTACCTTATCCTTAAATCCCCATGTTGTCTTGATGATGTGTTACCTTATCCTTAAAAAAGATAGGTTGTCGAGACAAATCCGAAATTCTATCCAATTTATTAATGTCTTTGTTTCAAACAATAATCTAAAATTGAGAAGGAGATCTCTACAAGAAGTGGAAAATTTCCTTTCAATCCAATCTAAGAAGTGGCTATCTACTAATATTAGTATTAGTTTGTTATGATAAAAAAAGCTAAATCCCTTATGGCAGCATTAAACTATTACTCGGATGTTGTAACGATGAACAATTTATTCATATTCCAGCATCAAAACCTCAACAGCTCATGTATTTCTAATAAGGCTAATAGAACCCATTTTAGCTTTGTTGGAGCAGTTCTGTTATAGAAGAAAATGCAACTAACTCCAGTGTGGAGATTCATATACGCTATAGAGACATATTAGTATGAGTAGTTGTTGTTATACTTATTGGATGCTCTTGATTGGTCAATACACACAAAATATATCACTATAGATGACAATATCTAACCTCACACAAAATACAAAATATATCCCTACTATAGTGATTTCTCATAATAGATCCCTTTCATGGTCCTTTCACAAACTTGAGGAAGTTGGGTTGTGACTTTCCCAACATGTCCCGTATGCATAATGTAAAACCAGTAACAATAAAATGTCCGCAAGACTAAAATCCATATTAGTCATTGACGCAATGCAATTACTATTCCAAACGTTATAACCATAAAGTACTAAACAACAATGGAAACATGCAAACTTAATAACAATGATTTTGAAAACTATTAAAAAATTAAAAACCATAGAACATGCTAGACAACGTTTACTCCTACATCACTATGATAACAAAAAATCACATATTGAAAACGACTCATAAACCAAAAGAACTATAACCAAAAATATGTGCATGTTATCTATGTTACAAACCAAAATCCAACATTTATTCCTGCCATGTCCATGATAGCAGGAAAAAGAGACGTATTACAAACCAAAATCCATTATTTACTCCTTCCATGTCCATGATATCAGAAAAAACAAATGTCTTACAAACCAAAATCCAGTATTTACTCTTGCCATGTCCATGATAGCAGGAAAAAGAGACGTCTTGGAAACAAATAGTAAACAAAAAAACCATCACCAAAATTCTCACATGTCATCTAACTCAAATGCCAAAACCCTTCCATATCCATGATATGGCAGGAAAAAGAGACGTCTTGAAAACAAATGAAACAAAAAAAACATCACAAAATTCTCACTCATCTAACTCAAATACCAAAACCCGGAACTATAGCATCCTAACAGAATATTGCAGAATCTAGGAATTCATCATTTTGTACCTTCCAAATGAACACTAACATTTATTCAACAAACTGCATCATTTTTCTATGAAACCATTGCAATCGCTATTATAAAAACTTTGTTGGAATAATTTAAAGTTCGCGAAATGCTCCTAAGAGTTTAGTTCAATTCCAATCACCACAAAAGTTATCCAGATCCAAACAAAAACCAAGTACCTATTTCTATATGAACAAACCAAGCACATCGTTGAAGTCAACAAAATAATATATCAAGAAAACCATGCACATCGTAAAAGTCAACAAAGTAAGATATCAAGAAAACAACAATTTTGTAAAATTTGTTTGATTTGGACAAGTTCCAATACTATACACAAATAACAATATCTTCAATGAACAATACAGATATCCTAAAACTACAGGACACAAGGAACCCGATTTACATTTTTTACTTTTTTTCGCTGATTTTGTTGAGCTTAAAATAAAAATTCCAAGTCTATCCTGATCTCTTTCCTGAGGGAATATTTTTCAAAACATTTACAACCTTCATATGCTACAAGTTCTCTTTTGTTATTTTCACTCCAACAGGTTAATCCTATATACAATAAAGCTACATGCCACTCTTAATGCTACAAAGAAAGCCAAATTGTGCCAGCAGATATTGGCTTTACTAAAGCACAAAAATGCTTGAACAAACATCAATAACACAGCATATAGGCTACAGTGACAAACAATTTTTTTCTTTTCAAAACTTCTAGGTCACGTTCAGGAATATATGTGGTTATTATAGCACCATACTATTCCATCTGCCTCTCTGACTTCATTAGTACATATATCTACAAAAGAACTGAGGTTATACAATACAAAATTGATCTTTGAAACGAAAAATGTGACACGTGCCTTGCATTACTTGGCTTTTTTTTTACATTAATCACTCATGCTAGAGTCTTCCTTCTATGTGTTAGGAATTATGATCCAAAATGTTATGTTTATGAGTTTAGTTTAATAAATGTAAAAGGGCATCTACACACTCATGTGATTATGTGAGGTGTCCCTTAGTTAGTTTCAGTAACGGTAAATTAGTTGTTACTCTTTGGATATTTAAATCCATCGAGTTTTCCATGTGAGGTAATCTTTCGGGACTTAGCCCTCATATCTCTGTGATGTAATTATTTTCCTTCTTCATTAATAAAGTTATGTGTCTGAAAACACTTTGTCAAAGTGGTATCAGAGCACGCGGTCGAAGCTTGGTCTGGTTGGAACCTGGTTGGAAGGTGCTAAAGGTTGTTTGAAGAAGGTCATCTTCAAGGTTTTGGAACAGCGAAATTTTAACCGTAAGTTATTGCTTCCTATTCTTTTGGGCTAAAAGAAGGATCTATGCAGAAAAAACTTTTTTGTGAGAGTAAATTTTTTTTTTTTAAAGCAAGGTTATTTAAAAAAATTTGTTAAAGTGAATTTAAAAAAAAGAACCACCATAATGAGAGAACAGCAGCGAAGCAAATCCGTATCAGCATAGAAGAACTGACCCATGTGAAGAGACAAGCGTTGAAGTGCAGCGTAGAGCATACACCAGCGTTGAAAGTTCAAGATCAATTCAAAAGCCCAGCGTGAAGAGAGTTCACTGGGTAGAGAAGAAGAGACCGTCCAGCGTACAGCGTGAAAGTGTTCACCATCCAGCGTGAAGAGAGTTCATATTTATCCAGCGTAGAAACCAACAGCGTTGAAAGAACCCAGCATTAAGCACCAGCGTTAGCAAAATTGTGTTTTGGAGGAGGCGTTGAAAGTAAAGACCAGCGAAGTTCAGAACCAATCGGCGTTGAAGAGAGAGACCAGCGTTCTCAAAGTGGGCGTTCTTGCAGTGGACACCAGTGAAGTGTGATGATCAGCGTTGAAAGCGGTATAATCAGTGCAGAGACCAGCGTTACCAGCATAATCAATTGGACCAGCGTTGAAAGAGACCAATCTGCATCAGCGTTAGCAATCAGCCTGAACACCAGGTTGTTTTGGAGTCAAGCGTGAAGAGAGTTCACCAATCGAGCTTTAAAGACCAGCTTTAGGCATGAAGAGTTGTTTTGGATTCAAGCGTGAAGAGAGTTCACCAATGGATCAGCGTTCAGCGTGAGAGATATGGTAATTTATTTTATTTTTGGAGATTTTTTTTTTATATTGTATAAAAAAAAAGTTGGAGAAATAAGTTTTTGGAGATTTTTTTTATCTTTGTTAAAAAAAAAAGGGTGGAGAAATAATATTTTGGAGATTTTTTTTTTATTGTAAAAAAAAAAGGTGGAGAAATTATATTTAAAAAATAATAAATAAATAAATTAAAAAAACAACGGTTACTTTTTGGAGTTGATGGAACTTAAACTTGTGACCTCCCATTCAACAATCTTGTATATCTCCAATTCACCTATACAGATTTCTTATTTTTTGGAGTGATAAGGTGAATGTTTTTATTGAGCATTGGAGTAATAAGGAGCATTTGTTGGTGTCATAAGGAGTACTTGTATTTTCACGGGTCAAGGCCAAGCCCTTATAGCTCTCTTTTGCATGGTGTGGTGTTTCTTGCAGTATTTCTCTTATGGTGACTCTTGTTGATGCATATTTTTGCTTTCATGTTGGTGGTGATATTTTTGCATAAGATCTTCTATTGGTGATATAAGGTGTTTGTTTATTCTGGTGACATAAGGTGCTTTCTTTTTTAATTCTTGGAGCTATAAAGTTTGCATTATACACATCTTCTGGAGTTATAAGGTGTTTACTAAATTTGTAAGGTGTTTACTAAATTTGTAAGTCTTTTTAATGAATCTGACAAGTTGGAAGGATCAAAAAATTATAAAGTTTGGAGTTGGAAGGATCAAAAAATTATAAAGTTTGGAGTCGTCATATTCAAAGCACTCTTATTTACAATGAATTGTGGAAGGGTGTTTGTAATGCCCTACCAAACCGACTAATCCTGATCAGCTTGCAAAGTGGGAACTAAAAGATGAGAAAGCCTTGGCATTGATTCGCATTACTGTTTCTGATGATATTTATGTGCATATTGAAAATAGTTCTGATGCGTGGTCAGCTTGGAAGACATTGAAAGATTTATTTGATTCTCAGAGTGAAGCTAAGAAAATCGATCTTCAATTGAAGTTGTTTCAACAAAAAGTTTCAACAAAAATTGTCTTCAGGAGGTGATGTCATGGAGTGCATTTCTAGATTGAAAAATATCAAACAAGAAATTTCAAGAGCTGGTTTTGACCATTTTGATCGCATTTTTTGGATGTTTTGGTCGCAAGTACTAGCAAACAGTCTTTAGGTAATCATAAAAAAGGCAATGATCAGAAAGCTTTTCAATATTCAGGAGAAAATGTTTTGGTCGCAAGTACTAGCAAATAGTCTTCAGGTAATCATAAAAAAGGCAATGATCAGAATGCTTTTCAAAATTCAAATAGAGGTCGTGGTCAGGGTTTTGGAAGAGGAAGAGGCCGCGGAAGAGGAATAGGCAGTGAATTTTGTTTAGTATTCTTTTGTTTCAAAAATGATTTTAAAGATGCTTGGATTATGGATACAGGGGCTACTTAGCATATGACATACAGGAAAGATTTCTTTTGGAGTTATGAAGATTGTCATTTAAATTCAATTTTTCTTGCAAATGATTCTATTCATTTACCACAAGGAAAAGAAACAGTCAAGGTTGACTTGCCAGGAATTGGAGAAAGATTGATTTCTAATGTTTGGTATGTGCCTACATTTAAGAAAAATTTGTTGTCTTTAGTCGTCATTTTCCAATTAGGACATCGAATTGTAATGGAAGATGGTATCCTCTTGGTTAATTCAAAAAAGGATGCATACAAAACAGTTATGACAAGTTATGAAGATGGAAAGCTTCTTAGGATGAAGGGAACAGTCTTTCCTAGATCAAAGGAACATTTGAAGGAAATTGCAGGTTTAGTTGAAACTGATGTTTCACCTATCAGATTGTGGCACATTCGTTTTGGGCACCTGAATGTTGATAGTCTTGTACAAATGCAACAACAAGGAATGGTAAAGGGGTTGCCTACTTTTCAGAAGGAAAATGCAAAGTGTGAAGCTTGCATTTATGGCAAACAGAGAAGGATAGCTTTTTCAAAAAGCACTTGGAGAGCAACAAGGAGATTACAGCTTGTTCATAGTGATCTGTGTGGTCCTTTGGAAACTTCACGTGGTGGTTGTAAATATTTTTTGTTGTTTATTGATGATTTTAGCAAGATGGTTTGGGTGTATTTCTTGAAGGAAAAATCAGAAGTGTTTGAAAAGTTTTAGTCATTTCAAAATTTGGTTGAAACAACGACAAAGGAAAAGATTGCTACTTTGAGAACTGATAATGGTGGTGAGTTTACATCAAATCATTTTTTGACTTATTGTCAGGAAAAGGGATTAAAAGACAGTTGACCAATTTTTATACTCCACAACAAAATGGAGTATCACAAAGGATGAATCAGATCTCCTTCATCATCTCTTGATGGAATAACTCCTTTTGAGTCTTGGTATGGATTCAAACCTATGGTCAAACATTTGAGAGTTTTTGGTTCAGTTTGTTATGCACTTGTCCCAAAAGAAAAGCGAAAGAAGTTAGAGTCTAGAAGTGTTAAGTGCATGTTGATTGGTTATTCCGATGAGAAAAATGGATATAGGCTTCTGTCAGATGGAAAGTTTATTGTCAACGGGGATGTGATTTTTGATGAAACAGAAAGTTTAAGTGTAGAAGAGGTTGAAAAACAACTTAGTCACTTAGAGGAAAAAGTAACTAAGGCAAAATTAAGGATGCAACACTTAAACAAGACAAGGAATGAACAATGGTTTGATCTCACTTTAGAAGTACAGGATGATGAACAGGTTGAAGACACCTTGAAACAGGTTGAAGATACTTTGAATTCTTCACAAGTTAACTTGGATGATTCAAATCAAGTTAACATTAAAAAGAAGAAACCAAAATGGGAAACTAAGTTACTTTAGGATGTTAAGTCTAATGAAAAAGGCAAAACAGGTACAAGGAGTTCTAATATGGGTTCAGAAAATTTTGCTCTTTCAGTTGTTGAACCAGCTGCTTTTAATGAAGCAGTTGAGTATGATGAATGGAAAATGGCCATGCAAAGTGAGTATGATGCAGTAAAGAAGAATCAGACTTGGAAAATTGTTGATTGTCCACATGATGTTAAACCCATTCGTTGTAAGTGGGTTTACAGAATTAAGTATAAAGCAAATGGAGATATTGATAAATATAAGGCAAGATTGGTGGCAAAGGGTTTTGCTCAGAAAGAAGGGATTGATTATGAAGAAACTTTTTCTCCAATAGCGAAATGGAATACTATCAGGATTGTGCTAGCTTTAGCTGCACAAAATGGATGGAAAGTGCATCAAATGGATGTAAAACGTGTATTTCTAAATGGTGATTTGCAAGAGGATGTTTATATGAATCAAACTCTTGGTTTTGAGGTTCCAGGGAAAGAAAATCAAGTTTGTAAACTGGTTAAGGCATCGTATGGATTGAAACAGGCTTCCAGAGCTTGGTATGCAAAAATGGATGCCTACCTACAGAAAGTTGGTTTTCTTCATAGTGAGTCAAATGATACTTTGTATGTTCAAATCCAGGAAAACAACTTAGTCATCTTGGTTATGTATGTTGATGATTTGCTCATAACAGGTAACAATAATGATCATATATTTCAGGTTAAGCAAGAACTTCAAACAGGTTTTGAAATGACAGACTTGGGATTACTTCATTACTATCTTGGAGTTGAAGTAAAGCAGCAGGAAGGAAGTATATTTATTTCTCAAGCTAAGTACATTTCTGGATTATTGAAGAAGTTTGGAATGGAGGAATGTAAACCAGCGATTACTCCCATGGAGCAAAGTTTAAAACTTTCTAAGTTTGAAGGGGGGGGACTTGTAAATTGTACTAGATATAGACAATTAATTGGATGTTTCATTTACTTGATGAATACTCATCCTGATCTATCTTATGCAGTCAGCATACTTTCCAGATATATGCAGGAACCTAGAGAAAGTCATTGGAATGCAGCAAAAAGGGTGTTAAGGTATCTTCAAGGAACAAAGGATTTTGGACTTGAGTTTAAGAGAAACAAAAATTTCAAGCTTGTCAGCTATTCAGATGTGGATTTTGCTAGAAATTTTGATGACAGGGCATCTACTTCAGGTTACTTAATGAATATAGGATCAGCTGCAGTGGCATGGAGTTGTAAAAAGCAGGATACAATTGCGAATTCTACAACAGAAGCAGAATATATTTCAGCTTAGGAAGCCGCTTGTGAGATAGTTTGGTTAAGAAGGATTTTGCAAGACCTCAAAGTTGATCAGAAAGAAGCAACTTCATTATTTATTGATAATCATTCAGCAATCAAGTTAGCCAAAAATCCTGTTTTTCATTCAAAGACTAAGCATGTGGATACTAAGTATCATTACATTCGGGCTCTTGTCGTCAAACAAATCATCAAGCCAAAGTATTGTCCATCAAAAGATCAAACTGCAGATATTTTTACAAAATCTCTTGGAAGGGTCAAATTTGATAAGTTTAGAAATGAACTTGGTATTTGTTCAAAAGAATTTTTGGATCAAAGGGGGCATTGTTAGGAATTATGATCCAAAATGTTATGTTTAGGAGTTTAGTTTAATAAATGTAAAAGGGCATCTACACACTCACGTGATTATGTGAGGTGTCCCTTAGTTAGTTTCAGTAACGGTAAATTAGTTGTTACTCTTTGGATATTTAAATCCATCGATTTTTCCATGTGAGGAAATCTTTTGGGACTTAGCCCTCACATCTCTGTGATGTAATTATTTTACTTCTTCATTAATAAAGTTATGTGTCTGAGGACACTTTGTCACTATGCTTCCTATATTGAAAATTAGTCTTTGAAAGATGATTCCTCTAGTCATAAATATCTACTTCATGCGAGTCTTCCTTCTGTGATTCCTCCATTGAAAATTCATCATCAAAACAAGCTTCATCGAGTTGTAAATAATTGCCTGTATTTTGTGGTCCACTAATGTTATTTACATGGAAATTCAAATTTGCATCACTATGGATTGAAGATCTCTAATTAATTCCTGCTAGCAGATTTGATGAGACAACTAGGTTGCGGTATCCACCATACAACCCACAAATTCCAATGGCTAATGTAGTTAGTTTATATTTCCCATCCTAACATACATCCTGAGAAGATAGAAAAAAAATCTAGAAATTTTCAGCATTTACATTTCTAACAAATGCAGAAATGGTTTTCAGGCATGGAACATGATATATTTTGAAAAAACACCAAATGAAGAAAGAATACATCTTACATATAAACAGGACAAGTTCGACCTTGAAAACATAGTGGGTAAAATTCCTAACAATGACCCATTCTGTTGAGATGGTACAATGAAGCATATGTTGTTCTCATTACCTTAAGTGCTAGATATTACCCCAGAGCTAGTGTTATAAAGAGAATCTTGTTCTCTGAGATTACTCAGATATTCCAAATGGGCATACAAATGTTCTGCTTCATTCTTATGCTTGCTCAAAGTAGGAAAGTTCGACTTGAAAGTTGTCTATGTCTCCACCAAATGAAAATTCCAATTACAAAGCCAATTGTACACAAAAAACCAAGACTCGCACCGAAAACTATAACCACAATATGTTTTTTAGAAACTCTAGAGGGTTCCATAGGAACTACAAAACAAATACCAATGTACACTTAATCTATCATGTTACTCTAAGTTTCCAAAAACGAAATTTAGCATGGCATGATTGTATATGAATAGAGAGAAAAACTTACATTCTAATGTTTTAGTAGTGACAAACATGGGTGTTGGAGCTTCCCCAGGGCAAAGATGTGCAGCACATGACCCACATAGGAGAAGGTTTTCTCCAACACTAATCAAAACGCAACTGCTCAGAACTTAGTATTTATGTTTGGAATTTAATTCATTTGACCTATTTCAATTCAGGACATAATGATCCACAATACGCAATACATTAAACATGGATTATTCGACATATTTGCTCTTACTTGAAGGTCACTAAGATTATTGTAGGACAAGTCCTTGCAATGCAAAAAAGGGGTTAAATCCTGAAACTAAACCTGGTATGATTAAACACCTAAATGGGAAATATCCCACACATATCCACTCATAAATGAAGGAAGAGTGTAGAAATGTATAGAAATGGCAACACAAAGATGTCAGCTAGTGATCCAGGAAATGGTACGTTAAGTCTGCTGCTATTATTCATCCTCCTAAACTGTCCAAAACAACCAAGAACTGAATCAAGAGCCATCCCAACAATAACCAATATTGAAATATTCCCATGAGATGAAATGGAGAACATTTTACACTCACAGGTACTTGAGGTTCTTCAGTTGGCCTAATGAAGTGGGTATAACGCCGATGAAATTATTCTTGGAGACGTCTAGCATTTTAAGCTTTTCAAGCTTCCCTAATGTTTTAGGAAGAGGTCCTAATATGTCATTATTCTGTAGAACCCTGTTAAATCTCCAAGTTTCAAACTCCAACTCAAAATTTAGCTATTCAAATATCAAATTCAGAAAAGTTAATTACAAGAAAAATGCCACCAAGCTCATAGCTAAAATCCTCCCAATTCATGAATGTTTTCTATCTTACATAGACACAATATTGTTGACGTTCCCAATGCTTGCAGATAATGTCCCTGACAGGTTCTTGCTGGGGACTCCCCTGTGCCACACAATACAACAGGAAGCCATTAAGAGCACTGTGTAAATTAGTCTGGGCATTTAAAACTTCCTCCCTCCCATTTCGGAAAATAGTTCTCTATCATTTCCTGAATCTCCCCTCTTTTATTTATTCATTGTTTTTCTCATTCTTTCATTTTCTTTGGACCATTCATACGCGATACTAATACCACACAATTAACTGTATTTCTCCCTACAGGAGGCTTCTCGCATTAGAGTTTCCTTAAAAGTAGAGGCTCATGCAGGTCAAGTCTTCGAGCAAGATCCTCCCAGTTCAGAATTAGGCTTTTAAAGAAGAATTCCAGGAGAGTTGAGCCTTGTGGGAAGGTATTTAACACCTCCCAAACCCTACTTCAAGCTTGAACAATCTTGTTATATTATGTCACACCAAGTTTGATAATTTTTCCATTCATTTGTTGGATGAGTGTATCCTCGTCTTAATCTTGGGTCTGCACATTCTTCAGCTTCGCCTTCCATCGAAGGCAAGTTCTTTTCTTCACCTTCCATCAATCACAGAAAAACCCTCTTCCATGAGCACCTGGCATAGTCGGTAGGATTTGGACGCAGCGTAAAGGGAAACTTCTAAAATAAGCAGTGGCGCGGGCTTAGTACTCAACTCAATGGAAGAAATCTCTAGAACAATGAATCCATTTAAAAGAAAAATAAACGTGGCGATAAAAGTGTCAATGAATCTTGATTATCGGTAGCCATGGCTAAGGAGAAAGGAAGCATGGAGACAAATGGAAGATCTGTGATATCCAAATCCCCTTCCAACATTCGCACCATTGTTCCCATTGAAGGAATCAACACCCAATTGCTCTAAATACACCACAGTGTCATCTTTATCAACCTAAACGCCTCTTCCATGTCTGTTGCCCCTTTCAATTTCAATCCACTGTCGATCAGTTCTTCCATTTTTCCTTGCCTTGACTTGCTGAGAGAAATTGGAGGGAAAAACCAGTGATCTGAATACTGAGAATTTTCCAAGTTCTTCCGCCTGTTGATGATCTCCAGAAGCACCATCCTATAGCTAAACACATTGCTCTTGGAAGCGATTCCAACTTCATAAAACCGCTAGGGCGCCATGTAACCCAGCGCCCCTCTCGCCTGAGTCATTACGCGGATTTCTATATCTCTATCCAGAGACCTCGCCATGCCGAAATCCAGAGACCTCACCATGCTGAAATCAGACGCAAAAGAGACCTCACCGTGTCAAAATCGGAGACTTTTTCCTGACAGATGAGCATAAATCACTGGATTACAAAAACCACATGGCAAAACATAACCAACAGAATGTGGCGATTTTGGTTCAAAACACGTGGTAGCTTTTTATTTGCTTGAGGGACGACGATTCTACAGTGTTACAAAACCCAACTTCTGAGAGAAAAACGCCTTATGGTGTAATTAATTCACTTGTCATCATCCAAGATATATCATTTTTATAAAGGTATCTATTGTATGTTTGGATTTCTATAACTAGCAATTGCCCCAAGAAGGCCCGCAACAATACGCCAATTAGTTAAGTTAGTTTCTTTGTCAAGTAATTAGCAAGGTGTTATATTTCAAGTGTTAATGACTCGAGAATAAAGTAATTATATTTAATTTAAAGTTGCCCCAATAATTCAATAATGTTCTGATAGGATCCAAGAACCTTGAAGCACCAAAATAATTTCTAGATGAAGTTATCAATGTTGGTAAGGGAATCAAGCGTGACTCAACCAAACAAATGATTGTCCCTCTATGATGTCACTAGTAGAAAGACAAGAGCTTAAAATGAAAAAAAGTCGAGGTTGTGGGCATGTTAGATGAGGTATACTCTTCATGCTAAACTATAAACATGGAAATTTTTAAAAGGAACTCAAAAAAACTCTACAATCCTTAAACATGATTATTTGCAATTCACTGCAGTTAATCGTGTACTGAAACATTACTATTCACTCATTCATATCTTTGTGTGTGTGTGAAAACACACTCAGATTAAATCTTAGAGAAAATCATGAAATATTTTTTATCTTAACAAATCTTGAATAATAGCACACTTAAACTTCCTTGATGGAATCTGATGCCTTTATAAATTGATATTAAATATCGTTTCTACTACCCAAAAACTTCCATCCCCTAAAGCAATACATTTAGCAGTGTAATTTTTTTTTTGAAATCATTTCTTTTGTTTGCAAACTCTTTTGTCTTTCACCAAATTAGTGTCATCTTTCTTAATTGCCTTCTTAGCTACTACTTCATTCCTCTTCTATTTGATGTCTTCACCCCATCCCTTATGTAATATAGTTTTTAAAGTGGTTTAAATGACTTAGGCCTTTATCATAGCCTAAGCTTATGGTATGTTTGTGACCCTCCACTTAAGTGTGATGGCTTGGGGTTTGTAAGGCATATGGTAGCTACCATAGTTTAAACCTTCGTTATAATATAATGCAAAGGTTTTGGTTTTAAAATGCAATGGTTCCTGGAATAATATAAAAGGTTTGGTATGATATGGTCTACACCATAGTTCATACGATATTTTATATGGTTTGATTGTTTGGAGTTTTATCACATGGTTCAAACTTTGATATTAAAACATGCATGCAATGATTTCAAGTGATGATTGCTCTCGCCGTGTATTAAAAGTTGTACCTTGGTTGTCTTAAAAATTTTCCTCACTATGAGTTGACAATGCAACCAAGTTCTTAAGCTGGCTCGAGAAGTGATATTGTCCTTACACCTATAGGGTGAGAATGTAAGCATTTCACAAGTTTTTTAAAAGGTTTTTGGTTGTCAGAACCCTCATTATTGCACTGTCTCTTTTGGTCTGTAATTGGTGAGAGTCGAAGCTCTATTCTATGTTCATGGTTATGGTGTTAGGGTTTCTAGTTTTATCGTTATGTTAATGGAATTTTTCTTTAACCCTTCCAAGGTGTTCCGGACTCCCAAGACTTTCTCGGCGGTCTGCATTCCAGTGCTTGCACCTCAACGAAGTCTTCCATTACTTCATCCATGCAAACTTCCTTCTAATAGATAAGAAATGTCCTGGAACTCATCTATGTGTTTTACTTTGTATATATTCATGTTTCACAAGTATACTGATAAGCCTTTGTTATGGTTGTAGGTAAAGGAGGGATAAGGGAAATTCTAGAGGAGCCGACCCCTAGACCTTTCTGCAACTTGCCAAGGTAAGAAAGTAAGGGTTAAACAATTTCCTTTTTTTTGTGTTATTAAATCTCATTTGTGACTGTAACTTGCAATGTTTGTAGGTTGATGGTGTTGGAGACAAAGTCACCTCCTTCCAAGACTGCGTTTTTAAACACCCAAGTAAACTATGATTTAAACCTTTTATTTATTATTCCTTTTATTATGGAAACAATACACAATCACTAAGTGGTGTAAATAATTTGGTTGCACGTAACGCTGGGTACGACCGTATGGTCGAGAGTGGAATCCATACCAGTTTAAGATAAGTTTCCCTTTTTTTTAATAGGGTCGTAATTAAAAACCCTTAGGTTTTTAACATTCCTTACAGAAGCTTTGTATCCATTTTCCTCGGCAATGGTTTTAGATGTATTAAAATTTCTTAACTTTTTCGATAGGATTTGGGCACCATCTCGAATGGACTTACTCCCATACTCTTAGAGTTTTTAAATAGTGGTTTAAGACAAGAAGGTGGAATCCATCATGGATAGACTTACAACAATTTATGTGTATGTCAATTTATTTAAAAGAACAACTCGACCATAGGGTCTTTGTGATTATTGTTATGATTTTTGCTTGCAATTTATGCTTGTATACTGTTTGCTTTAATTTATTGTTATAAGGAATGACCCTTAGGGTATTTACTGCGAAATGTATTTGTTTTTTAAAATTTGTTTATAATGGAAGCCATTAAAAATGGACTTATGACCATAATCCTTTATCTAGATTCAACCCATGGGGTCTTTACGTTTTCTATGCAGTAATTAGTTATTCGGATTTTAAATTTAATGGTTTCCATCCTTCGATGGTCTTACAGCCATTAATGTATTTGATAACATTTGCTTATTTGAAATATGTGTGTTCAGTTCACATAGAGCATATGTTTGTTTATCCCGTAGGACAGTTTGTTATGATTACTATAGAACTATTGTTTTAGTATCTTGATTTACTTGTTTTATATAACGATGGAAACCATTTTAACATGGGATTACAACCATAATCTTTAACTTGGTAGTTTTTAATTAATACGGCCTACACGATTTCTATAGAGTAGTTTAATAGTGAGATCTTGGGGTAATGATATCGTGACAACAAGTATTTGGTTTAGATTTCATGTGGATCTACTTAATGTATTTCATTTAATACTCGGTTTTCCTCATCACTGAGTTTAACGACGGTCCTTGAAAAGGAATATTTCTCCTCTACGCTTTGTTTTGTATTTGGGTTGTGGATTACTTAATTACCTTAAATTTAATTACAAATTGTTGACTTCTAGATCCGTAAAGGATTTTAGTAGATCTGTTAAATCTTAGTTATAATAATCATGTGGGTGATTATTTACTTTGGATCTTCGATCTAGTTATGATTGGTTACTTGGATCTTTAAAAGATTGTCTATATATTAAAATATGCCCGTTCTGTAGGGGTTTAAAACAAATGGATTTATTTGTATAAGATATGTTCTAAAAGAATAGAAGATAACTGTGTGACTGTAGATATATTTATAACAGATCTATTCCGCACATTAATAAAATATTACAAATATATACTAAAGTAAGTCTAGATATGTAAAGAACTAGGTTATTTATTTTGAGTGTATAAGCGTATTCTCTTGATGTTTAAAGGAATGGAATAAAGATATGATTCCTGGCTCTCCCCAAAACCTGAGATATTTAGGTTTATACAAACAATATTAGAAGATCTGGTTATTCTACATACTAACACTTTTAACTCATAGATTAGGAAATTTATAAGAAAGAAAAGAGTACATTAATCTATTAAAACTACATATGTACATTAATCTATTAAAACTACATATGTCAAATAGGAAAGAAATAAATATAATTCGATAACACATCGATTATGTACAAAATTCAATCGATTATGTATATAATTCGATAACACATCGATTATATAATACAGACTCGATCTTGATTCCATAGGATATACTGGCCAACAGTTTGAAGGAGGTCAACGGTATTGGCAACTTGCCGTGGCCCTCGACTATGATAATAATGCGACCCAACGACAGCCTTTCCATTCTTTGAAGCTCATTCAAAGTGTTAATTGGCACGCGCCGTCTCCTGTAACACAGATTCTCTGGTTGCTATAAAATATTGGTTACTATAATATTAATACCTTATCACAGAGCAAAATGCAGCCTTGTCATTCACGATAACATATGAGTGTTATAATATAATTTTTGAATTTTTTTTATCATTGTTAAGTTATTCATTATAATTAATTCTCCAAGCTCGAGCATTATATTTTAAAAAGCCTATCTTGATATTTAAATTGTATTCATTATACTGTTGTGTTATTTTAAGCTTGTGCTAGATTAGTTTACTTATTAATAGTGTTATTTTAAGCTTTGTGCTTAATTAGTTTACGTCTTTAGATTTTCTCAAAAAATAACTAAAAATCCCTAAAATAAGAATGGGTCATAAACCATGGACTAATACCATGCACTACATAAAACCATGCACCAATACTATGGGCACCAAAATCTTGGATCATTCAATAAATACATTGTGAAGGTCTCCCCACAAACACTTTTGGTCACACTTTTCACCTTTTATTTTTAGTCACACTTTTCACCTTTTATTTTTAGTCACACTTCTTTCATCATACTTTTTCGACATATTCCCACATCATGTTGTATGTTGAGTTTGTTAGCAGAATCGACAGTTTCTATTCAGTTCAGCTACTTACCGTGCATAGTCAGATGTAATGGTTGATTTTCAAGGCTTGTAATTAGCCCAACAGTTTCTATTCAGATCAGCTATTTACTGTGCATAGTCAGATGTAATGGCTGATTTTCAGCCTTGTAATTAGCCCGACAGTTTCTATATAAAGGAAGGAACTCTCACAAGGAAGATATTCAAAA
>LPNX011187619.1:28544-68144 GCA_001517045.1 Pseudotsuga menziesii
CCTGAAAGTTTCAATTGGAGTTAGACATCGGAAACTATCGCCAGGGGAACCTCTCGATTGAACAATTCTATTCCGGTTTTCTTAATTTATGGAGTGATTATTCTGGGTTGGTGCACTCTAACGTTCCCAAAGATGCTTTAGCGGCACTACAAGTGGTTCATTCTAAAAGCCAGCGAGATCAATTTTTGATGAAGCTCTGACTCGAGTTTGAAAGTGCACGAGCTGGGTTAATCAATCGCACACCTGTCCCCTCTTTGGATGTCTGCTTGGGTGAACTCTTGCGTGAAGAACAGCGTATCGCCTCACAGCTTAGCATTGCTCAAGACGTTGGTGGTACTGAGCTGGTTAATGTGGCCTACGCTGCTCACAGCAAAGGACGATATAGATCTCTGCCGCAGTGTCACAGTTGCAAGGAATTTGGGCACATTGCAAAACATTACAGCAAGAAATTCTGTAATTATTGCAAGAAGGAAGGCCATATCATTAACGATTGTCGTGTACGCCCTCAGAATCGATCCGCTCCTACTTTTCATACTGTTGTTCAGTCCACCTTTGTGCCTGCATCTTTCGTTCGGCCCGTTGTTCCGGGTTCTTCTTCCAACCTTACTCTTGAGCAGGTTCAACATATGATTGTTTCCGCTCTTTCTGCTCTTGGTCTCCAAGGTAAGAAACACCTTCTTCCTTCTCCTTGGTTAATTGACTCTGCGGCTTCCAATCACATGACTGGCAGTCCGACAGCTTTACATAATGTTCGTAAGTATGATGGTGAGCAACATATTCAGATCGTCGATGGTAGTACTCTTCCTATTACTACGGTTGGAAATCTGGGGTCTTCCTTTACTAATGTTTTCGTGTCTCCTAATTTATCTGCCAATCTCATTTCTGTTGGACAATTAGTAGAAGAAAATTGTTCTCTTCATTTTGATCGTAGTGGTTGTCATGTGCAGGATCAAGCATCGGGACAGGAGATAGTGAAGGGGCCTAAAGTGGGACGTATTTTTCCTCTTCAGTCGTTTTCTGTTCCTCGGTCAATTTCTATTGGTTGTTCCACTATTGCTAATAATAGCCATTTTTGGCATAAGAAATTGGAACATCCCAACTCTGTAATTTTGACACATCTTATAAAACATGGTTATTTGAGCAATACAAATGCATTTTCTTCCTTGTCTTTTGATTGTGCACCTTGTAAACTTGGTAAAAGCAAATCTTTACCATTTCATTTGTAGGGTAGTCGTGCTTCTACATGCTTTGAGATTATTCATTTTGATGTTTGGGGTATGAGTCCTATTCTTTCTCATGCTCAATACAAGGATTTTGTGAAAATTATTGACGATTACAGTCATTTCACTTGGGTCTATTTTCTTCATTCTAAAGCTGATGTGTTTTCGACCTGCCAAACTTTTGTTGCCTATGTAGAAACACAATTTTCTACCTGTATTAAGACCTTATGCTCAGATTCTGGGGGAGAATATGTGTCTCATGATTTTCAATCTTTCCTACAATAGAAGGGTATTCTCTCTCAGCGTTCCTATCCTTACACCCCTCAACAGAATGGAGTCGTCGAGCGTAAGAATAGACATCTTTTAGATGTTGTCCGTACCTTGATGCTTGAATCTTCTGTCCCTCCTAGATTTTGGGTAGAGGCATTATCTACGGCTGTATATTTGATTAATCATTTGCCTTCTCCTACCTTGCATTTTGATTCTCCATATTCTCGTTTGTTTGGTGTTCCTCCAGACTATAATTCTCTGCATGTTTTTGGTTGCGTCTGTTTTGTTCACTTACCTCCCATTGAACGTCACAAGCTTGCTGCCCAAGCTGTTCAGTGTGCTTTTCGTGGCTATAGTAACTCTCATAAAGGGTTTGTGTGTTATGATGCGGATGCTAACAAGCTTCGTATTTCTCGAAATGTGATTTTTTTTTAAAATCAATATTTATTTCCATCTCGTACTAATCATGTTTCTTCCTCTATTTCACTTCCTCCTTTTGATGATGTGTCTAGTACTCCTACTCATTTTCAACCAAGTCTTGTGTATCAGCGACGTCACCCACTGCCTCTTCCTTCCTTTGAACCGCCACTTGATCCTGTCTTGCATGAGCCCCTTGCATGGTCACACTTTTCACCTTTTATTTTTAGTCACACTTTTCACCTTTTATTTTTATTCACACTTCTTTCATCATACTTTTTCGACATATTTCCACATCATGTTGTATGTTGAGTTTACTCCATACAATCATTGATTCCATTCCCATTGATAGCCCTAGTTGGAGAAAATGGAGAACTAGATCATGGAAGCCTTTGAACCAAATCCTCAAACGGCTGCAATGGCCCATTTACAAAGGTATGTTGCATTTGTTTTGTTAATTATGAGAAAATCTAAAAAATATTTTTTGTATTGTTTGTTAAGTAAGTCAAGGCTGAATTCTTTCCCTTGCACCATCAACTCTACCTCTAGATCCCTCTCATCTAAGGTTAGTGCTTTTGCACGTAGCCGGAAAGAAATCTCGACTACTCTACCCCCCCTGGGTCATGGTTCTTAAACCAAAGGAAACTCCCACAAGTCAAGAAAATTCTAACGCAAAAACTAAAAAATATAAATAAATTAAATACTAATTGTTTTAGTATGTTATAAACTATAAGAGAAGACATTGTGTTGTTGATGTTTTATTAAGAAAAAATACACCATTAACTTTCAATATAGCAAATACTCAAAATTTATTTCCCAAAATTTTAAAATTATCATTAATTATTAAATAAAACTTTGATTTTCTATTATATATGAGAACTAAGCTTATAAATTTTTCCTATAAAGCATAGAATAAACAATGAATGAATGTATTGTTAAGGTACTCCTTATATAAGATCACTAGTTCAAAACTCTATAAATACTAACTTGAGAAAAAAATTATAAATATCTTAAATAATATTAATTTTAATACTATAATACTAATTTAAATTTCTTAAATTGTAAGTCAAAAAAATCATTATAACTACACCAATAACCTCCATTATTATATTTTTTTTCATTTTATCTTTCTACATATGTTTCATGTTTCTTTTCAATATATATTTATTTACATAAAAGACTTTTCAAAGGGATCACCATAATAATATGTTTATTCATATTTTTTAAAATAAATGTGATATATGCTCTTTAGAAACAACAACATACTTTTATCCAATGCGGAGTAGTGTCATTCCCACGTCATGGCATAACTTAATTTTGTTATAAATTAGACTCGTTATTCCAAAGGAGAGAATGTTGCTCAAAGTCCTCTCTAAATGAACTTTTAAAATGGAAATTTGATGCAGGAGTATCCTTGGTGCAGCAGACTATCATGTTTGTCTCCTTTACTTTTAGTATAATAGTTATTTATTTTTCGGTATTTTTGTAGATTACTGTTGTAACATGATGTTACATGAGTATTTATTGCAAAAGAATATTTTATATTATTATTATATTTATTGATTGTTTAGCAGGTTATTGTGTTGACCAATACGTGGATCATTTTACATAAAAGAAAATAAAGATTCAACACTTATAGGATATGGACTCGGGGTACATTGGAGGAGAGGGTGTGTTGGAAGGCAGTTACAAGCATATTTGTAATAGTAGGAAGAAATGGAACAATTTATTACCGAGTAGCTGAATAATGTCATCCCTTCATCTTCCCATATCTCATATTCGGATATTAAATTTATTTTCCATGGAGAGAGGGTATTTGCCTCTGGTTGGATTGGAAGGGGATGTTCTTTCCTATGCATAGATGTTTTCTATCATTGTAATGGAAGAGAGGTACTGGCTAAAGTGGGTATGGAGTTCTAAGGAGTTTAGTGAGCAACATAGGTTTTCATGTTTTGGCATTGTATAGGGGAACAAAAGTCAAGGTGTGGCATTGTGTGTAGAAAATATTAGTAAATATTGTCAATAGTCATTAATAAAAACTATTTGATTATGTATTATTAATTATATAAGCTAATTTATTTATGATGATTTATTTGTTTATTTGACAAATGTTGCAATTAAAGTTTTATGTGTGTGGTATATTCACAATTTTTTCAAGTCGTTTGTGAAATGCAACTCCTTTGTGAGTTGAAACTTTGTTCAAGATCCAACCTCGTTGATGTTGCAACTCTATTGAGATTGCAACTCCTTTTTGAGTTGCCACTTTTTTGAATGGTGTAACTCCTTACTAACTATACAAAAAGACTTTCATTGTGGCACATTAAGAGCATCCCAATGCTACATCACAATTTTGACAAAATAAAAGACATCCTACTGAATATGGCCTTTCCTTTCTTTAAATCCACATTGCCTTCAAATATTCTGTTACTCCATACAAGAAAAGAGAAACACCAAACAATTATATCATGGCCATGGTAAGTTGATTTTTTAGATAAGAAATTAATTAAAGCATCCTGACATTATTGATACCTTAAACAAGTGGTAATTCCCAATGTTGCTAAATTACGCAAGAAAAATTGCAGGAAGGGCCATAAAGGCACAAATCGTTGAAGAAGTATGATCAGGGTTAGGATTTTCTTGTCAATCCATACACTAAAAGTTAGTTTTGGCACTGGATGTAATTTATTTCAACACATCCCATCATAGAGAAGAACAATTAAGTTTGTTTAATAATGCCATTTGTGTGTATCATGTTTTATAGGTCGATTGTAATATTTGCGAATGAGTTCAGCGGCTTAATTGCGAGTTGGTGGGATGTTTCTTTAGGGTCTTTATGGCCCCTTACCTCAGAATTAGTTGTGCCCTTAACTCAGAACTAGTTGCATGCACATACAGAGTTCAGTTCCACCACCTTGAGTCACATCAGAAGTTTGTTAAGTGTCAAATTTGTGTGGAGGTATGCTATTTTAAGAGTCTGATATTTTTGAGTGTATGGGTCGTATACTCTTCAAGCCTTGTCACAATAGGTTAATGAGAAAACCTTACCTGGTTTTGAACCTGTGACCTCCAAAGAGATAACACATGTTCTTAACCATTAAACCCACTCAAGTTTTCCATCCATTTTCAGGGCTAATTGATTGGGTATTTCTGAGTATATATCGAAGATGGTCCTGACAGTGTTGCAAAAAAAGTCCTGATTGTGCAAATATAACAATGTAGCAGGAGTTCCCTATCGGAGGTGGCCAGAAGAGTGTTTGGAAGTATTCCCAAAATTTGAACCCTGATAGTGTATTGGAGTTTTGTATTGACGTTATGTGAAGTTGCCATCAAAGGAAAGTCCGATGGAGAAGTGTAGATGGGGCATGCGCATCTTGGTGTCTACATGTTGGGGAATGTAGTAATTTGTTAAAGGATTATGGGAGAAGCCCAAGAACCAATCAAATTGGATTGGAACGCTGGTATGGAGCAACCAATGTGAGGGCCATGGATAAAATACTAACTAGTGATATCCAGTGGTCAAATCTGATAATGTTTCGTAGGTTTGTTTCAAGAGTGATTGCGTTGTTGGTTTTTTTTCATCTCCGGCCCGAGGAGATTTTGGCGACCAAAAAGTTGTAATGTATAAATTGAATTATGTTGTTGAATTTAAAAATTAATTGAAAAAGAGGAAATTTCTGAAATCATGTTTTTCACTCTTTCTATGTTTGTTCTTTTGGATTCACTCCCTTGTATCAACTCCTTCAAACTGTCATCATAAATAGCAAGTGATCTTTCGCTCCATTGCTGAGCTAGGCCAAAGCTCTGTCTAGGATTTTTATGGTAGTGTATACATGTCCGATCGCGTAAGGAAGAATACAAAACTTTATGTTCTTTTCAGTGAAGGTTTGTTGCAGTAAGCCTAGGTTGAATTTATGAGTCACGTACCTGTGATGAATACGGAATAAAGCAACAGTTTTGGATAGCCATAGGTTGTTATTTTGATAGGAAATCATTAGGATTCATGGTTTATAAGAATGAGAACCAAAATGCATTCTCAGGATCTTTAGGGGTGTGTAACAGTTGGGTTTCCTAAACCTGTAGATTACGAGGCTGAGTTGGAATGCATAGCGTAATCAATTGAAGGAGAAAATAAAGAAGGACAATAAGGCTCCTGGTATTATTAAATAGGGCATGGATGACAGTATTTTTCACAAAGTGTCAAGTGAAGAGTCTTCCAAGAAGGTTTAGGACATCCTTGAAACTTCTTATGGCATGTATCCAAAGTGAAGAATGTCAAGTTGCATTACTTGAGGAGATATTTTGAAAATATCTAGATGAACAATTCATGACCCAAGTTATCAAAGTAGTTATCCCATTGAGGCAGTATGGAGAATATATGTCAGATTAAAGAGTGATTGAGAATATTCTTGAGTTTTTCCAAGAAGTTTGAGGTTGTAGTTGCAGCCATTGAGGAGTCAAAAGACACTACATAGATGCAACTAGATGACCTGATTGGTTCTCTGGAAGAACGTGAGTCTAGGATAAGTATATGTGAAGATAATCCCTTGGATAATGCCTTTAAATCTCGTTTGCATATTTCAAGAGGCATATGAATAGGAAGGTCTAGTGACAGAGGCAGAGGTGGCAGAAATTCTATACATGTAGATAATAGAGATTATTCCGAGTCTAAGAAAATATCTCAGCAGAACCCTCATACTTTAAGAGGGAGTACGGGAGTAGCAGTAGAAGCTAGAATCAAGGTAACTAGATGACCGATAAGTCTAAAGTACAATGTTATTACTGTAAAAAAATTTGGCCATTGTACCAAAAAGTGCAGGAACAATATTGCATATGGAGGAAAGCAATTTTCAAATCTTACAACGGATTCTAAAGATGGTGAAAAGATAGTATTCTTGACATGTAATGTAATCCAAGAATGTCTAAAGGATGTTGGTTCTGGGATAGTTTTTGCAATAACCACATGACAAGAAATAGGGTAAAGGATGTTGGTTCTTGGATAGTTTTTGCAATAACCACATGACTAGAAATAGGGTTTTGTTTACCAGTCTTGCTACTAGTGTTTAGTCTAAAGTAAAGCTAGGGAATGGCTTCAATGTTGCAGTTAGTGAAAGAGAGAGGATATCAGTGTTTTCCGATAATGGTGAACAGAAAATTGTTGATGATGTATATATAATGCTTGGGTTAAATGCAATCTACAGTGAGTGTTGGTCAATTAATTGAGAAATATAGGGTGTTATTTAAGAATAATATTTGTATTATCTATGATATACCTCTAAATAAGCAGTTGACAGCTATGGTGGAGATGACTAAGAAAAAATGTCCCCACTCATTATGAGAAGTGAGCTCAATGACTCCATTTATGCTTATGAAGCTAAGATCAATATGAGTCATGGTTATGGCATTTTACGTATGGCCATTTGCATTTTGGTGGACTTGATATACTCGAGAGGAAGCATATGGTACAAGGGTTTCCAAGTTGCGTGCAACAAACAAGCTCGTGTGAGAGCTACATATTGGTTAAGAACCATAGGAAGAAGTTTTCCAGGTCTAGAATATCATATAGAGCACAGGCACCTTTGGATCTAGTACATACATACTTGTGTGACCAATGCAAACACCTTCACCTTCATTAGCTAGTAATTACTAATATTTAACGTCCATTGATGACTATAGTAGGAAGACATGGATCTCCACTATAAAGCAAAATTTAGAAACCTTTGGTGTGTTAAAGAAATTTAAATCCATGGTTGAGAAGGAGAGTGGAAATCAAAGTTTTGAGATCTTATAGAGGAGGAGAATACAAGCTGACTGAATTCTTGAGCATTGCATGTAACAAGGAATCAAGAGGTCATTTACAACCAAGTATACACCTTAGCATAATGGTGTGGTTGAAAGGAAGAATCAAACCATCATGGAAATGGCTCAAAGCATGTTGAAGGAGAAGAAGCTACCATATGAGTATTAAGGAAATGTAGTGGAATCTATATTTATATACTAAACATAAGTCCCATTAAGAGCGTGAAGGACGTGGTACTCCAAGAAGCATGGAGTGGCAGAAGTTGCAATGTGGATCATTTGAGAATCTTTGGGTGCATGGAATATGCTCATAAACCTAAAGAAACAAGAAGGAAACTAGATGACAAAAGTGAGAAATGTATATTCATCAAACACAATGAGCAATCTAAGGCTTATAGGCATTATAATCCCATTACCAAGAAATGTGTGGTCAACAAAGATGTTGAGTTTATGGAACCATAAGCTTGGTATGGAAGTGTTGATAAATCAATTTTAGGGGGAGCTACTCTATCACATGGAATATATGATGATGGAGAGGAGTGGGTCATACATGGTGGAAAACAAATTCTATAGTTTAATACACCTGCAGAAATCATAGCTACAACTCTATTAAGTCTAATGAATACATCATATTTTAGAACACAAATAATTCAAGAGCTTGGTGAACCGTTAGGATATGGAGGACAAAATCCATCTCAAGTTCACACGTAAGTATTGATTCTGATCCTACTTTAACTCAATTGAGGTCCATGGTTATGTCATTTTCTTGCCACTTTCTAATCAAGCATGGATAATGACAAAGACCTGGTGGACTATTCATATGATGATTTAGATGAACAAGAGATTTGGGTTTTTCCACTTGGAAAGAAGATGGAGGATCAAACTACAACACATAAGCAGGCTCATGGGGTTGTATGGCGGGTAAGGCATTTGTTATAGAAGTTAATAGTTCCCTTATATCAAATCTAGGTGGTGGTTTAATTCCAACCCTGGGCCCCTAGTTCAATGTCGGTCTCGGTTCAATATCTACAGCTCTTGTCATTTTCTCCCCATGACGGGAAGTATTTCATTCTCTCAAGCCATGATACATTCCATTAGGAATGGATCTGTTCTTGAATACTCATATTATTTAGGGTGGAAATGGGTTTTTTTCCTATGATCGTGCACTCTAAGGCGGTTCCTTTTTCAAAGGATTTAAGGTTAACTATGTCATTTATTCACAAACTAGAGACTTCAAGAGACATTTTTTCGGACCCTGATGGTTTTTTGTCTCTTTCAAGTAGGGATTTCTCTTAAGAAGGATGTGGAAATTATACCAGCCTGCAATAACAGATCCAACCTTATGAAGGAGAGGGAAATGGAGAGAACAATGCAGAGGTTATTGTGCACAGGCTTCCGAAGATGACAATGTAGCATCAAAAGCTCAAGCTCAACCCTCAAAATTGGTGTCCATAAGAAATCGTAGTAGGAAAAAGAACAAATGTATCAAATCTAAAGGTAGGGTGGTCAATTTGATTCTCGGTGAATATCCAGCTCCATAATGTTGTGGATATGGTGGAAAACGTTATTGTCAATAAGACCTGTTGTGCACCTGCTCAACAGCCTTCTAAAATCATTATTGCATCAAACAAAATCCCATTTTGTTTGATGAAATGTCTAACGTTTAGAAGGGATAAACTTAGGTACTGATTGGTTGATTTTTCCCTAGCTACTGATTTATTGAAATGCCACATTTGTTTGAACAAACTTCGCAAACTACTTTGGATCAATGATTTCAATTTTTGAGTTATTGGTTTGAGTGCATTATCACTAGGGGCATTGATACATGAGGATTCGTGTTTATTATGCTTGGTCCTGTAGGCTTATTTGTGCAGGTTCTATCAAATATTACATTAATTATATGGTTAGGAATATGTCATTATGGGCAGTTTTCATAATGATTAACGTTGATAGAACTTTAATGAGATATAGATATATCATTCACATGCCTTATCCTAATGTTTGTTAAACACGAATTGTATTATTTCACGTGGGATGCTTAACAAAGATATAGTGTGGGTTATATGTCGATTCGTCACCTTTCGAGAGAGAGCCGAACGCGTTGTATGAAAAATCCGTGGCACGAGTCGTATTCATTGTGGATTTAGAGTGTTATGATGACACTCTTACCTCCCTACTGTCCACGTCTCAGTCATGGTACGTGATCCTAGTCGTGGCGCTTCACCACTGGAGCACCTGTTATGCGTACACCTGATGCACTCTTGTCATTTAATTCAGAACGTATTGTGATAAACTCAGGTTTTAAACACTTCGGCCGTCATTCCTGTTCGCCATTTTGAATGATGATGGCTCCGACTATGGTGAAATTACAGGGGTTCCGCTTATACTCAAATATGGTTTATCCTCTGTATTGTTTACTGTTGCTGAGTTTTGGTTCCAAGTGCTCTCGGTCTGCCCTTCTGTCTCTAATTCAGTGGTGGCAAGTTTGCTGTGCGCATTGTTATATTGGCAAGTTGACAGGGATGGCTCCTGTCGTCAGAGTCGAGCCTCATGAATTAACCCTCTTGGATGCAAACCCTGATCTTTTGCGAAAGATTGAGAATGTGGGGTGGTTACAGTTTCTGGAGAAATTTTCCGATTCAAACCCAGAGGTCACTAGGGTTTTCGCCATGTCCTTGGTAAATTACCAGGCCGAAGTAGGTGATTTATGTTTTCGGGTCGACAAGAGGTCAATTGCGCATGCGACCGGTCTCCCTTTGTCTGGGCAGAAATGGTTTAAGTATCAGAGGATGGATATCACCGAGTGGAGAAGTTTGCTGAAAAACCCGACACAAGAGGTCTCGTTTCGCGTCGGTGTTGCACGTAAGTATTTTCGTAAGGAATGGAGACCTGTTCTCGATTTAATTCATAGATATCTTACCTGCGAGGGTCGACTGTCGTCGGCTTATGTGTACCACCTTCGTTTAATGGCAGTTTTCATAGGGTTTCCAATTAATCTTCCTTATTACCTTCTCCACAGCTTGTTTAAAATGTCGAATGCTATAAAGAAAGGACCAAAATACTTAAGCCATAGTTTATTTCACCACGGGCTGGTCCGCATTTTGATTGAAAATGAATTGATAAAAGCAGGTCATTCTTGGGAACAATTTATAGAAGTTAATGGCTTTTCAAAGTTCTGCCATTGTATGTTTGATAACCCCGACGACTGTAGTAAGCACAGGGTTATGGGTTCAGCTTTGTCGAATAAACCCGCATCAAACTCTAGTCCTAAGAATGTGGAACCCTCTCAAGTGCCAGTGGTTGATCTGGATAGTGTTCATCCTATTTCTTTACGATCTAGTTGTGGTAAAAGGAGTTCGGGTTTGTCGCCTGTCACGCCATCAAACAATAATGACAAAGTCGGTAGTCGCCGGGGAAGTTTACCCATGTCTAAGCTGAGTAGAAGACTGACTCGGAGTATGGCTAAGGCCAGAACCATGAAAAGGTCTGTGAATGATAAAACCCCTGTTGAAACAGTTATAATCGATGATGAGGAGATTACAGTCCCTTCCCCTGTAAACGATAATGTGATTCATCATGATATGATGGCCGATCCAGTTGGGCAAAGTCACCCTCTGACTGTTGAAGAGATTTCTGAAAATCCCTCCTTATCTGTAGAAGTTCAGCCTGTTCGACCCAATGTTCATGTCACGCCCGAATGTAAAGGTTCACCAGTAGTAGATGAGAAGATCCCAGAGGTCCCTGTTGATTGTATGGTTGATTCAGTCGTCAATGAAAATCCTGTGAAAACAGCTTCAGCCTCTTCACGTGGAATTGGGGAAACCATCCATCCCATGTTTGTTAATTGCCTGCTAGATAAAGTTCGCAGGATGGAAGAAAAAATGAATGAAATTGTAGTGAGTAGAGATCTGCTAGCAATCGATAATCAAGGTTTGAAGGAAAAGATCGTTGCAAGCGATCAGCACCTCTTGCGCTTAAGAAATCATAAAAATAAACTTATAAGACGTGTTCTTAAGTTGCAGAATGAAAACGAAAGAAACGAAGAAAAATTGCGCGAGCTTAATGCTCAGATTGCCTTGATATAGTTTAAAGCACCTTCACCAAGCCAGTCTAGTGGAGTAAATATTCAGGTTTTCAACGCCCCGGTTAATCCATAGAATATGCTGATATGTTGTTTTATGGATGAAATTCAGGTATTTCATGATTTCAAGATTATTATATGACTGTTTCTATTTGATATTTTTTTTCATCGTATCCTGATTATAATTCTTGTTTATCGCAGGTAATAATAAGAAGATCCTTTGCCCTGATTTTGAGGATGTCAGTTATTTTTGTGATCCCTGTATTCTTGGAGGCAAATCGATAATTGGAGGAATGTTTTTACAGGTGCCTATGTTCTATTTACGATCCTATATGCAAGATGAACGATTATGCGTTTAAGGAAAAACGACATGTTCCACTTGTTGTTTTTCTTTGACATTAGTTAGGGATCGTAATATTCATTTTCGGTCTGTAATGTTGCTATTATAGGAAAATGAAAATGTATTTAAAAGACTGATAGTGAACATATTGATGGTCGATACTTTGGGGATGTAAATACTGATCTGCTGGTTCATGCTGTTTGGGCTGCTAGGCAGTTATCTGTCAGTCGTCACAATTTCCTGGGATGGTGATGTTTGAATCACATTTACAGTTTTAAAACTTATATGTGGTATATGATATCTTTCAGTTTTTGGTATTTGCGTTTCCTATATTACTATGTTTGTTTTAATCTCTTTTGATGAATTGTACGAAGATAAATCTATTAGGTATCGACTGTTCTTGTTTTTAGCTATGCTGATATAACATATTCTGTAGTTAATAATCTATATTATTGTTACATTATATGGAATGATGTTTGTATGGATTTGCAAAGATTGAATTTCTTTAAAATTTGCAAATGCTTATATACAGTGCATTTATCAGTATCAGTTGATAACAAGTTTTAATTTAATTGTGCTCCTGATCAAGATAGGAAATAGATTAGGATAATTGGTTGTTCATTTTTTTGTCAATTATATTATTTAAAATCCATTTGAATCAGATCCTTCTTTATCAATTACATTCAATTTATTTCTTTTGTAAATGATTGTACAAGGTGTATAAAGTGTGTTTGTATATAATATTAACTTTGTTTATATTGTATCTTTTCTGCTTCTGTATTTATAACTTATTCGAGTAAATCTGATAGTCTAACACCTTGCAACATATAACCTGAATTAACATTTGTAAAGATTAAGGATAGGTTTGACAGTCAATCAGTAGCACTAATTAGTCTCTTAGGATCTCAGGCCAACAGAGCCTTTAAACCTGTTGGGAGCGGCTATTCCAAACAGCTTGGAGCCTGTTCTAAGGGTCTCGGACTGGGTCGTTTCCCCCGTTGCGGGCTTAGTCAAATACGCCCGTCAACAAGACCATAGGGTGTTTTTTTAGTGTTTAAACTTACAAGGAATGGGTTGAGGAAAACTGGGGCCAAACGTTAGATTACCTTTTGTATGCTTTTGTTCTGTCCAGGGGATGGTTTTATTTTCTCTTTTAGACTTCAGAAAATGATAAGTGGATTTTGCAAAGGAACCGGTGTATAGAATCTATGCACCTGGATCTTAATCTATGGAGTGTTGAGATATTATAAACCCACTCCATACTTAGGATAACAATATTTAATCATTATTGATTAATTTCCTACCTACTAGCCTAGATAGTTGGAATCCACTTGCACCACTTGGTAAACATTTTCCATATATACCCCAGGAGAACCTTTATCTTGATTCTGGTTTGATCCTACCCACTTTATTTACTTCCATAATTAGTCACTGTGCCTTCCTGCATATTCTTTATTTATCCTGCTTTATTTCAGATTTTCAGTGGATAAGGTAAAGCTAGTTAGCTAGGAAACTGATATCTTATGTTTCCAACCTATCCTCCATGATTTTCTCTCCAGATTCCAGGATTAGCATGTTGTTCTGTCACTCATGACAACTCACTCATGCTTTATCTAATTCGTGAGGTCTTTGACAGAGTTGGAAAGTGCTTTAGTCACCTATGGGGGTTTATCATATTAAGTAAGCCTGGTTTATTATCTAGCATGAGTTGTCTTCTATCAACTCAATTTTCCTTTATAAGGATGTATTACCAATGTAATAATATCAATCATCATTTATCGATCACTCCTTAATGTGTGTGCATTATTATTATTCTTCTCTCCTTATGCTAATTCTCTGTAATTCCATGTGATGTTAATTGTGTGCTTAAATTCTTAGCTTGTTTATAGAATTCTTGCTACCATCAAGGCTTTAGAATTCTGACATGGAGTATGTTATTTGATTCCAGTCATGAAAGGATTGATATTGCACCCATATAGGTTCACCTTTCAAGTTTTCCTTTTGATTACTAGTCTCTAGAAGTTCTAAAGGACATAGCAAACTCTTTGGGTGATTGTTTGGAGGTTGATATGTCCTTATATCCACTAGTGAAATGTCGGTAGCCTAGATTTTGGTTTGGTTGAATGTCAAGGATGGCATAGATAAATAAATGGAAATTGAAATGGATTCAAGGATTTGTATCCAAATATTGGATTATGAAGGTGTTCCCTTTAGATGCAAGCATTGTCCTCAATATGGAAACCTAGCTACCCAATATCATCTTCCTTTCTTCCCTGCGAAGTTTTGTCCAAGTACCCCAAAAGACTCAAGAAAGCAATCCCTTTCATTGGAAAACCAAAGGAAGATGGCCCTTCAACTAAGACAGTGAGGTTTTAACGTGAAATCCTCCTAGAGGAAAAGATCGTGATTGCTTCAAGGTCACTCTCCAAAGCATACAACCCTTCCTTTCAAGTGAATTCAATGGAATCAACTCCTCCACAAATGTCCAATCTTCTTCCAGTTACAAAAGACTATCAAGAGGCATTTGGTGTGATCCTTCAAGTCAGGTACATAGGAACACCTTCATTACCTCCATTTTCCAAGCATGTTCTACTTTTGATGGAATGAAAAGTAATCAACATTTTGTCTTCTATTCTATTGTGAGTTCCATGGAATCTCTATATTACCATCCCTAAGTTCGACGTCCTACCCTATAGTATGGGAATGTCTTGTTGTCCATAATACTTGAGTGACATGTGAATCGGTTTCAGTAAAGAATTCAAAAGAAGATGAGGTCATTTACAACTTGAGGTCTAGGATGGTCCAGAACGAAGCTCGAACCACTCTGGAGGGGCTCAGGAAAAATCGAGTCAGTCAAATGTGGGAAAGAGTAGAGGTTGGAAATCACATATTTCCAAAGCTCGGGGAAAAGAGAGAATTGATACAGCAGTGGAAAACAATACAATACTGATGGGGTGCTTAGATCAATGAAAGACATAGGGAGAATTTCCAAATGATTTTTCTCTCATTCAACCACAAGGGTTTGGAAAGCATGTCAAAAAAATTGTCACTTAGGAGAGTAGTGGATTCCATTGCTTTGGATATAATGCTTCTTTAGAAATGTTGGGAGAAGGATATTCTATTGTTAAAACTCGGGAAGGTCTTATAAAAGGTTGGAAATTCATATCCTCAAATGTTAGGGGTCTCTCTCGAGGATTGGCTATAGGTTGGAATCCAGATTCAGTTAAATTTTTAAATTCTTGGGGATTCAATTATGGCTTGGCTATTGAATTTTTTTTATAAGTTTTAGGTATGTAGTTCATAGTCCTCAATATCTATGCTTTATACTAGGATAGGGATTCCTTTTAGGATGAGTTGATGAGAAAGTCCTCTATGAATTTTGACTCTATTATATTGGGGGTTGACTTAAAATTCATTTTAGTATCTTTGTATATATAGATCCCTAATGCTAGCTTGGGGTCCCTTTCCTACTACTTTATTTAAAAATTTGAGGAAAATGGTGTAGTGGATATTGAGCCTCTTAAGCTAAATTCGAGCTGGATAATTAATCGAATTGGAACTGATCATATCGCTAAGAGGGTTGATCGTTTCATGGTTTTTCAATCTGTGGTGGAAATATCCATGAATATAAGGCAATGGATTAGTAGTGGGGGAGAGTATAATAAATTCTTGGTTGTTTTGGAAAGGAAGGGAGGAGGAAAAAGGACTCGAAGTCCTTTTAAGTTCAACTTATCCCAGCTAAAGGACGAAGATTTTATATCTCTATTGAGATACGTCTAGACACCATATAGTCCAAGATTCCATGAATTGGACTATGTTCATTTCCATGATAATATGAAGAAATTGAAGCAATCCTACCATCAGCTATGATCACTAGAAGAAGATCAATGATGAAAAGGAATTAACATTAGTAGAAGACTCTCCTTAGGATATATATGACTCACAATGGGAAGGATATAGGTCAATTAAATTAAAAAAATTGCTCCTTTAATTGGAAATAAAATAAAGGATTTTTTATAGGCTCAAGAAGCAACTTGGATACTAAAAAGCACAACACTTGTGTTGAAGTGTGGAGATGAAAACATAAATTTATTTCAAGACTATGCCAAAGGAAGGTGCCTCAAGAACAATATATGGAGTCTTAATGATCAAGAAGTTAGATTGGTCTCTCCATTTGAAGGTTTAGCTCATATGGGAAAGGAAAATTTTACGTCCTTATTTAAGGCTTAGGAGGGGTCTTCAATTGTGGAAGTTATAAGGATAGCTCAATTGTTTCCAATCTTTGTCAATGAAGAAGAAAACATAGAATTATTGGTTGATATTTCTAATAAAGATATATCATAGGCTCTTCATATTTTCCAAAAGGTCAAGAGTCCTAGGCGAGATGGGTAGCATGTGTATTTTTTGCTTGAGACATATGATATTATAGGTATTGATTTATTACAGGTTATTGAAAAATATCAAACAACTAGGAGAATCCAAGCCTCCTTCAACTCAACATTTATTCCTCTCATTCCAAAGTATGAAAACCCGTCCTCTTTCAATGATTTCATATAGATATCTCCTTGTGATAGAATTTACAAAAGTGATAGCTAAAATCATTACAAATCGTATTAAGGAAATCCTCTCCAAATATATTTCCTTTGAACAGTTTGGGTTCATAGAAGGGATATATATTCATGAGGAAATCAAGCCTATCTAAAGAAGGGATTCATAGTATCAAAATAAAAATAAAAAATAAAAAAGAGTCATGCTTAGAATTGATCTACCAAAGGCCTATGATTGGGTAAATTGGATCTATATTTAGCTCCTATTAACTCATTTAGGTTTCAAGTTTCCTTTCATCAATTGGGTAACTACCTCAGTTTCTTTTTTTGTTTTGATCAATTAATATTCCTCTCCCTTCTTCTCAGAAGAAATAGGCCTATGTCAAGGATTTCATCTCTCTCCCCTCCTTTTCCTACTGGTGGAAGAAGGTCTCGGTCATTCATTAACCAAAGTAAAGAGAGCGAGTTTAAAAGTATGGAATATTTCTCAAGCCCTTTTTATTTCCCATATGCTTTTTTTACATGATATTTAAATTTTTTGTGATGATTCTCAAAGAGATGTGGACAAATTGGCAGATATCCTTGCTTTGTTTAGACAAGCCATAGGTATGAAAATCAATTAAAATAAATCTTCCCTCTATTGCTTAAACATGGAAGAGAGTGAATAGAGACATTATCAAACTCTTTCCCCCTTCTCTTTGGTCGAATTTAGTATGGTTCTTAAATATTTGGGGTCCACCTTAAACCCAAAAATTTCCAAAAATTGGATTAACAGTGGTTAAATTCAAATCCATAGAAAATATTGTAGACTTGTAGTCATAAATGGATTTCTTGGGCAAGTAGATTAGTGTTGGTGAAATCAGTCCTAGATGCAATTATTGTCTATTGGATGTATTTAGCCTAGATCGCAAAAAGTATTTTGGAAAAATCCAAGCGATTAAGCTTCAAGTTTCTTTGGAGGGACCTCTAAGATACTTTCGTCGTGATTTGGGTTATATGGTAGAATATAGTTATCCCAAAATCGTTGGGAGGATGGGGGTTAAAAAACATTTTCCTTTTTTTGAAATCGTTGGCTACCAAAATTGTTTGGAGTCTACTTACCACAAAAACACTTTGGACTATAGTGGTTGAATAGAAGCATATCTTTGGACGTCCACTCTAGATGAATAGATTTGATATCCTAACAAAAGATAGGATAATATATCTATTATATGGAAATTTATTATTTAGTCATTCGATCTCTTTAGAGATGGTCTAGCCTAGTGTATTGGAAATAGAAGAAAACTTAGAATTGGATCAGACTCTTAGTCTGGCAGTGGATAGCAGCACATGTTACCCCCAAATATACTCAATTGTTTACAAGAGTGGGGTATTTTTTTCTAAATTAGGTGTCAAATCCCTTATCCACTTCTCAATGGAACCAAGGGTGGAATTCGACTCATACATTGGGTTTGGAAAATGCAGATGAATACATGTGGTCTTTTTCACAAAATCCTTTAAGGATTCACACATATGAATCACATAGAAAGATGGTGAGATGATATGGGATCACACTCCTTATGGTGTATATAAGGTTAAACTAGGATACATTCAATTGAATGTCAAGAACCTTAATACAGAAATGTTCTAGTGGTGGAAGAAGTTATGGAAACTAAAGTGTCCAGCCAAATCCCATCTCCTTATGTGGTGCATTCTAGAAAAGAAAGCTCTAACCTGGGACATTATACAAAATCGATGAATAGAAGGCCCTAAATGGTATTCTCTGTGTAAAAATAATGGGGAATATGTGGCTCAATTGTTTCTACATTGTGCTTTCACAAAATTGGTATGGAAGGAGGTTTTGAGATCTCTCGGTCATTAATTTATTTTGCAAGGGGGCACAATGGAATTATCATTTCAAAGATGGATTTCAAATTCAATAAATTGTTCAATAAAATCTCTCCTTCTCATTACATCTTGGGGTATCTGTATTTCCAAAAATAATTCAATCTTTTAGGACAAACACACATACCCAAAAGTGATCGTTGTTAATAGCCTTAGATTCCTATCTTTTTATCCACGGGTAAAAGGAGATTTGAGCACACATTTTATCCATTAGGATTCAACTAATAAGTCATTCCCATGGGAATTATTTGATGGTACCTATCAAAGGGACCAAACCAAATGTGGAAGAGGGGTGACCCTTCATCTGTCGAACTCACACTACTTTAATATCTCGATGGGATTTGGGGAAGGTTCAAACATGTTACAAAGGTTAAACACTTAGATAGTTTTTTTTTAAATAGTTTAACACTCAGCTAATGTAATATACAAATATGTTACAAATGTTAGGGTTTCCATTTACAACCTTCAAGTACATAATTACTCCTATAATATGGAATCTAATATTTCCGTTTGCAACCTACAGGAATTCCACTTGGTGGGACTGATTGGTTCAAGTTAAGCATATCACTGAAAAGAATACTTCATGTAGGAAATTCAAGAATTACTTCTAGAAAATGTACTTATCAGAATATTAATACGATTAGAAGATAGAAGAGTTCTTTGAACTCAAGTTGGGAAGCATGAGGATGGATGAGTATGAAAAGAATTTTTTAGAAGTGCTATGATATGTTGGGTTTATCAAAGAGCAGAAGGTAAAGATAAAAATATTTTTAAGTGCTTTGCATTCACTTAATAGGGATGAAATTCAAAATGATGAACAAAATACCCTTAAGAAACAATCCATAAGGCCAAGCACATGTATGATCATAACAAAGGAATGGAAATTTTTTGAAGTCTTAGAGAGATAAAGGAAAGATAAGAAAAATGAAAGGAAGAAGGATTAAAACCATATTTCTTAAAGAACCAACAAAATTTATATCAAAAAGTGATCCAACTCAAAATGGGTCGAGGATGACAGAATCTCTTGGAAAAGGAACTAGGAAGAAATTAAAATGTTAGGATGTGAAGGAAACCATTTGTATAAATATTGTCCTCAACGGGGAGTGAGGTTGAGGGATGTACAAAATTTATAGGAAGAATGTATTGTGGAGGATGTAGATATGAACATTCTTGGAATATATGAATTCTTGAACAAATAATATGAGAATCGTTAATCCAAAATGATTGAGGTTGAAGGTAAAATTACCAACCAACCGATTGTTAGTCTCATTGATTCAGGATCAAGTCATAGTTATGTTGATCCTAATTTAGTTGAAATATTTCATCTAAATAGAAGAAATCATGATAGACCATGGATGGTTTAGTTGGTTATTTTGAAAAAAAGGAAAATTAATGAATTAGTAAAGGCTTGTCCATTGCATATGAATAGATTGGACACTTTTGCAAATTTGAACATATTACCACTTGGTTCATATACGATATGATGGACTAGTTATATGCACGCTATGTTATATTAGATTGGCATAACAAGTCATTTAATTTTCTTGATGAAGAAGGGAAACAAAAGATAGTGAAAGGCATTCCAAATGTCAATGTTTGAGCAAAAATTGAAGATACTTTAACTTTAAAACCTTTGATAAACAAATCCAGTGCATGTATATCTCATAAACAATTCAAACACATAAATCATTCAATCCATAAAACACAAGATGTACCCTTGGAAAAACCTCCAAATTCGAAGGATGAAAAACCCAACAATCCTTTGAGTATGATAGATAATTGCAGAGAAAATTTTGCAACACTTGCATATTTCCTGATAAGAGATATCAAAGCATCACTAGAGAATAGAGATCACTCAAAACAATGTATTAGCCTTTCCAAGTGCATAATGCTCTAATAACAAGCCTATTTAGTCATACAATAGAGAGGTAAGGAATGGTTGCATGCCTTTTGGGCACTGTAAAAATTGTGGGAACTGTTTGCACTATCCATGCATTAACTATTGCACCTTCCTTGACTTGGTGCCAAGTTGTCACCTCGAGATTCTCCCATACACAATAAATGCGCCATCCATTAATTCATCGATGTTAACTGCCTCTAACTGAATCTGAATTGATTGAACTGAATTGAAATGAATTTTAATTGATTGAATTGAATTGAATCATTAACTAACTCCTTGGCCATTAGTTAGGAGTTAAACTGAATGTCTTTAGTGATTCCAGTTCCATCCACAAACAAACACTTTGCATAAATCAAATGTTGGTTGTGGAGCCTGATCTTCTAGAGATATTATTGAGCAATTGTGTTTGTACCCCATATTTACTGTACACTAGTCCTCGCGGGGGTCCGAGGGGTCCCATCCCGCTCGGATGGGGGGTATAGGGGTGCAGCGACCCCTCGGTGGGGGTTACGGGGTAGTTCCCTTGAGAAAGGGGGTTCGGGGGTGAAGCCTCGTAAGGAAATTTTTGGGATGTTTGTTGGCCAACAATTTCGCGGACCCGTGGTATTGGGTTAACCGTACTATTTTTCCCATGGTATTTCCACTATAAAAGAAAGCATTGTAAAATGACTATGTATTGTATTGTAGCATTGTAAACAATCTATGTGATTGTGTAAGAGAGATTGTGAGATTTTGAAGAGAAAGTGCAACAGGGTTGCTGCAAGTTGTATCCCTTCATATTTATGGATAGTAATAAAAGGACTGCCATTTTCTATGTGGACATAGCCCATCATTTGGGTGAATCACGTTATATATGTGTCTCTCTGTAATGTGTTTAATGTGTTTTTCATCTTGTTTAATGACTTAACTGTATAATTGTTATTTCTCTGTGGTCCTTTTTTCTAACATCAAGGAGTAGATTCCTTAATTAACTTAAACTTGTTTTCCACAACTTATACTTAACTGATGTCTTTGCAATTCGATTTCATTGGATTTATGACATGGGAAATTCGAATCTTTACTATATCTCTATTCTCATATCATGTATCATTGATTAATTTCTGCATGGTCCATAAGTGTTTAATGAATCAATCATCTTTATCATATCATACTGAAAAGAATTGTTCCAAACCTATGATCATATGTATTACCCTAGGTCATATAGACATATGCTAAATTAAATCACTCTAGGGGTAGCTAATCCCTAAAGGAGACTTATAGCACCTAGTGACCATGACTAGCCATACATCACATAGTATATCCTCTTAACTTGATAGAGCATAAGTCATAGTTTGATACAACACAAGAATCCAATCTTGATACAACATAAGATTCTGACCTTGATAAAACACAAGGTTCTGACCTTCATACAACACAAGGTTCAGATATTGATACAACACAAGATCATAGTACAGGAATCTCTCATGATTAGGACTTGATACAACACAATTTCTGAGGTTGATACAACACAAGATTCATGAACTTAATTCAACATAAGTTCCAGACCTTATACAACACAAGTACTTAACTCAATACAACATAAGTTTCTAAACTTAATACAACATAAGTTTCGAACTTGATACAAAATAAGTCTCTTGAAGAATGACTTCTGATGATGTACATTTAACACTCCCTCCTAGCGAAGGAGACATTCTCTTCCATACCAAGCATATCTTAGAAGTGTATGACTTCATCACAAATATAGGCTTTTTCATCACATCTACAATTTTCTCATCATTAGATATGTACTGAATTTTTACAATAACTTTCTGGACCATATCTCTAATGAAGTGATACTTCATTTATATGTGTTTTGACTTGTCATGAAACATAAGATTCTCGGAAATATTTATACAACTCTAGTTGACATACCTGATCACTATAGGTTCTATATTTTTACTGAACAATCCTCCAAGTAGCTTTCTCAACCACATTGCTTCTCTTCAAGCAGTACTAGCAGCAATGTACTCATCCTCTGCGATGCTCTAGGAAACTGAACCCTACTTTCTGCTAGACCATGAAATCATAATAGAACCTAAGTTGAAACAATATCTGGAAGTGATCTTCTGATGAACAATGTTGCCACCCCAATCAGAATCAGTATATCCAAGCAATAGCCCTCTTCCATTGGAGGCATACCTGAGTCCATAAGCAACTATACCGTGGAGGTATCTTAAAATATGCTTACCTGCAACCTAGTGTTTGTGTCTAGGATCAGTCATGAACTGACTCAAAATGTTAACTACATAGAAAATGTTTGGCCTCAAATGTATCAAGTACATCAACAATCCAATTAATTGTATGTATAATGTGGGGTACACTAGATCCTATCCAATCTCAATCTCATGGACTTTCCTCATATTGGAATCCATTGGAGCATTCATGGATTTACAATGCACCATGCCAAATCTCCGCAAGATGTCTACAATGTACTTCCCTTGAGATAGAAATATCTCATCATTTCTTTTCCAAATATCAAGGCCTAAAAAGTAGTGCATAAGACCTAAGTATTTTATATCAAACTCTGAGGTAAGCTCTGTCTGACACTCAGGAATCATTCGTTCCTCTCCAGTGAGGAAAATATCATCCACATATAGGACTAGGACAAGACATTGGTTCTCCACTACTTTGAAGTACAAGTTTGAATCTGCATCACTCTTCAAGAAACCCAGTTTCTTAAGATAAATATCTATTTCTAAATACCAAGCTCTAGGAGCGTTTTTTAACCCATACAGGGCTTTCTTCAACTTGCACACATGGGACTCCTTCCCATGTATCACAAAACCCTGAGGTTTCTCAATGTAAACCTCTTCCTCAACCTCACCATTGAAGAAGGTAGTCTTCACATCCATCTAGTGAAGCTTCCAGCCCAATATTGATGCAAGTGAAATAATAGCTCTAATGGTGGTATACATGTCCACTAGAGAAAAATTCTCCTCATAATAAATGTCCTCTTTCTGAGAAAAGACACGGGAAATAAATCTATTTTTTACTCGTCCACACTTCCATCTGCAGTGGGATTTATGTTGTAAATCCAGTTACAAGTGACTTCCTATCAGGTCTGGGAACAATACCCCAAACATCATTCTTCATAATAGAATTATATTCCTCTATCATAACATATTTCCACACTTGTTGCTCTACAGCCTCTTCATATGATAAAGGCTCTGAGTCACTGATATTGCTCATCAATTCAACATATCATGAATACCTATCAAGAAACTTGCTCTCTCTAGATGTTCCTACTAGTTCTCCATACTTATCAGCATGTCTCAATACATCTCGGAACCATGCTAACCTCTTCTTTGTAGGAGGTTCATCAACCAATTAAATTGGTTCGTCAATGACAAGTAGATATGCATGATCTACTGGATTCTCCCTATGAACATCAGAAAGGGAAGAATAATCATCATGATCCTCTGATATAGGAGCCTCAAATTCCTCTATCTTTGGATCACATTCAAGCTCTTTTGACTGCATGAATGTTGCCTCCTCATGGAAAGTCACATCCTGACTAACCTCAACATGTCTCTCACTAGGTACATATATTTTGAATGCCTTGGAGGTCACACTGTATCCAGCAAAAGTTTCCTTCTTGCTATAAGGTTTCATCCTGGTTCTCTTGTCTTTTGGAATCTGAATATACATAGGACATCCAAAAATTTGAAGATGTGATATGTTTGGTTTCTCACCGGTGAACACCTATTCAGGTGTTTTCTCATCAAGAACCGCATGCGGACTTCTATTCCATATGTACATTGTTGTACTAGTATCTTTTTCCCACAAATAAGTAGATATATCATGATCATGTAACATGGATTTTGCATCCTCACAAACAGTTCAGTTCTTTCTCTCTGCAACCCCATTCTACTGTGGGTTGTAAGGAACAATTAACTGTCAACATATCCCTGTATCAATACAAAACTCATTAAAAGAATTTGATTTGAATTCTCCACCACTATCATACCTTAGTGAACGAATATTCCTATTTGTATGATTCTCAACTAAGGATTTATATTCTTGTAATTTACTCAAGGTTTCACTTTTGGATTTCATGAAGTAAATCCGGGACTTACGGGAGAAATCGTCAATGAATAAAACATAATAAAGATTCCCACTGAGGGATGGGGAAGACATGGGTCCACACACATCCGAGTGCAATAAATATAATATTCCTTTAGATCTAGTGTGGCTTCTAGGAAACTTCTTTTTAACATTCTTTACTGAATCACAACCTAGGAAAACAATATCATGCACAGAATCAAAACTAGGCATACCTTTTATCATTCGTTGCAAACCAAGTAGTGTTATGAAGTGAAGGTGTCCAAGTCTCCTATGCCATATCTTGCATGGGATGATATTATAATGTGTAATGGATGAAATAAGCTTTCCTAGGACCTTGTAAATTCCTCCTTCTTGAACTCCAATATCAGTAGTAGTATCAATGTTCTGGTTCTTCGGCCACAAGTATGTTGAATTATCCATTAAGATGACACATAAACCTTTCTATTCAAGGACATAAATAGATAATAGGCTCTTGTTCAATCAAGGGACATAAATAATTTCCTCCACATGTAGTTTTGCTCCCAAACTCAGCTGGAAGGATGTCAATCCAACTCCTTGGATTGAGTATGTGGAATTGTCTCCCAATTCTACCATTCATGCAAATTGTTTCTCTTTCAGGTTGACGATTGCGCCCTTGTATCTAAGCACCATTTTCAATCATCCATGTATATTCTCCTATAATGAGAGATCCAAAAAAAGCAGAGATGAGTTAATACTCCCTCCTTGTCTCTTTCTCTTCAAGTGCATCTTCTTTGGAATTATATTCTATCACAGTGGAAGCATGAAATATTCCTTGTTTTATTTTCCTCACACGACAATCCCATACAAAGTGTCCCAAATTTTGACAATAAAAGAATAGAATATTTTATTTGTCTAAACCTTTAGTGATCTCTTTCTTCTTTGCACGAAAGGAATTCTTGGGAGTGAATTACGTCCTCCCTTTCTTGGTTCTAGCCATGAGAGAAAGATTCTCCTTCTTAGTGTTCACAACTTTGTTCTAGATTAACCCTTATTCTTCAATTCAATCATGCCAAAGTATTTCGAAGTTGGGATTCTCTTCTCTTTCATTTACTGCAACAAGAAAGGTCTCCCATGAGGAGGGGATCCCATCAATGGTAGTTTGAAGAAGGTCATCCTCATATGTCTCCACATCAATGCTTGCAAGTTGATCCTTCACCTATGAAATATTTGTGAAGAAGGAAGCTACGGTCTCATCTATTTCCATATTCATGTTGTTCAACTTGTTCTTCAAAGCCCTCTTTTGAGTAGGGTACTTCTTCTCATAAATATTTGTGAGTGTTTCAAAACAATCATCTTACATCTCCAATGGTGTGATCACTGACATGAGGTTTTCCTTCAAGGATTCATATATGATCCTCTTTACCTTTGCTTGATTCTTCATGTAATTGGTTATTCCTTCATTTGTAGTGGGCTCTTTGATCACAGTGGTCACAAAGGAATCAAGATCATGCTATTCAAGAATGTTGATCACTCTTTCCTTCCATGTGTTGAAGTTTGATGTACCTTAAAGTCAGTCTTCTGATCGTACGGATATTGATCCCATTGCTTCAAGCCCTTTGTTCAATGCTTCAATATCTACACATGTTTAGAATGTTTGCGCAAAACTAATCTCTTACACACCCTTCCACTGATACCATGTCAATGTTTGAGAAAATTGAAGATACTTGAACTTTAAAATTTTGATAAACAAGTCCAATGCGTGTAGATATCATAAATAATTAAAACACACAAATCATTCAATCCATAAGACACAAGATGTATCCTAGGAAAACCCTCCAAATATGGAGGATGAAAACCCCAGCAATCCTTTGAGTATGATAGAAAATTGCAGAGAATGATTTCACAACACTTGTAGATTTCCTGATAAGAGATATCAAAGCAGCACTAGAGAATAGAGATCACTCGGAACATTTTCTCAACCTTGCCAAGTGCATAGCACTCTAATAACAAGCTTAATTAGTTATACAATAGAGAGGTAGTGAATGGTTGCATGCCTTTTGGGAACTATGAAAACTATGGGCACTGTGTGCACTATCCACAAATTACCTAGTATCTCTTCCTTGACTTGGTGCCAAGTTGTCACTTCAAAATTATCTCCCATACAGAAGATATGCGCCCTGCATTAGTTCACTCGTGTTAACTGCCTCTAACTGAATGTGAACTTGTTGAACTGAACTGAACTGAATTGAACTGAACTAAACTGAATTTAATTGAATGTGAACTGATTGAAGTGAACTGAATCATTAACTAACTACTTGACCATTAGTTAGGAGTTTAACTAAATTTCTTTAGTGCTTCAAAATTAGTTCCATCCACAAACAAACACTTTGCATAAATCGAGGACTATATTCCTTAATTAACTTAAACTTGTTTTCCACAACTTATACTTAGCTGATTTCTTTGCAATTCAAGTTCACTGGAGGTATGACATGGGAAATTTGAATCCTTACTCTATCTCTTTGATCATCTCATTTATCATTAATTAATTTCTGCATGGTCCATAAGTGTTTAATTAATTAATCATCTTTATCATGTCATACTCGGAAGAATTTTTCCAAACCTATGATCATATGTATTACCTTAGGTCATATAGTCATATGCTGAAGTAAATCACTCTAGGGGTAGCTAATCCCTAAAGGATACTTATAGCACCTAGTGACCATGACTAGCCATACATCACATAGTATATCCTCATGAGTTGATACAACATAAGTCACAGCTTCATAAAACACAAGATATATGGTATTGATACAACACAAGACCAGGATTGATACAACACAAGACTCCAATCTTGACACAAAATAGGATTCTGACCTTGATACAACACAAGGTTCTGACCTTGATACAACATAAGGTTATGATCTTGATACAACACAAGATCATAGTACAGGCATCTCTCATGAATAGGACTTGATACAACATAATATCCTAGATTGATACAACACAAGCTTTTTGAACTTAATAAAACATAAGTTCCATACTTGACACACCATAAGTCTCTTAACTTAATACAACATAATTTTCTGAACTTAATACAACATAATTTTTGGACTTGATACAACACAAGTATCCTAGAGAATGACTCCTGAGGTAGTACATTTAACACCAAGGACTATTTTCATAAGAAAATTGTATACTTGCAATTGAAGAGATACTTTAGAAAAAGGATGATAGTTGTATGCATCTCACGTGCGAGAAACAAAAAAGTGTAAAATACAAATCTTGAAAGAATTCCCAATATTGCAATATTTTGCAAATGTGTTCGAGGAAATACCAAGTTTACAACAAAAAATAGATATTGACTTCTCTATTGATTTAATTCCTAGAGCTTCCCCATTTTTCAAAGTTCCATTCAAAATGAGTAACTTGAGTTAAAAGAGTTACGAATGCAACAGGAAGAATTGTTGAAGAAAGGGTGTATACTACCCAAGTCTGTCCCCTTGAGGAACACTAGTACTATTTGTAAGGAAAATGGATGAAAATCTGAGGTTTTGTATGGACTTGAGGTTGGTTAACAAGGTTACTATGAGAAATACGTATCAACTTACTAGAGTTCATGATGACTTGATTGATCAACTAAGAGGAGAAACATTTTTCTCAAATATATATCTGAAATCTAGTTACCGTTGAGCGGGAATAAAATATGAAGACATTAGCAAGACATCCTTCAAGACCAAATATGGTCATTATGAGTTTGTGGTGGTGCCATTTGGGTTTAAAAATGCACCAACTAGATGTATGTGCTTAATGAATGGGATATTCAATAAGTATTTAGCTAAGTTTTCCATTTCATTTCTAGATGGCATTCTTATTTATTCAAAGACAAAACAAGGTCATGAGGAACACATGTGATTGGTACTACAAGTGTTCAGAGAACATCATATTTATGCTCATCTAAGTAAATGTTATTTCTATCGGAGGAAAATTCATTGCTTGGGACATATCTTCCCTAAAGAAGAATAGCAGTGGATCCATAGAAGATAGAAACTATTATGGGATGACCTAAACCTAAGAATGTATCATAAGCAAGTTCATTCATGGGATTAGTTGAATAATATAGAACATTTATAGGGTGATTCTCCAAAGTGTCACATCCAATTACATCATTGCAGAAGAAATGATTCAAGTTTCAGTGGACACACCAGTGTGAGGAGATTTTCTAGTTGTTAAAGAAATTGCTCACTAGTACACCAATTCTTAATACTTCTAATCCAAATGAATATTTTGTTGTATGAGCATATGCTTTCCAAGAATGAATTGGTGGAGTCGTTATGCAAATTGGACATGTGATTTTTTGTGAATATAGAAAGCTTAAATATCATGAGAAAAAGTATGTACACATGACTTGGAACTTGTTGATGTTGTGCATGCACTAAATATGTGGATGCATTATCTCATGGGAAGAAAATTTGCTAGTTGATAACATATCATAGTGAGATGAAGTATTTGTTTGAAAAGAAAATTTCGAATGCAAGACAAACAAGATGGTTGGAATTTCTATGTGAGTTTGATTTTGATATCAAACATGTTAAAGGTAAGGAGAACAAGGTTGTTGATGCACTTAGTAGAATATTTCATGTCATGCATGCTTTATCCATTAGCATGTGCAAATCAGATTTAAAAACCAGAATTCTTGAGGCTCTCATCTCAGATGAACATTACGTTCAACTAAAACAAGAATTACAATAGGAAAATGTACAGAAAAAATATGAAAGTTATAGATTGGAAGGCGATGGAATTATTTAATAAAAAAAGTAGATTTTATGCTCCTAATTCAAGGGAATTAAGGAAATTTGTAATGAATGGTATGCATAATGTTCCATGCACAGGGAATATTGGATGCCAAAATAATATTGTAACAATAAGAATTCAATATTTTTTGCGTGGAATGAAGAATATATTGTTGAATATATAGTAAGGTGCATGGAATGTCAAAGAGTAAAGGTAGAGCATAGACTTTTAGTAGGATTTCTTTAACCATTTCCAATACTTGGGTGGAAATGGGATGTGGTTACCATTGACTTCCTCACAAAGTTTCCCCAGGAGAGAAAGAAATATGATTCCATCATGGAAATGGTAGATAATCTAACAAAAACTACTCACTTTATACCAATCAATTCAACACATAAGGAAACTTATATAGCAAATATTTATATGAAAGACATTGCTAGGTTACATGGCATATATAAGGAAATAATTTTAGGAATAAATCCAATGTTTAGTTCAAACTTTTGAAAGGGATTATTGAAGGTATATTGAACAAATATTAATTCAAACACAACATATCATCCACAGAGAGATAGGAAGACTAAGAGATTCAATCAAGTTATTGAAGATATGTTAAGAATGTATGTGATGGATCAACCATCAAAATGGGAATACCACCTGCATTTGGTAGAGTTTGTATATAATAATGTATATCATGCTACTCTAAAGATGAGTCCATATGAAGCATTGTATGATATAAAGGGCAATACTCCAAATATTTGGGACAACCTTGTTAACAAAGTAATGGTTGGGCAAGAGTTGCTTAAAGAGAAGGAAGATCAAATGGTTAGAATCAAATAGAATTTGAAATTTCCACTGGACAAACAGAAAATTTATGGAAATAGAGGAAGAATAGAAAAATAATTTAATGTGGGGGATCATGTTTACATCAAAGTTGGGCCAAAGAAAATTTCCCTAAAATAGGAAATCCATTTAAAGCTTGCAGCTCAATTTCTCTATAAATATACTCGAAGTGTTTCAATATTGTTTAGTTTATGAGTAAATTCCATTTGCATCCATTAACTTGAATGGGTGGGCATTAAACTATGAGAAATGAAACTTGAAACCGGGTTAGGAAAAATGCAGTGAAAATTTACACAGTATCAGAGATGAGTTGAAGGGAGGGTAAAAATACACGAGAAGTGATTTTTAGACTTTCAGAGAGACTTTCTTTTGTTCATTGGGCAGTTTTGGACTTTTCATTTTCAATGAGATGGATTTTGGGTTGAGGTTGGATGGGGCATCCAATTTAATTCCTTGGAAAGCAAGGATTGTACTTATTCTATAGGGGAATGATTTGTGTGATGAAGTAGTGAACAACACTCAAGAAAATCTAGTGCATGTACCCGCTTCTATTGATGCAAAAGCATTGGCATCCATCAATAAGAAGAAAATTAGGGCAAAGAGGATCATCCATGATGTAGTAAAGGACCATGTGATTCCACACATGTCTGGTAAGGACCATTCTTACGAAACGTGGGATGCCTTAACCAATTTGTATCAAAGTTCCAATGAAAACTAAAATATGGTAATAAGAGATCTGTTGAAGAGTATTAGGATGGACAAAGCTCATAGTGTGACACCTTATGTTACTAGGATCACATAGGTGAGAGACATGCTTGGTACAGCTAGAGAAAAGGTTGAGGGTAGTGAGATAGTGCAGACATCCTTGAATGGCATGGCCAAGTCATGGGATGTTTTTTTGGATTCCATTGTAGCCAGAGAGAACATGACTTCTTGGCATCATCTACAGGATGACTTTATTCAGGAAGAGACTATGTTGGACACTATGTTAGACAATGTTCGAATAAGAAGAAGAAGCATATAGCAACGTTAACAGATATTGAGTATGAAGTTAGATTTGAGAGAGAGTTTTCTCTCTTTGTTGGTCATTCATAGAGAGCATCCATTACCAACGCAAATATGGAAGATGAGAGAGAATGTTCCTTATTGATTGGCCATTCATTGAGTGCATCCACTACCACTGGAACTTGGTACATTGATAGTGGAGCTTTGAGCCATATGACAGGTGCACAATAGATGTTTTCATAGTTCACATAAATAGTATTGGATATGGAGGTAGTGTTGGGGGATGACATGATTGTAAAAGTAGTTAGACATGGGAATGTTACCTTTCATAGGGAGTCTCTAAGTCCCATGATTTTGAGGGATGTCTTATATGTCCCTGGGCTGAAGAAGAACTTGATTTCAGTTTCCATGATCAAGGATAGGGGACTTGGAGTGTAATTCCTTAATGGAAATGTGCACACTTTTCCTATAGGATCGAGTCCATCTTATACCTATTTCATGATTGGATTCAAATGTGGGATGTTGTACAATCTCTTGCTTTAGCCTCAACATGCTTTGGAACAGATTAGTAGCAGTGATATATGTGAGCTATGGCATAGGAGGATGGATCATTTGCATCAGTAAGAACTAAGGATATTGAGGGAGATGGTGACATTTTTTCCTAAGTTCAGCGCAAAGCAAAGTGATGTGTGCAGAGGGTGTGCTTTGGGAAAGTACACCAAGACTACTTTTCCAAGCAGTCACAGTAGATCAGTGGAAGTACTTGATTTCATACATTCATATTTATGTGGTATGATTTCATCTATTTATTTGATTAGCTATGAGTATTATGTTACATTTATTGATGAATTCTCCAAGAATACCTAGATCTAATTTCTCAAGAGTAATAAGTCATCGAAAGTCCTGTAGAGGTTCCAAGAGTTCAGATCTCTTATGGAGAACTAGAGAAGGAGGAGGATTCAGGTGTTGAGATCAGATAATGGGGGTGAGTATACCTCCAATGCATTTGATGAGTTTTGTATACAAGAGGGCATCCAGATATAGTTTAAAGTCCCATATACTCTAGATCATAATGGATTTGTGGAGAGGAAGAATAGGGCTATAGTGGGAGAAACGAGAGTCATGCTTCATGTTCATACTTTTCCTTTATTTATTTAGGTCAAGGCATGTAGCACAATTGTATACATTGAAAATAGGAGTCCCCATAGAGCCTTGGGGTGTAAGACTCCTAAATATATGCTCACGGGAAAGAATTTTGATGTAGGCCACTTCCGCATATTTGTTTTTCTGACTTGTTCTTATGTCCCTTCTGAGAAGAGGATAAATTTGGAGCCCTCTGTCGATAAGGTATCTTGGTGGGGTATGATAATACTTTAAATTCCTTCCACTTATATATTCCTTCTCAAAGGAAATTTGTTGTGAGAATGGATGTCATATTTGAAAAGGAACATGCCTTTAAGAAGTGTCATGAGACAGGGAAGGGGGAGCAACAAGCTTCCACACCTCAATTGAGCACATCACAGAGTCCATCTAATCATAGTGTAGGGTCACATGTATCAGGGGTGACTGGTCCATAGGTTACAAGTGTTTTGATTTTAGGTACACATTATGTAGGTTCAACTGGTATAGGTTCAAGTTCTCAGTTACAGGTTCACTAGTTCCAGTGTTTGTTTCGTAGGGTTCACCAGTTACTGGTTCACTAGCCATTGGTTCACATGTTTATTGCTTAGTAACTTCATGTGGTACTACTCTCTATTCTTGTTCTTTAAAGGATGATACACTATTTTGGGAGGAGTCTTCAGGGAAGAGGAATCCCAAATATCTTAAGGACACCCTCATTAGAGGAAATTTCAACTCAAAATGGGCCTCCTAAAATGAATTAATAAAATAATAGTTAAAATAATAAAATAATATTTATTAATTTTGGAGGAAGAAAAGAAAAAAACTACTTTTTTGTTTGTATTTTTGACATATATCCCCGTGTTTTTACTCAAATTTCGATCGGGAGAGCTCATTGGATGCATAATTAAATTCCGCATCCAACAAGTACCCACTCGGCATACTTTTGGCGGACCCCGCTACCCCAAAAACAAGAAATACCTGAAAAAATGGAATGATGACATTCCATTTTTTCAGGTATTTCTTGTTTTTGGGGTAGCAGAGTCCACCAAAAGTATGCCGAGTGGATACTCGTTGGATGTGGAATTTAATTCCGCATCCAACGAGCTCTCCCGATCGAAATTTGAGTAAAAACACGGGGAGATATGTCAAAAATACAAACAAAAAAAGTAGTTTTTTTTATGATACCTATCCCCAAATTTATATTAAAAAAGTGTTTAAGACCTATACGGTATTTCAAATTTAAAGCAATTTCATTGGCTAACACATGATGACATGGAATTTGAATAAAAGTTAAAAGGCCCATTTTGAGTTGAAATTTCCTCTAATGAAAGGAAGCTGAGTATTTTGGAGATCCCAAGAAACCTTTATGAGAGATTCGGATTCTAGATATACTTTGCATGGATTTGGTGGCTAGAATTCATGATTCAAAGCCTTGGAGGCATCCCAACACCATGTGTGGAGAGATGCCATGATGCAAGAGTAGAATTCCATCATAAAGAATGATGTTTAGGAGATTGTACTGAGACCTAAGGGGAAGTCATATGTGGCTTCTCATTGGATTTACAAGGTAAAGTGTGATGTGGATGGCAGTGTAGAAAAGTACAAAGCTCAATTTTTGGCATGGGGGTTCCCATAGGTATAGGTATTAGTTTACAATGAGACCCTTGCACTAGTTTCTTATTACACCTAGATCAAAGAAGTGATATCCATTACAGTGGAGATGGGTTGGAATTTATACCAGATGGATGTGAAGAACACATTTCTCAATGGGATTATATAGGAGGAGGTATATGTTGAGAATTCATATGGATTTGAGATTCATGGGAGAGATTCTCATGTTTGTAGGATAAATAAAGCATTGTATGGGAAGAATCAAGCTCTTAGAGTTTAGTACTCCATGATATATTATTACTTGTTGTCGATGGGATTTCAGAAGAGTGAGGAAGATACTAACCTTTACTACATTGTGTTTGGTGATGAACCACTCATTCTTTTGTTATATGTGGATGACTTGTTTATTATAGGTGAGGAGAGGCTCATTACAGCATGCAAGAGAGATCTTAGTTCAAAGTATGAGATGATAGACATTAGGCAGATTTGTTATTTTCTGGGATTTGAGGTTTGGTAGGATCCTGGAAATATTTTCATGGGGAAAGGAAAGTATGTAGATGATATTCTAAGCAAATTTTAGACATAGGATTGCAGGTCGATGGATGGCACATCAATGATCACCAACTAGAAGAATGTTAGAAAAACAATATTCCATAACAATAACAATAAAAAACTAACAAGATGCCAATATTAAAACACAATACAAAAGGGACACATATATAATATTGTTCACCCAAGATAAGATATGTCCACATAGAAATTTAAATTCCTTTATTATTATTCCATCCAACACAATGAAGGTATACAACCTGGAGCAAACCCGTCGCACTTCCTCTTCACTCTCTCAAATTATCTATTGCACAATCATAGACATTGTTTTACAATGCTACAATACAATACACAATCTTATTACAATATCTGCATTTTATAAAGAGAATACCATGGTAAAATACCATGGGCTTCCCAAAATCATGGGACCGTAAATCACCCATTATTAAACAATTCATGACTCTGAAATTACAACATTTTACAAGGCATGTTTTCCTAAATTTTTGCTACGGGGGTGTTGTCCTTGAACCCTCACCAAGGAAGGATCTCAAAATAGTCATTGCCCCCTCCCTAGACCCTCATGGCGACTATAGTTTGGGGGGGATCACCCACACACACCTTCGTCATGTGTCGGGATCCAAACACATCTGAAATAACATCTTTGAATCAAGAAGATTGAGCTCCAAAACCAACAATATTCCACTTGGAGACTGATCACAACAACTCCACTGCTGCTAGATTGTGCTCTAAACCTTAGACTTGGAAAATTTCTCATCTTCACCTTCATGGTTGAATTCCAATAGAGACTGAGCAGGAACTCAGCTTCTCTATGGTTACTACCTTTGAAACATGTATGCATGATTCTCTCTAGTATGTATCTTTTCCAACTTTATCATTTCATCTTCTTATGAAATGGTACTTGAGTTGTATATGTTTAGTTTTCAAATGGAAATATGTTTTGTTTGCAAGATGAATGGCACTCTGGTTGTCACTGTACAACTTGCTATTCTCCTAATTCTTACCTAATTCCTCCATAAACCTATACAACCAAATCATATCTTTACTAGCCTCTATATCAGCAACGTAATATGCTTTCGTTGTTGAAAGTGCAACAACCTTTTATGGTTTTGAAATCCAACTCACTATTGTTCTGCCTACAGTAAAAACATACCATATGGTGCTCCTCTTGTTGTATTTATCACCTGCCATATATGCATCAACATATCCCTGTAGAACAATGTATGAATGTCCAAAACATAATGCATGAGAAGTGGTACCTCTAAAATACCTAAGAATCCATTATACTTCCTTCCAATGCTCCTTATCTGGATTGTTCATATACCTACTCCCAACTCCCACTACATGTGCAATATCTGGTCTTTGTGCACACCATGACATACATCAAGCTACAAACTGTTGATGGATAAGGAACCTTGGACATGTATTTTATCTCCTCGTGTGTCTTGGGACACGTCTCCTTACTTAGTTTGAAATGGATGGACAAAGGTATACTAATTGGTTTTGCATTCCTCATTATAACCTATCCAACACATTTTCTATGTACTCACCCTGAGATAATGTCAATTTTCATTTTTTCATGTCTCTTGTTCTTCTCATGCCAAGTATTTTCTTTGCAGCACCCAAATATTTCATTGCAAATGATTTAGCTAGTTTCCCTTTAAGCACATTTATATCCTGCATGTTAGACCCTGCAACAAGCATGTCATCCACATACAGTAAAAAGATAATATATATTCCATTATCTAGCCTCTTGAAGTAAACACAGTGGTCAGAATGACATCTACTATAGCCATGTTCTGTCATAAACTTATTAAATTTTAAATACTGTGTCTGCCTTGGAGATTTCTTCGGTACATACAACCTCTTTGTTACGAAGATAAATTTAAATATAATTAATAGTCATTAATAGGTATAATATTATAAAGACATGACCTTCAAGCCAATTCCTATTAATGACTATTATTTGTAATAAGAGGCGGCAATCATTTGTAATAGTCATCTTTTATATTTTATCAATTATTTGGGAATTATATTTTTACTATGGGATTATTTTCAATTGGTTGACTAATCCATTGGAGGGTTTCGAATACAACCATCTAGGTTGTTTCATTGGTATCAGAGCCCCTTCTTGGGAATTCAGCTAATACCGACTTTTGGCCAAATAATTAATTGAAGAATATTCAAACTCGGTCTTTGACCTTACAAAAAAAAGGTGGGAGAAAAATAAGAAAGGGTGAAAAGTAAAAAAACAAAAAACAAAAAATCAACCCATTGTATTATGAAAACCACACTTGGTTTTTTTATTATAAAAAAAAACATTCCATTAATATTTATTTTTTATAAAAGTTAATCCCCAAGATTTGAACTTGGGGTGGAGAGGATAACATTCATTCTTCCCAACCACCCAATCTACACACAACCCACAAAGAAATTTAATAATACATTTTTTTATTATTATTAATGCATTGTATTAATAATAATAATAATTTAATCATTGTAAAAATTACGATTCTTAATTACAAAGAGCAGAATATTACATCTTTAGTGTGACCATTTATTATCAGAGTAAGAAATACAAAAGTAAAGGAATATTTGTCAAGAATTTTTTATTTTTCCCAAGGAACAAGTTGGAATAGAAGACAAAGTTCAAACAAAAGTCGTAATCACCACTATGGAAAACACATATTCAGTAATTAAGTCACAATTACAAGCAGTGTTGGATGAGTTGGAGAAATATAAGGTGACCAATAAACGTCTACGAGTTGAGGTTAAGACGAATGATTTGTTAAAATCAATAAGAGGCGATGAAAATTGTCGCTTAAAAAGTCAAAATCGACAGCTGGAACTAACCAGAAGAGATACCGAAAAAATGTTATCTAATAAGGATAAAGAAATATCTTGTTTAAAATTTCACAATAAAAACTTAAAAGACGATATCAGAAAGTTAAAAAATGATGACAAATCACCATATGGAAGCAATAATGAATTGGAAAAATAAATCAAACATCTAAATAAACCCATCATGGACAAAGATATTGAATTGGCGCAAGTCCGCATAACATTAGAAAGTCAAGAAGTAGAGATAGGTCGACTTCAGCAACATATTAGTGAACTCCAATAGAAAGATAATGACGCTAAAATAACGCACAAATTGGATATTGCAGCTGTCAAAAGCACGTTATCAAATAACACCAAAGAAATTTTCAGAGTAAAGAACCATAACAAGACGTTAGTCACAAAAATTAAGAAGTTGCAAAATAGTCGAAAGGAAGAACACTCTATTGATGACATTGAAGGAAAACTTCTATACAAGCAGGAAGAAAATAAATGCACTGGAAATCATAACAAATATCTTAAGGAGCAACTTAAGAAGACTAAAGATGACATAAAAATGCAAGTATAATTGATTAAAAAGTTTTAAAATGATAACATACAAGTTGAAAAAGATATAGAATGAAACATTAAAAACTCAAGGAAAGAAGATACAACACCCAACACATATCAATGTTCAAAATATGATGCTCGTGAAAGAAAATAACATTGTGAAAATTACCTATCGACAACCCAACCATATAAACCAGTATCTTAGAAAGTGGGAATTGTTGAAAGATAATGGTACTAAAGTAATCAAATCTCATGATGACAGATTAGTATGGAATCCCTACAATCAACAACAAATCAATTTGGGATGGATTGGTACGTCAACATATTGAAATTTATGCTCTACACTTAGAAGTTTGTATTGGCATGTTTCGTCAGCTACAACATCACAAGGAACAATGTAACCACATTATAAGGATTTGAGGACAAAGCCTTTCTAAGAGAGAGGAAATGTTATGAAGATAAATTAAATTATAATTAATAATAATTAATAGTCATTAATAGGTATAATATTAAAAATACATGACCTTTCAATCCAATTCCTAAGTTGTATATAAGAGGCGACAATCATTTGTAATAATCATCTTTTATAATTTATCAATTATTCGGCAATTATATTTTTACTATGGAATTATTGTCGATTGGTTGACTAATCCATTGGAGGGTTTCGAATACAACCAGCTAGGTTGTTTCACTCTTCTTTAACTTGCAAACCAAATTATCCTTCCCTTTGACCGCATACCCCTGTAGTTGTTGCATATAAATATCTTCCTCCAAATCCCCATGGAGAAAGGTTGTTTTAACATCTACTGTTCAAGATGAAAATATTATACCACCACTAGACTTAAAATAGTCCTAATTGAAGTTATTTTAACAACAAGAGAAAATATTTCATCAAAGTCTATACCTTTCTTTTGTGCAAACCCCTTTACAATAAGTATGTCCTTTTACCGCTTCTTGCCTCCATCTTCTTCCTTCAACCTATAAACCCATTTATTCTACAATTCTCTTTTTGCTGCAAGCAACTCAACCAAATATCAAGTCTAGTTTCTTACCAATGAGTCCATCTCCCCATTCATGCCTTGCTCCCACTTATTTCTAGTTTCTACCTTCATTGCCTCTTCATAACATTCTGGTTCACTAAAATCAAACATCAATAAATAATACAATGAAGGAGAGAATAATTCAGGGGATCTACTTAACCTAGTATATCTTCTTGCACTTGCAAGAGTTTGAGGTAATTATTTGTTGGTTGCGGAACCCAGATTCAAAGATGTTATTCAGCTGTGTTTATACCCCATGTTTACTGTACACTCATTCCCCAACTTTGGGGTTCGGGGATGTTTGTTAGCCAACAGTTTTGCAGACCCATGGTATTGGGTTAACCGTAGTATTTTCCCATGGTATTTCCCCTATAAAAGAAAAGCATTGTAATACAGTTGTGGATGGTATTGTATTGTATTGTATTGTAAACAATCTCTGTGATTGTGTGAGAGAGACTATGAGAGTGTGAAGAGGATGTGCGGCAAAGTTGTTGCGGGTTGTATCCCTTCATCTTTTTGGACACTAATAAAAGGACTGACAATTTATGTGTGGATGTATCCCATCTCTTGGGTGAACCACGTTATATATGTGTCTCTCTGTAATGTGTTAAATTTGTTTTTGCATCTTGTTTAATGATTTAACTGTATATATGTTATTTCTCTACGGTCTTGTTTCTAACAATTGGTATCAAATCCAAAAGGTCTATTTGGCTTGTA
>LPNX011187619.1:76740-236534 GCA_001517045.1 Pseudotsuga menziesii
TACACTATGGAAATATGTCATTCACATGAATCCATTTCAATCCTAAATGCATACCATTCTATGATTACTAAATACGGCTCGAATGATTCTTACCTGATCCCTTTTCATTACTTATGCAATCAGCATAATTAAACCATTACCTGCATGGCTCCCATCCACACCCTTGATGTTACTTGATTAGTTGGTCTCTTACAAAATATTGTAGAATTCGCCCACCAACTTCTTGATCATGGATCTGTTGACTTATCCTCTCCTCCATAAGGTTGCTAGTCACATGCAACAACATCATCATCATCTTCAGCCATCATCATGTTGTCATTTTTCCTACCACCAATACCAACACCAATACTGATTATCAACCTCAATATTTACCATCAATGGTTCATCGCATATGTAAAATCCCACTACTTTTATCAATATGTAATATCTTATGCATGCAGAAACATATTCTCATGCACTCTGCATTGTTTATGAATATGATAACTAGTACATATTCATGCCATCCATCTAATCTCTACATTTTTAGCATTCCCATGCCATAATCTTATGTAGACAAAGCTTATAAAATATAAATATAGTTAGCAAGACATGGGTTAAGGAATTTTCCCTATCCAGTCCCTCTTCTTTGCTGGGGATTCCTCTTCCACGTAATAGATGGTTCAATTTCATGGTCTCTAGCAAGCGCACAAGGAATCATTAGCTTATCACTTTCCCATTAAACAACAATTCAATGCATATACTTATGCATAATATCCCTACATGCTACTTCTAGGCATGCAATTCTAGGAATTGTCCATACTAGACAACAACAATTTTTTTTGTAAAAACATCCACTAGTGCTTTTCAGCTCTAAATATTTATGATATATGAAAACTTCATTCAGAATCTGGTGATTCTTCACTATTCTCTGCTGGATAAGCTTTCCAATGCCTATCCACATGCTCCATTCTGACTTCGGGTGTGAAAATTACACTACCAAAGTTCTGCAACCTGTGTTATGAACACAACTGTTAGCCACAACATTTATATAAGTCATAATTACTTACCTTTACCTGGAAAAATCCCACATTGACAACTTTACCCAAAACACAGAATTTTCTTTCACAAGACGACTGTCTCAGGGGGGGATGACGGGGGTCAAGGGGGCTCGCCCCCTTATGGCTTTGCATTCCCATCCTCAATTGGAAAATTCCTATTCATGTTGGGTCCTCCACATTTCCAACATTGGAGTGGTTCTCTGTTCTGTTTTGTATCTCTTGGATTTTCTCCCACCTCTCTAGCTGGCTTACTCCCAGCTTGTGATGGCTACTTTTGCTGATTCTTGAAGTTAGAAGGTTTGAAACCTTTCTTCCTTTGGTCAGAATTCTCATTCTTTTTGTCCTCATGCCTTATGGTAACCAGGTTTGCCTTTTCTTTTCTCATAGCAATACTTAGCTTTCCTTATCGCTTCTTCCAAAGTTCTAGTTTCATAAAACTCAATTCTATCTTTGTAAGAATGAGGTAATCCACTCACAAAACGTTGGATTTTCACTTGGTCATCCCTGATGTACCTAACATACCTTAACAATTCCAAGAACTTGTTTGCATACTCTTCCATGGTCTTTTGTCCCAATATCAGTTCATGGAACTCTTTGATATTATCATCATAGTACCTCTCAGAGACGTACTTCTGCTTAAAATACTTCTGGAACTGTTTCCACACAATCTTCCTTTTATTAATATTTTTCACTTTCCTGAAGTGCTCCCACCATATGGATAGTCTTCCAATCAAATTGAATATGGCTACCCTAGCCTTCATATTCCAGAGTAGTCTTGGACCTGGAAATATTTTCTCATCCCAAGAAGCCAAGATTCAGCTTCTTAACTTTTGTCTACCTCACCATTGAATGTAGGCAACCTTTCCTTCTTAAATTTGTCATGCGAGCAGTTCTGGTAGCGCCTCTTTCTCCTATTCCCTTGAGAAGAAGAACTTGAACCACCAGTGGATCCTTCGGAGTCATATGACCCACTAGGAGATCTCTTTATTCTTCTGGTCCCTAAAACCTCACTGGAAAGCCTGCAAAAATTCCCTGCCAAAACCCTGAATCGGCTCAAATTCCATTTTTTAAGTGCTGCCATAGCAGAAAGATATTTAGCATTCACCCGCCGTAGTGGTCGAGTCTTCCTCTTCATGCCGTCGCACGTCGGCTCTCTTCTTTTTTTTCTTTCTACCACCGTAGCGTCTTGGTTTCCATCTTTCACCCTCCATAGCAGATGCAGTAACTTTTGTACCCGCCATCGTAGTAGCTCGAACTCCAACTTCTGGCCACCGTTCGTCAGCTTCTTCTTCAAATCTCGCCCGACAGCATCGACTCCTCAACCCTTCTTCTTTACTGCCGTTGTGGCTCCCTTCCAGTGAGCCTTTCCTTTGTATGTTGCCTCCACTGCATCGAAAGACTTCTTGTCTTCTTTCCACCACTGCAGACGGAGACTATATTTATGCCTGCCACCATCAAGTCTACTCAAAATATTTGTGTCGGCTTCATCCTATCGATGCAGCCGCCCTGCATTGGCTTGCCCCCATCGTCTCCCTCAAGACAACCCAGCCATTGTAGTGGATCAAACTTTGATTGTCACCTATCGTAGCTGAAGGAATCTGCCAAAGTTCATCGGCTCAATTCTGTCAAACCAACCATCGTCGTAGCAGCTTGCTTTTGTCCTTCACAACCGTCGTTGTGACTCTCTTCTGATGAAGGCATCCAATGTATCAAATGGACTTAGCCAAAGTCATCTAACATCCATACTTAGAAAAAAAATTTGATTTTTCTCTTTACTGGCCTGTCTTTCAACAGAAGTTACTCAACCTCATCAGCTGATGTTCTTGGCCCATAAAGGCCCACTATTGCAACCTGTAAGCTCTGATACCAATTTGTCATGTCCCTGACCCTCCGATCGAAAAAGAGGATGCGACTGAATGTGCTAACTAAGCACGCGAGCTAACCAAGTCCCATGAAGTTAAACATGTACATAATAAAATATATGGAAATACATGTTGATGAAAATATTGTTAGCCATACACAGATAATATACATTTGTAGATGCATGATTTCTTTAACATGCAGCACAAGTAAACGCATGTCATCATACATTCACAGCATATAAGCATTCATCATGTTCATGCATAAAATAATGCAGTTGCAAGGATTTAAGCACAAGAATACCTATCTTCAGGAAATATTGCCCCACAACCAGCTACATCGCTGCAATGTTCCACCCAACCATAGGCCAATATGCTCATCAATCTCTCAGCAACACTTCCACCCCCGAGTTGGGCATGATTCCATAGGGTTTAAGGGAAACTAGCAGGCGCACATGTAACCAAGGGTATACAACTCAGCCAAGCCAACACAGTTGGGTTTATCAAGTCATAATCCAGCCAATACTATGGGTTTAGTAGGCTATTTAGGGAACTGGAGAAACTGGTTGTTAAGCTAGTGGGCTCACTGAAGAGCTATGGACCTGCACCACTAGGTTTATCAAGCACGCTCAAGCTCCATTTCCACTCCCAAATAGTCCAATACCAACAACCACAAAATACACAACAAAAACCATCTATGGGATTTGAGGGAAGCACCGCCGCAGAGCAAAACCAGGACAACAACTGGGTAATACACAACCTAGATTGAGCTATTTGAATCCAAAGTCTTTTATGGCCCTATCATGGCCAAAACAACTCAACAAAAAACCTACAGCAAACCAAATTTTCCCAGATGACAACCATGAATTCTCCCCTACGTAAGAAGAAGGAATACGACCTCTATCGTGAAGGTTTCTGACACATACAAAGACTTCCCCAATGTCCAGCGATTCAGACCCAAACCAAAGTGTGAAAAAGAAACTACACACAACCCTGTGTAAGGAAAAACAAGTGTCTTCATGACTATTCAATGCTCCCTCTCTCCTGCCCCCCCCCCCCTTCCGCGCGTGAGGACTGCATGCGATCCCTTGGTGGAGGATGTGGGTGGGAAAAGGACTGGCAGTCCTGCCAACCACACGACCTTCTCATGCATACATTTCCCAAGGGTAATAACTACCCAACCAACTCTGGCATAATTAAAACGGTTGGAGGATGAGACAAGGAAGGGTGAATAAGACAGAAAGGTGGCTGACAGCTAGATGGTTCACCGCTTAACACTTGGTTTTTCCCCAATGGCTCCCAAGGGTTAGACATCCCCCCCACCCTTAACCTTAGGAAATCATTCCCTTTTCATCATTGTTGCATAGACATAGCTAGTTGTAGGTATTTTAATTAATTTTTCATATGTACATGGTGTCCAACATTATAACATGCCTAGCTAGCACAAAATACCATTGGCATCGCCGAAACACAATACAACAATCAATGGTGGGGCATTTTCCTAGCTCCACACCATGATTAATTACAATACATATACATCATATACGTTCAATGCAAAAAGGGTCAAAACCAGGGTGTTACAATGTTTATTTCGAGAGGCTTAGATTACAGAAGATATATTATCTTTTTATTGTATGTGGATGGCATACTTGTTGCAGGGTCTAACATGCAAGATATAAATGTGCTCAAAATAAAAATAGCTACATCATATGCGATGAAGGATTTGGGTATTGCAAAGAAAATCCTTGGTATGAGAATAACAAGAGACATGAAAAATTGCAAATTGACGTTGTCTCAAGGTGAGTACATAGAAAAGGTGTTGCAGAGGTTTAGAATGTAGAACGCAAAACTAGTTAGTACACCTTTAGCCAGTCATTTCAAACTAAGTAAGGAGATGTGTCCAGAGACACAAGAAATGATTTGGTTGCAAAGGTTCATGGAGGAATTGGGTAAGAAGCAGGAGAATAGCAGGTTGTATAGTGACAGCTAAAGTGCCATTCATCTTGCAAAGAAACCATCCTTTCATTCAAAGACTAAACATATATAGCTCAAGTACCACTTCATAATATATGTTCTATATGAAGAACTGTTAAAACTAGAAAAGATACATACTGGCCAAAATTCTGTATAAATGTTGACAAAGGGAGTAACCAGAGAGAAACTAAGTTCCTGCTCGGTTTCTATTGGCCTCCAAGCATGAAGGTGAAAATAAGAAATTAGTCAAGTCCAAGGTCCATAGCATATTCTAGCAAGTGCAGCAGCGGTGGAGTTTTTGTGATCAATCTTCAAGTGGGAGATTGTTGGTTGTGGAGCCTGATCTTCCAGATTTAGAAATGTTATTCAGTCGTGTTTGTACCCCATTTTTACTGTACATTCTTTCCCCAACTTTGGGTTTTGGGGATGTTTGTTGGACAACATTTTTGCAGACCCATTGTATTGGGTTAACCGTACTATTTTCCCATGGTATTTCCCCTATAAAATAAAAGCATTGTAACAGGGATGTGGATGGTATCCCTTCATATTTTTCGATGGTAATAAAAGGTCTGGCAATTTCTGTGTGGACGTAGCCCATCTCTTGGGTGAACCATGTTATATCTGTGTCTCTCTGTAATTTGTTAAATGTGTTTTTGCATCTTGTTTAATGATTTAACTATATGTATGTTATTGCTCTGTGGTCCTGTTTCTAACACTTATTGTTGTTCTTTATTTTCTGATACCTTTGAAACTTCATTTTCTTTGATTTCATCAAGAACTGTGTATTGTCACATCCCCTCATCTCCGATGGGGACACGACTATGAGTTGTTGCTATCATTTAAGCGGGGAAACTAGCCCCATGAACATAATAATCAAAATGCATGGAAATAAAACATACACAGATGCATAACAAATGCAATTATACAGTGGAATAAATTCATCCATTCAAGCATTCAACATGTTCATATAATTCATTAAAACAAATACAGTTGCAGAGGTTAAATACACAAGAAATACTTATCTTGAAAATGAGTTGTCCCGCAACCAGCTATGTCGATGCAATGTTTCACCCAACCATAGGCCAGTGTGCTCATCAATATCTCAGTAGAACTGCCACCCTTGAGAGGGGCATGATTCCCACAAGGAATAAGGGAACAACAACATGCTCACACATAGCCAAAGACATGTCAAAATACATCCAAGCCAAAACTACATTTGGGTTTATTAGGATACTAAGGAGGTAGAAAGGTTGAATTGCTAAGCTAGTGAGATCAACCATAGATCTATGGACACCTACATAAGATCTGGCTTAGTTTACCCAACACCTACACAACCAACACACGGAAGCATCCCCTTCTCTGCTACACAGTCCCTCAGGCTATGCCTTCCCTTCCAGTGCTCTTCAGGGTGTGCAAGAAAGAATAACCAGCCCCTCTTGATCTCTCTATGAGGTTCCTCCTTGCACTAGGTTTATCAAACCAATTAGTCCCTCTTCCACTCCTATGGTTCATACCAAACAAGGATTTTCATAACAACAAGCACAAGGGTGCACACAACAACAACTACACATGCTAGGTATGAAGGAAAAATGGTTTGAAACCAAAAAAAGGGTTGGTAAATGGGGAAATCAACCCCTGGGTGAGCAATCTGAATTCAACAATGATTTAACAAATTTCCAGAGAAAAAAACAACCTCTACAAACCCCCACCACATGGATTCGAATTCTGAAAACATCTGTTGGCTTCACGTGGGAAGAAACAGACCCTTCAAGACCCCAAAACATGGATCTATTTCCTCGTTGACTGTCCAACACCAAAAAATGAAATTTCCTAGCCGTGTGAGTGAGGAAACAAAACAAAAACATTAGGGAGAGATCCCATCCACTGATCATTGGAAAATCGACTTCCCGACCATGAGGGAAAATGGAGAAATAGCCAAAACGTGAATAAAACAAACAGGAGCTCCCAAAAAATGTGAGGAAGAGGAGGATGTGAATGCATAATGGGTTGGAAAGACATTTGTGGGATTTTACTTGCCCAAGAAGTCAAAACATGATTTTCAAAAATTGATGACTTCTCAAATTCGAATTTGACTGCCCTATTCTTCCCATCCCCATGCATTAACTAACTCAACCACTTCTGGAAGAAATAAATGATTGGGCACAAAAGACAAAATGGGTGGTTGAGGGTTTGATGTGTTCTCCCTTTGACATTTGGATCAACATTATTGGCTCAAGGGTTTGAATTATTTCCCTCCCTTTTCCTTGTGAAAGCATGCCCCCATCTCTTTAATGTTTCATTGACATAGCTAGGTTACAGCATTTTAATTAAATTGCATATTTACATGATGTCCAAAATATATTGTGCCATAGGCTATCATGATAACCATTGGCATCAATTTTAATTGTCGAAACGTAAAACTCTAAATCAATGGCGAGGCCTTTTCCTTTAGCTCCACACCATGATTAAATACAATATTTACATCATATACATTTTAATGCAAATGGGGTCAAAACCGAGGTGTTACATTCCCCTCCCCCTTACCACAGCACTGTCCTCGGTGCTTTACAAAGTTCAATAAATGCTACACTGGCACCGCCCTCAGTTCTCTACAAAATTGAACAAAAATGGATGTGCCAATCACATGGCATCCTCTAGCTCCCACGTAGCCTCTTCAGGACCGTAGTGTTGCCATTGCACCTTTACCTATCCTATGGATCGATTTTGGATCATTGTGACCTTCCTATCGAGGATGCACATTGGATTGATTTGGAACTCTCCCTCAGGTTCCACCTGAATCACATCCAAATTTATCACATGGTTGGGATCATGTACATATTTTTTAAGCAAAGAAACATGAAATACATCATGAGCTCTAGTGCTAGCAGGAAATGCAAGTCTATATGCAACTGGTCCTATTCTTTCAATCACTTCAAATGGCCCACGGTATCTAGGTGACATATTGGCACAACTTGCAATCTTCAAGGAACTCTTCCTTTCCCTCACTCTGAGGTAAACATGATCCCCAACACTGAATTCTCTATTCACCCTATGCTTATATGCATAGCTTTTCTGTCTGTCTTGGGCTGCTTTCAGATTCTGCCTGATCTTTTCAACCTCTTACTCCATTTCCTTTAGCAACTTTGGCCCAAGCACAATCATGTTCACTGGATTATCCCAAGTCACTAGTGTCCTACACCTTCTTCCATACAAAGCTTCATATGGACTCATCCCTAAGGATGCTCTATGTCCATTGTTATATGCAAATTATACCAATTGTAAACAATCTTCCCACTTGGATGGTTTTCCCATCACATACATGCGAAGCATGTCTTCAAGCACCTGATTCACTCTTTATATATGTCCATCATTCTGAGTATGGTAGGAAGTGTTGAAGTTCAGCTTTGTACCCAAATCTGCAAATAAACCTTTCCAGAAATTGGAAGTAAACTTGGCATCTCTGTCAGAGACTATTTCCTTAGGCAATCCATGCAATTTCAAAATCTCCTTCATGAAGATTTTTGCAATGCCATCAGTCTTATGTGTGGACTTAAATGGTATGAAATGTGTTGCCTTTGTCAAATTTCCCACCATAACCATTATGGAATCATGTTTTCTCCAATTCATTGGCAATCCTGTAATAAAATTCATCGAAATAACTTCCCATTTCCATTCTGGAACTAGCAAAGGTTGTAACAAACCTGTTGGGTACTGACATTTCATGCACCTTGAAATATATTCATCCATGTCCTTTTTCATTCCTCGCTGAAAATACTGATTTGTGGTTGTAGCGATTGTCTTCTGATATCCCGGCTGACCAGAATATGGAGCTTGATGGATCTCATCCATAACAAATCTCCTCAAATATGCTACATTTGGAATATAAATTATGTTCTTATAGGTAAGAAGTCCATCTTCTTCCAATTTATGTCCCTCGTACTTCTTTCCAAGGCTTTGTTGCTGCAATTTTTCCTTTATCTGCACATACAATTCATCTTCAGCAGCATGATTAACAATATGTTGCCTCAAATATGATTGGAAAATACTAAGAGATGCCACATGCATTTCCTGCACCTTCCTGTTGAGTGCATCGGCTACTTTATTCTCTTTTCCTTTTATGTGTTTGATTTCAAAATAAAACTCACATAAAAACTCCAGCCATCTCACTTTCCTAGCATTTAATGTGGGATGATCAAATAAATACTTCAAACCACAATGGTTTGTGACTCTGTCCTTAGCTCAAATATTCTGCCCATCAAGTAATCCATCTACATCTTGAGAGCATGTACTATGGTTGCAAGTTCTAGATCATGAGTGGCATGTTTTTTCTCATGATCCTTTATCTTTCTTGACTCATAGCATATCACGTGGTTGTCTTGAATAAAGACTCCACCAAGCCCTTGACCGCATGCATCAGTACACACCACAAAATATTTTCCTGAGTCTTCAATCTTCAGGACTGGTGCACTTGTGAGAAGATTCTTCAACTGCTGGAAGCTTTCTTCAGACCTTGGTTTCCATTCAAACTTTATTCCCTTCTTTTGCAAATAAGTGATGGAATGTGCAACCTTGGAGAATCCTTCAATGAATCTCCTGTAGTATCCTGCAAGTCCCATAAAATATCTTACATCTATCACATTTCTTGGAGTAGGCCAATTCATAATGGCCTCAATATTCTCAAGTTCTACAGATATTCCCTCATCTGAGATAATGTGACCCAAATAATGAATCCTATCTTTATAGAAGTCACACTTGCTCAACTTTGCGTACAACTTATGCTCCCCGAGAAATTGCAATGTCAATCTCATATGTTCTTCATGCTCTTCCTCATTCTTAGAATAAATAATAATGTCATCAAGGAAAACAAGAACAAACTTGTCCAAATACCTATTGAAGAGATTATTCATAAGGCACACAAATGTAGTTGGTGCATTTGTGAGACCAAATGGTACCACTACAAACTCATAATTTCCATACCTTGTTCTGAAGGTTGTCTTATGAATGTCTCCATCCTTGATTCTCACCTAATGGTAACCAAACCTTAAGTTAATCTTGGAAAATACCTTTCCTCCTCTCATTTGATCAAATAGGTCATCAATCCTAGGAAACGGGTATTTATTCTTCACAGTGACTGTGTTCACCTATCTGTAATCAATACACAACTTGACTGTACCATATTTCTTATTTACAAACATAATTGGTGCTCCCCAAGGAGACACACTCAGCCTGATATACTTCTTCTCCAACAAATCTTGCAGTTGCATCTCCAGCTCTAGCATTTCTAGTGTACTCATCCTATAGGGTGTCTTGGACACTGGTGTTGCTCCTGGCACAAGTTCAATTGTGAAATCAATGTCCCTCTTTGGAGGAATCCCTGGACTTTCATCCAAAAAAACATCCTTGAATTCCTACAACACCTTATAGTCCTCCAACCTAGGAGTATCATTCTATGTTGCGTCTAAAACATGGGCTACATACAACTGGAAACCTTTCCTAAAGAACTTCTTCAGCTGCATTGCTGAAATTTGCCTAGCAGAAATCACCTTTGGAATCCCTCTTACAACTCTTTTGTTCCCTTCTTCATCCACGCATTCAAAAGTATTATAATAACAGTCAAGCTTTACTATGTGAGCTTCTAACCAATCCATTCCAATCAGAATGTCATAAGAACCAAGTGCTAGAACATTCACATCGACATAAGTGACCAATCCATTCATGACCAATGGAAATCTCTTTACCACTTCACTAACCTTTCTCTTAGTTCCAGTGGCTAGCTAAACTAACCATGATTTAATATGATTTAACTTCTTAAAAGCACAAATCTCGACTACTCTAGGAGTAATCTAACTGTGAGTAGATCCAAGGTCAATTAAAACAGAAACAAATTTCTCATCAATCTTACCTGCAACTTCAACCACAGTCAACTGGTGATCTGGCTAGAGGTCCTCCAGCGCTCCATAAATCCTAGTGACATTTCTTGCTACTTGACCACTATTTCAGCTTCTTGAATGTTGTAATATGGCTTTGCATTCCCATCCTCAATTAGAAAATTCGTGTGCATGTGGGGTCCTCCACATTTCCAACATTGGAGTAGTTCTATGTTCTATTGTGTATCTCTTGTCTTTTCTCCCACCTCTCTAGCTGGCTTACTCCCAGCTTGTGATGGCTGCTTTTGTTGATTCCTGAAGTTAGAAGGTTTGAAACCTTTCTTCCTTTGGTCAGAATTCTTATTCTTTTTTCCCTTCCATGTCTTATGGTAACCAGGTTTGCCTTTGATTTTCTCATAGCAATACTTCGCTTTCCTTATTGCTTCTTCCAAAGTTCTAGTTTCATAAAACTCAATTCTGTCTTTGTAAGAATGAGGTAATCCACTCACAAAACGTTGGATTTTCAGTTTGTCGTCCCTTATGTACCTGACATACCTTAACATCTCTAGGAGCTTGTTTGCATACTCTTCCATGGTTTGTTGTCCCAATATCAGCTCATGGAACTCTTTGATCGTATCATCATAGTACCTGTCAGAGAGGTGCTTCTGCTTGAAATACTTATGGAACCGTTTCCACACAATCTTCCTTTCATTAATATTTTTCACTTTCCTGAAGTTCTCCCACCATATGGATGCTCTTCCAGTCAAATTGAATATGGCTACCCTATCCTTCATATTCCAAAGTAGTCTTGGACCTGGAAATATTTTCTCATCCCAAGAAGCCAAGATTCAGCTTGTTAACTTTTCTCTACCTCACCATTGAATGTAGGAGGCCTTTCCTTCTTAAATTTGTCATGCTAGCAGTTCTGGTATCACCCCTTTCTCTTATTCCTATGAGAAGAATAACTTGAACCGCCAGTGGATCCTTCAGAGTCAGATGACCCACTAGGAGATCTCTTTCTTCTTCTGGCAGTGCTTTTACTTCCTTCTGGATGTACTACACGATGCCCAAAGATCATCCTCCTCTGGATGTATGTAAAACTATGCAGCATGGCTGCATTCAGCTGATTCTCCTCCTCTTGAACCTTAACCAATATTTCATTATCTGCCCTGTAACTTTGCATCTCCACCCTTAGGCTTCTCATGGTGGCTGCAAAATCTGGGGGAGTATCTTGAAATATTCTCCCATTAGACTATGTCTCAGCATTTCCAATTCGGATGTTTTCCCCCATAACATCTTTCTCGTGCTCATAGGAGTTCTATGCATCATCATGCATGTCGTAGGTTTTCATGGTTGAGCCAAAAACCCAATTCTTTAATCTACTGCTTTTGATGTGACTATGATTCTGCAAAATGTGTTCATAAACATGATTGTTAGTTGCATGACATTTTCAGAAATCATAAATTACTTGCCTGTATTTGAAAAAATATTATATTGACAACTTTGTCAAAACACAGACTTTTCTTTTCACAAACAATGACTGTCTTGGTGGACGACAAGGGTCAAGAGGGATTTTCCCCCTTGGAATCCTCATTTTTTTTTGTAAATATTTCAATTTCACGCAATCTAGTGCATAAATCAACTAACATTTTTCATCTTTTTCGCACCTATAAATCCTAGTGAAAACTTGTTAAAATTCTCTGTTTCGGCGAATTTTCCAATTTCCTTCGATCGACGAACTCACCAAAGTTTTTTGACATGTTGGTTCAACTCAGCTTTTCCTTCTGACGTGTCGCTAAACTCGTCATTTCCTTCCGATTGGAAAAACTCCGCCTTTGCTCCCGACGTGTCAACAAAACTCTGATTTTTCTTCCAACACATCGACAAACTTGCTATTTTCTTTTCGATCGTAAAAACTCACCAAAATTTTTCGATGTGTCGAAAAAGCTCATCGAGTTCACCCGATACATATCGGAAAAACTCATCTTTTCTTGCCGATATGGGATTTTCAACACTTAGAAAAATTTCAAAAATTTTTCTTCTTTCTTTCATTGACAAAAACTCAACTTTTGCACCCAACACGCATCAGTGAAACTTAAATTTTCCACCCGATGCGTATCGACGAAACTTAAATTTTCCAACTAACATGTATCGGCTAAACTGCCCAAGTTTGGCCAACATGTCCATACTTAGAAAATTTTGAAAAAAAAATTATGTCTTTCTCTGTCATCGGTGAAAACTCACCAAGTTCTCCCAATGTATGTCGTCAAAACTCAGCCAACACAGCCGACGTATCAACTAAACTCACCAAGTATTACCGGATTTTCAACACTTAGAAAATTTTTCAAAATATTTATTTCTCTTCCCTCTTTATCAGCTCAACTTATCCTTTCATACCAACATGCTCGGCTCAACTCGGCCAATTCAGCCAACATGGTTGCTATGATCTTCATTGACTCGACTCAGCCAACTCAGCTGACATGTGTTGGCTCAACTTCGCTAACTCAGCCAACGCGGTCAATATTCCAACACTTAAAAAAAAAAAAATTAAAAATTATTTTGGCATGTTCTCAATAGAGGGTAATCATGCCTATTTCAACTGTTCTTCTTGTCCCATTGAGGAATAATGCTACAACATAGCTCTGATACCACATTGTCACATCCCCTCATCTCCAATGGGGACGCGACTACGAGCTGCTACTATCATTTAAGTGGGGAAATTATCCCCATGAACATAATAATAAAAATGCATGTAAATAAAACATACATAGATGCATAACAAATGTAATTATACAGCGGAAGCAATTCATCCATTCAAGCATTCAACATTTTCATATAATTCATTAAAACAAATATAGTTGTAGAGGTTAAATACACAAGAAACACTTATCTTGAAAATGAGTCGTCCCACAACTAGCTATGTCACTGCAATGTTCAACCCAACCATAGGCCAGTGTGCTCATCAATCTCCTAGAAACACTGCCACCCCCAAGCTGGGCATGATTCCCACAAGGAATAAGGGAACAACAACAAGCTCACACATAGCCAAAGACATGTCAAAATCCAGCCAATCCAAAACTATATTTGGGTTTATCAAGATACTAAGGAGGTGGAAAGGTTGAATTGCTAAGCTAGTGAGCTCAACCATAGAGCTATGGACACCTACACAAGATCTGGCTTGGTTTTCCCAACACAAGGAAGCATCCCCTCCTCTACTACACAGTCCCTCGGGCTATGCCTTCCCTTCTACTGCTCTTCAGGGTGTGCAAGAAATAATAACCATCCCCTATTGATCTCTCTGTGAGGTTCCTCTCTACACTAGGTTTATCAAGCCAATTATTCCCTCTTCCACTCCTATCGTTTAGACCAAACAAGGATTTTCATAACAACAACCACAAGGGTGCACACAACAACAACTACACATGCTGGGTATGAAGGCAAAAAGGTTTGCAACCAAAAAATGAATTGGTAAATGGGGAAATCAACCCCTGGGTGAGAAATTTAGCAATGATTTAATGGATTCCAAGAGGCAAAAATGACCTCTACAAACCCCCATCTCATGTATTTGAATTATGAAAACGCCTATTGGCTTCACGTGGGAAAAAATGGCCCCTTCAAGACCCAAAAACGTGGATCTATTTCCCCATCGACTATGCAACACCAAAAAAATGAAATTTCCCAGCCGCGTGAGTGAGGAAACAACAAAAAAATGTCAAGGAGAGATCCCAGCCACTGAGCATTAGAAAATTGACTTCCCAGCCATGGGAGAAAATGGAGAAATAACCAAAACATGAATAAAACACACAGGAGCTCCCAAAAAACGTGAGGAAGAGGAGGACGTGAATGCATAATGGGTTGGGCAGACATTTGTGGGGTTTTACTTGCCCAAGAAGTCAAAACACGGTTTTCAAAAACTGATGACTTCTCAAATTCGAATTTGACTGACATACTCTTAAGTTGTTCATGACGCTACGCAGTGGGTGTTTGAAGAGAAGGAGGGAAACTGCGTTCGATAGAATTTTTATCTCAACGTTTCAAACCACAAAGTAGGGTTCATCATCAGGAGAAAGTCTCTTGGGTTAAAATAGGTAAGGGTGTTTTTTTATTAATAAATGTAAAATTTTCCATAATTTTAAAGTTTTTTTCTTCCGCCGACACTATAAATTTCAATCCGATTTACCAAATACAAAAAAATTGAAATTATTTATTAGTATAAAGATTAAAAGGTTGTTTCTTATTTTTAAAAAAATTATACTCTTCCCATCCCCATGCATTAACTAACTCAACCACTTCTGGAAGTAATAAATGATTGGGCACAAAAGACAAAATGGGTGGTTGAGAGTTTGATGGGTTCTCCCTTTGACATTTGGCTCAACATTATTGGCTCAAGGTTTTGAATTATTTCCCTCTCTATTCCTTGTGAAATCATGCCCCCATCTCTTTAATGTTGCATTTACCTAGCTGGTTGTGGGTATTTTAAATAAATTGCATATTTACATTATGTCCAAAATACATTGTGCCATCGGCTAGCATGATAACCATCGGTTAGCACGATAACCATCGGCATCGTTTTTAATTGTCGAAACGTAAAATGCTAAATCAATGGCAGGGCCTTTGCCTTTAGCTCCACACCATGATTAAATACAATATTTACATCATATACATTTTAATGCAAACGGGGTCGAAACCGGGGTGTTACATGTACTATGTGTTTTCCTTTTCCTTTCTTTCCCTGGAATTTATCTTTGTACATAACCTTTTCATTGAACATTATATCTCTACTCCTAATGATTTTGTGATTTTCATAATCCCATACGCAATAACCAAAATCATTAACCCCATATCCAATAAAGGCGCATTTCTTAGATTTATTCTCAATATTTTTTTTATTTTCTTTATCAATATGGACAAATGCTTCACAACCAAAAGTTTTGAGAAATGAGTAGTTTATATTTTTACATGTCCATGCCTCCTCTGGAATTACACCATCTAAAGCACTTGAAGGCCCTCGGTTTATTAAATAAACAGCAGTATCTACATCATCATCCAAAAATTGTAAGGGAAACCCTGCATGAAATCTCATACACCTTGCACACTACATGATCGTCCTATTCGTCCTTTCTGACACACCATTTTATTGTGGTGTTCCTGGGACAGTCTTCTCTATACTAATACCATGGTATGAACAATAACTATCAAAATCCTTGCTGCAGTATTCACCTCCATTATCATTTCTAAGACATTTAATTTTTTTTATTGTCTCATTTTCAACCAAATATTTCCACTTCTAAAAAGTATCAAACACATCAGATTTCTTTCAAATGCAATAAACCCAATTTTTCCTAGTTTCATCATTAATAAAAGTAACATAATAACGAGGGCCACCAAGAGATTGTACCTGATTTGGTCCCCTTACATCTGTATGCACAAGATCTAACTTTTCACTCTTCTTATGTTTCCCAACCCTGAGAAGTCTTGCTCTCTTTTGTTTTCCATAAACACAGTTCTCACATAATTCCAAACTTACCTTCTTCATATCTAGAAGCAATTCCCTTGAGTGAATAATTTGCATCCCCTTCTCACTCATGTGGCCAAACCTATTATGCCACAATGTTGCACCTATTTATGTGGAATATACATAGATATAAATCAGTATTATGAGGACATAAATACAACGTTCCTGTCCTATCTCCTTTTACTATTACCAGTGCTCCTTTAGTGATCTTCCACCAGGTTTTTCCAAACGTAGACAAACAACTGTTATCTCCCAACTACCATGTTAATATCAAATTTCTTTTCATAGGGGGATTATGCCTTACCTTTTTTTAGCATCCATTCATTTCCATTATTTAACTTAATCTGTACCTTACCCATTTCAACAATTTTACATGGTTCAGCATCCCCCAATAAAACATGTCCAAAATCACCTGGAACATAATCATGAAAGAATTTCCTATGGGGTGTAGCATGACATGAATCCCCTTAATATACTAACCAATAATCACTATTACCACCTAATGAAATAATCAAAGCATCTTGTAACACATCACCTAATACATTTTCTTCCTGAGTAGTCTCTTGCGTCTCGTCTCATTTCTTCTTGGGAGCTTTGTAGTATTTCTTCATATGTCCTCTCTTACCACAATTACAGCACTCTATATTTCCCATTATGTACTTTCATATACCATTTCTATACTTTCTTCGATTACCTGGGCTCCTTTCTCTCTCCCTTTGTCTTCCGCTACTCACCATGGTCAATGCATTACCTAATGTCTCACCTGTTCTTTTTCTTCACATTTCCTTGCTGAGAATAACACCAACAACATCATCAAATTTAAAATTGTTTGAACCAAGGACAGAGTTACTTACATCCATGACCAATCCATTCCATCTTTTTGGCAATGAGCACAGGATTAGAAGATCCCTAACCTCATCATCAAATTTTAGTTTTACGGATTTTAACTGACTAGTAATCGTATTAAATTCATTTAAATGGTCATCAACAGATCCACCTTCTGGCATCTTCATATTAAATAAACGCTTCCTTAAATATACCTTGCTTAAATCAGAGGGTTTTTCATAGATCTTATCCAATGTTCTCATCACACCCTCCATTGTATTTTCTTTTTAAATATTGAAAGCCACCGATGAAGCCAAGCACAGTTGTATTGTTCCTGATTCCTTTCCCTCAAGAACCGCCCATTCTCTGTCCTTCATATTCATCAACTTTTTTTTTTGCCCAATCATAGGTATAGATCCTTCTGATACAGATAGTCCTCCATTTGCATCTTCCATAACTGGTAGCTTTGGCCATTAAATTTCTCAATCCTAAACTTTCCTTCTTCTTTCATTGCTCCCACTCGAACCAGGAACCCTTCTTTTCTGTGAGTTTACCAACCAAATAGAGATTTTGGATTTGATACCAATTGTTAGAAAAATAGGATCAGATAGAAATAACAATAAACAATAAACAAGATGCAAATATTAAAACACATTACAAGAGAGACACAGATATAACGTGGTTCACTCAAGATGGGCTACGTCCACACAGAAAATTCCAGTCCTTTATTATTATACCATCCAGCAAAATGAAGGGATACAACCTGCAACAATCCTGTTGCACTTCATCTTCACTCTCTCATAGTCTCTCTCACACAATCATAGAGATTGTTTTGCAATGTTGCAATACAATACACAGTCGTATTACAATGCCTTCCTTTTATAAATGGAATACCATGGGAAAATACCACATGCTTCCCAAAACCATGGGCATGTAAATCACCCATTATTGACCAAGTCGTGACACTGAAATTACAACATTTTACAAGGAATTTTTTCCTAAATTTTCATTATGGGGGTGCTGCCCCCAAACACCTGCCATGGGGGACTCCCAAAATAGTCGTCACCCACCTATACCCCCCTGACGACTATAGTGGGGGGGGTCCCCCACACACTCCCTCGTCAAGTTCTAGGATCCAAACATGACTAAAATGACATATTTGAATTAGGAAGATCAGGCTCCACAACTAATTAACAAAGAATATTCATGCTTCCAAGGGATAGTTGGTGGATCCTACTCCATATCATCATCTCAATGGATATTTGACGTATCTTATCAACACCAGATCATACTTGTATTTTTCCATGAACACTCTCATTCATTGTATGGTGGATCCTAGGAGAGTGCGCTAGGTAGCTATGAAACATCTAATGAGATATCTTGTTGGGACGATGGACTATGGTCTAGACTACAAGAGGTAGCATGGTGTTAGTTTGGTTGGATTCATGAATTCATATTACTCGGGTAGTGTGATGGACCAGAAGAGAAATTCTAGTTTTTGTTTCAATTTGGTCTTAGTAGTAGTGTCATGGTTGAGTCAAAAGAAAAAATTTGTTTCTTCGAGTTATGTAGAGGCTGAGTACATGGAATCCATTCATGCTAGTTATGAGGAATTGTGGCTTTGCAAGTTGTTCATGGGTTTATTTGATTAGAAACTGAATCCTATGATTATCTGTTATGACAATCAAAGTTGCATCCGGGTCTCTAAGAATCCATTATTCCATGATAGGTCAAAGCACATTAAGATCAGGTACCACTTCATCTGTGATTATGTCCAGAGAGGAGTAGTGGAGTTGCAGTACATTTCAACTAATGAGTGGGTGGCTTACGTTCTGATGAAATATTTGGGGAGGGGTAAGTTCATCTTCTTCAGAGATAATTTGGGAGTGGTGTGGAACACCTTCCTCTGTAAGAGGGAGTGTTGGTTTTTCTACCTAGGAAAGTGTTCCCCTAGTGATTTTTTCCTAAGACACTAAAAGGGAAAAGTGACATGGCCCTTGCATTAATTACTTGAGATGAGTAATTAATTCACTTTATAAGTTTTAAAGTGACTTTTGAATTATTTAAGGGAGAGTTAAGAGTTAATTTATTCGTAGAGAGAATAAAGTGTATTATCTCATCCATAGATATAATTCACTAGATTGATTATGGGCCCTTGATCTAGTGTTACTCTTCAAATAACATAATGAGGAAAAAAAAGGAAAGGAGAAAAGTCAAATAGGAATTTATTCTTTATTATTTTTGGATAAGTGGAAGCCAACCTTCTTTAGAAGAGAAGAATAGAGCAAAGAGAGAGAGAGAGAGAGAATTCATTGGGAATGAATTATTAATCTCACATAGTGATCTAGGGACTAAACACAAGTCTCATCAAATATTAATAACAATGAGTCATGAAAATGGTGTAATTGTGCTACAAAATGAGTACTCGCTCTGTATATTCACAGAAAGAATGAGTAATACAATACAAGATCATGCTGCAAGCATGAATGACAAAGCAATTTGAATTTTCAAGGAGGTAATTCGAATTGAATGAGTGAGTATATCTTAACTGAATGTAAGCCACAGTCAACACTCAAGTTAACCACTAATCAAGACCCTAACTGACTCAACTGAGCCCCAACTGAAGTTGAAGTGCAATAAATGACTGATTCTAACTGAAAGTAGGTCAGACACATGTCACAGCAAGCCAACCATCAAGTGGTAGTGCATCAATGACTCCAATGAACCTCGATGAGGTTAACTGAATTGTAACTGAACATCAGAAGTGGTTGGAGGCGCCCCTGTTGACTCCAGTTCATTAAATAATTAATTTAATGATGGAGGGCACCTTCACTGCTCTGTTTAACTGGTTGTAACCATTAGTTAGCAATATGGGGAATTAATGACACTCAGATCACCCCCAGAGTGCTCCAGTTACCCTCCCCGAATGTAGGAGAAGGATAAGTTATCCTCCTTGACTAAAGGTAGGCGTGGGTGTGATCTAGTTGATGTCATCTAGTGCTCCTTTGATGTCAATTAAGTCAATAATACTTAGGATAGTGGTTTAACTAGGCCAAATTGACCAAAAGAGTGTGTATGGTGGTAAATGTCTCCAACACCCCCCCATTAAGCTATACTCAGGAGGAGTTAGAAAACATAAAATGCATAAAAATGCTAGGGCACCGACAACTAAGGCCATAGGTCACCCTGTACAATGCTGAAACTAAAACAATGCTCAAAAACAAACTAAGTGAGGAAAAGAGGGAAAACCCAGTGGGAAAAACCCCACCTCAAGCTGAACACTGAAAGTAGTCTGATCACCCTAATGGACTCACCCCCAATAGTGAATGGAGGTAAGTGAACTTGTTTTCTAAAAATCTATTGGTGAATATGTCTGCAATCTGCTCATCAGTCGGGCAGTATTGTAGAATGATGGTCCTGTCATGCACTAGCTCTCTGATGTAGTGCATGTGGATATCTACATGCTTGGTCCTCTGCCTGGTAACTGGATCTGTGGATATCTTAATAGCACTTTGATTGTCACAGAAGAGGACAGTGAACAAAGTACTACCAAGATCAAACTCTGAAAGAATGCCTTGCAACCAAATTGCTTGGATGCAAGCATTCACCGCTCCTCGATACTCGGCCTCTGCTAAATATAATGCTATGGAAGCCTAATTTTTACTAGACCAACAAATGGGGCCACCACCAAACATGAATATATATTCAGAAGTATACTTCTGATCAATAGAATCACCCGCCCAATCGGAATCTGTGTATCCAACTAGCTCTAGCTCGGAGTCTGCAGCATAGTGAATGCCGTAGATCTTGGTTCCCTGAATATACTGGAGGATCCTCTTGGCTGCCTTCCAATGAAGATCATGAGACTGCTGCATGTATATTGATACAGCATTCATGGCATAACAAATATCAGGCCGATAATGTGTCAAGTACAACAAGCTACCAATCAGTTGTCGATAGATAGTGCAGTCCATGGGAGGTGTGCTTTTTCCTTTCTCAAGGCTGATCCCTGAAAGGAAAGGGAATGGTGCAAGCCTACATTCAGCCATGTTAAACTTGACTAATAGGTCTGATATGTATTTGGACTGAGTGACCATTATCCCATCAGAAGTTTTCTCAATTTCGAGCCCCAAAAATTGTTTTAGGAACCCCAAATCGCTCATTTCAAAGGCATTGTGGAGAGCATTTTTGATGGATGAAATGGAAGAAACTGTGCTACCTATGATCAGTAATTCATTAACATATAAAACAATAATAATCAAATTACCATCAAACTACTATATATACACATTTGTATCTGATCTACACCTTTGGAAGTTTTGCGAGAGAAGGAAGGCATCCATCTTGGAATACCACTCTCTTGGGGCCTGTTTTAACCCGTATAGTGACTTCTTTAGCTTGCAAACCAAATATGGATCAGAGATGTAGCCCTAAAGATACTTCATGTATATCTCCTCATGAATATCTCCATGCAGAAATTCTGACTTAACATCCATATGATGCACTTCCCAATGCTTAGATGCTGAAATTTCCAAAACTAGCCGGATGGAGTCCATTTTTGCAACCGGTGCAAAAGTATCATGGTAGTCCACACCTTGGACCTGAGAGAAACATTTTGAAACCAGTATTGCCTTATATTTTCAGGTGCTTCCATCAGCAGCAACCTTGGTCTGAAACACCCACTTGCATTGAACCAATTTCCTTCCTGGAGGAAGAGAAACTAACTCCCAAGTAGTGTTTTTTTGAAGAGAATTCATCTCTTCATCCATGGCAACTTGCCATCTCGGATACTTCCGAGCATGGTAGTAGGATTTTGGTTCTGAACTAATCATCAAATAACAAGTTTCGGACAGCAAATTATTAGGACAAGAGAGTGCAATACCTGCTCTTTGAAAATCAGACCGGGTTCTCCTTGGATCATCCGGATTTCCAATGTCATCTCCTACGGAGGAGGGTGTCTGTTGGGCCCATGTGGGAAGATGATTTTATACTTCAGGTTCTGATTCAGAATCTAATTTTTGCTGCACACTAATATCATAAATCAAAGGATCCAAATCAGGGTCATCACCCTCAATTTCATCATCCAAATATTCAGTAGAATAGGAAGGAAATTCAGCAGTTTTCTCCTTCACTAGTTCCACCTCCTAAAGAGGCTCATCGAACTTGACACTTATCTCAATGATGATATATTTTGTTTTGATATCCAGTAGCTTGAAACCTATTGATTCATCAATATACCCAATAAAGAGACATTCTATTCTTTGCAGTTGCAAAGCCCTTCTTTTATCAAGTGGAATTCGGGCCCATGCAGTGGACCCAAACACCCACAGGTTCAACACATTCGGATTGTGTCTGAAGTATGCTTCAAAATGGGTCTTCCATTTCATGGATGAGTGTGGCACTCTGTTTTTAATGTATGCAGTATCATGCATGGCTTCAGCCCACAAATTTGCAGCCAACTTCTTTGATTCCAACATACAGGTGGTCACCTCCTTGAGAGACCGATTCTTCCTTTCCGCTACACCGTTCTGCTAGGGAGTGTAGGGAATTGAATGTTGGACCTGAATACCACTTTGGAAGAATATGTGTAGCAAATCATTACTAACATACTCCCTACCATTATCATATCTCAATATCTTGATCTTGATCCAAGAGGCATTCTCGATCAAGGCCTTCAATTCAGAAAAATTTCACATACTTCAGACTTCTTTTTGAGAAAGAAGACCCATGTGTACCTTGAAAAATCATCAATAAAATTCAGAAGATACCTTGATCCATTCATGCATGTGACAGAAATTTTACCACTGATATCAGAATGTATCAGCCCCAATATGCATGTAGCTCAGTTTGCCTTACCCCTATCATACTTGTGCTCAGGGTGTTTTCCAACCACACAGCCCTTGCAAATTCCAATGGTTGCCTTGATGACCGGGAGGCCTTCAACCATGGAGTTTTTCTGTAATTGCTGAAAATATTTTAAATTTAGATGGCCAAACCTTTCATGCCATAGCCTACTAACTTCATTTCCATGAGTTAGCATTGCGGTGGGCTTTGCATCCGCCACAAAGTGGGAGAACTCGTAAGCTTTTGCATGATGGTTTGCAAGGCCTTTAGCAATGAGTTTCCTGAATGCAAGTTCTCTTATCTCAATATCATTCGGGATGAAACATACTCTTTTGGGGACTCCTGTATGTGTCATCTAATAGACACTAAGGATATTTGATTCCAAAGATGGTACATACAAAACATTTGAAAAATAGCCATTCTCAAGATCAACCGTACCTTGTCCTTCTGAAATGATGGTGGAGTCATCTCCCATGTGGATGGGGATGGATTTGCCGGTCTCCAAGGATGAAAAGGAGTCTCTTTTATCCATCATGTGGTTCGAAGCTCCAGAATCAATCAAGAGTGCTTTCGACTTCAAAGTGCTTGCCATGAGGGCATGACCTTTTTCATGCTGTGGTTCCCGATCTTACTGGTCTCTCCTCTGAAAGCTTTCCGGAAGATTGATGTGATTTCTCTCGAGGAGAGAGATAGCTTCATCAATATTCTTCTTCATATAGGCATGTTCAAGGTGGAAGCCCTTCCCGCAGTATGAACACTTGACTTTTTCCTTTCCATGATTCCCTTTCCCTTTGTTCTTCCTTGAGCCAGAAGACTCATCATGCTGTTGGTTTTCAACTTTAGGATTAGGAGCTTAGAATTTAGTTTTTGGGTTCTTCTTCTTCTTTCCTTTACCCTTCAGATCTTTAGGCCCCGAGACATGGAGGGCTTGATCATGGGAGGATCTGATGATCCCTATCTGGACAATCTTATCATGTTCACTTGTTAGGGACTCAATGAAGTCATTGAGTGTAGGCATATTCCATCCAGGGGTTGTGAGCTTCCCCACATGGAATGTAGAGACAAAAACTGAATAATCAGCTCCAAGTTTGGAAAGTATGGCGAGGATGAGTTGATCATCCTCTTTCTCCACTTTGCATTGCTTCAATAGTAAGACAATGTGCTTGAACTTTGTGAAAAAGTCATTCAAGGTCTCGAAATTGGAAGGCTGGAGAGACATCAATTGATTTTCAAGCTGGTAAACTCTCAAATCATCCTACTTTCCATACAGGGCTTCCAATTTGTCCCAAATTTCCTTTGGATTCTTCAATCCTGAAAAATGGAAAAGAATATCCCAGGAAACAGAGAGGCACAGGAATCCGAATGCTTCATCCTTCTTGTTCAAGAATCTTGATTTGTCTATTGCAGAACCTGGCTCTTCTTCAGTGTCCATCGTGACCCTATAGAGTCCTCTGGAGCGTAGCTGGATCTCCATGTCTCCTTTCCATGAGTGGAAATTGAATGGAGTCAAAAGATCTACGGAAGAAGCCATCTGAATCTACTGGAGTGAATGCTTTCACCTGTCAAAAACCTGAAAATCACAAGAAAAAGGGCAATGTAAAGTTGGATAGCCTGCACATTTTAGGTTTTCATCACACCCAGCATAGTCAATCAAGCAAGCTTGATCAACAAGTTCTTTACTTGGGGTATTAAGTGGTAAGCCTTGGATTCTGGTGCAGTGCTAGATTTTTGAGCTATTGCTCAATTTTCATGCAAGATTTGTCAAAAACCTTGTTTTTGAGAGATCTGAGCTTTGTCCCACTGTGAGCTCTGATACCATATTAATCTCTCACAATGATCTAGGGACTAAACACAAGTCTCATCAAAGATTAATAACAATAAGTCATGAAAATGGTGTAATTGTGCTACAAAATGAGTCATCGCTCTGTATATTCACACAAAGAATGAGTAATACAATACAAGATCATGTTGCAAGCATGAATGACAAAGCAATTCGAATTCCCAAGGATTTCATTCGAATTGAATGAGTGAGTCTAGCTTAAATGAATGTAAGCCATAGTCAACACTCAAGTTAACCACTGATCAAAACCCTAATTGACTCAACTGAGCCCTAACTAAAGTTGGAGTGCAATAAATGACTGAATCTAACTGAAATTAGGTCAGACACATGTCACAGCAAGCCAATCATCAAGTGGTAGCACATCAATGACTCCAATGAACCCTGATGAGGTTAATTGAAGTGTAACTAAACATCAGAAGTGGTTGGAGGAACCCCTGTTGACTCCAGTTCATTAAATAATCAATTTAATGATGGAGGGCACCTTCACTGCTCTATTTAACTGATTGTAACCCTCAGTTAGCAATATGGGGCATTAATGACACTCATATCACCCCCGGAGTGCTCCAGTTAGCCTCCCCGAATGTAGGAGAAGGCTAAGTTAGCCTCCTTGATTGAGGGTAGGCATGGGTGTGATCTAGATGATGTCATCTAGTGCTCCTCTAATGTCAATTAAGTCAATAATACTTAGGATAGTGGTTTAACTAGGCCAAATTGACCAAAAGAGTGTGTATGGTGGTAAATGTCTCCAACATGAATCCATAGGATATTTTTAGCAACGAGAATCATGAAAATCGAGGAGATAATCAGTAGAACGCATTCCTATACCATTGGCATGATGTTTTAGAGAAGACACAACATTAAATGCAGATCATATAGTGCATTTCTATAGTGGTTGGGCACAAATTTCAAGTCTAGGAGAGGCACAAAGTTTGAGGTGATTTAATGCTGGAACAGTGGCATGAAAACCAAGAATAGAGGACCATATTGGGTACAAATTTTGAGGAGGAAATTTTACAGGAGAAGACAATCCGTACAGTATCTTTGGCATGCATTTATAGGAAAATTCTGGCACAAAAATCAATGTTGTTCTGGCATTGTTTTCAAGACAGGAAAGTGGTCTCTATGGGTTGTGATAAGTAGTGTTTATTGTGCATCTATACTATTGTAATTATTTTTTATTAAAGAAATAAGAAGAACTCTCTCTCTCAAAGGTTTTCCTTTGAGATTTTTCCTAGGCTAGTAGAATTAAATACTAAGTTTGAATTATTTTGTATGTGACTTATTTTTAATTCTGCTCATTTAAAGTTTGTAAATTTCCTCAAGTGTTTCAGTATTGTTTAATTTATGAGTAAATTCCATTTGTAGTTGTTAAGTTGAATGGGTGGGCATTAAACTATGAGAAATGAAACTTGAAACTGGGTAGGGGAAAATGCAATGAAATTTTAGAAAGGGGCTTAACATCTTGTTTCCCTACCATAACTATGGTGAAGGTGTCAATACCCATCCATGGTTCATGAAACATATTAATGGCACCCCATATTTGTTGGAATATTGGACAATACTGAGAGGGGGAGTGAATCAGTATTGTTAGTTTTTATAATTTAAAACCACTTTTAACATTATTCATTAACGCATATAATCAATAAGAAACATAGAACACATATTTTATCATGAAACCCAATTGGTAAAACCACCAATATGTCCTAATACTGTGGAATTTTATTTACAAATAGTTTCATCCTTCTCCAACAGCCAAGGATGGTACCACATCCTATTTACCAGAAACTACTGGAAGGAGGCTACAACCCCCTAGTTTTATCAAATGCTACTGAAATGATGCTAGAACACCCTATTTACTAGCTACTATTGGAAAGAGGCCCTACAACCCCCTGCAATCATGTAGCCTACCCTAGCACCACCCTACCACCCTATTTTGATTTATTCAAACTTCCATATCTTCTCGATTCTTCAATTTTTGTCACTGATCTTTCATCACTACTTTGGTCTTTGACTTATGTTGCTGATTCATTGATCTGGACACTAGAGACCCTCTATTTTTATTTCATACTTTTGTTTACATATTCTCTTTTATCATTTAACCATCGAACCTTTACAAAATGAACTTATGCTCTTTCATCCTCGTGCCTCTTCAAATATCTATTAATTACTTTTAAATTCGTAATTATGTTCATTGTAGATTTTTAATTAATTTAATTAATTAAAAACTCTTTGGACATCTCAGGCCTGTGGCCTTCTTCTATATTCATTGAAAACCCTCCATTTTCATTGGAATATTCTTCTATCTACGGGTTTACTTCCATCTCAGACCTTTAGGCTTCCTTCATTTCTGGCTCACAGACTTCATCCATTCTTCACCTGCAGGATTCATCTTTCTGAAAAATGCGGGCTTCCTCTATCTCATGTTTGCGAATATCAGTAGGTTTCTCCCATCTTCAGGCCTTCATGATTTATTTCTTTCATTTTTGCAGGCTTCCTATCTCTTTCACCAACAGGCATACTCCAAGATTTCTTGGGCTTCTTTTATCTTCAGAATGATTCTTTCTCCCATCCTTCACCTGCGTGAATTTCCATCCATGTATGGACCTTAACCCTCTATATCTGTGGCCATAGCCTTGATTCCATTTGGGATTGTTCCTTAAGTCCCATTCCAAACCCTTCTAACCCTCTTCAGTCATTTCAGTGCCCAACTCAATGCAACGTCATTGGCGTGAAACTCAATCAATCGCTGCAAAGGAAAAATTAGCATCGATGTATTCAGGGATATTCTTGAAAATACTATGATACTATCGATGGTGATTTGTGAGTTCTCACAACCATTTCGGCAGAACAAAAGATTCTTCTCCGACTGTGTCGACGAGAAATACCTGAAAACCTTTGATTGGTTTTTTCGATGCTTAGTCCATCTATCTTTTTTTACTTTGGATGCGACCATATCGGTGGCAAACATCGAGTTTCCCCAAAACACTCGTCAACTTCCTGCATTGGCAACATTCACTAATCTCTCTTATCATTTTGGAGGTGACTCGTGAGTTACTCCCGACCGTGTCAGTGAGTTTCGTTGAGCTGTACCAAAACAGTGCTTTATGAAACTTCTTTTTCCCAACCCAACCATGCCGGAGAGACTGGATAAGTTCTTATGATAGTTTCGTACTGACTAGGTGAGTTACATGGACATGGATGATTCAGCTAACTATTTCTTAACGACTGAATGAGTTATGCCGACTGTTTTGCAGCGAATAGATGAGTCGCATCGACCATTTTGCAATGACTTAGTCAATTTCCAAAATTTTCATAGTGTTCCATAATGATTTCAGATTACAACAATGACTTCCTAATAGCATCAGAACATCATCATGTGGTTTCCTATACTCATCACACATGCCACATCATCACTTCCTTTGACAATAATGAACTTGTTTGACATCAATGACAACTAAACTCAACAATATCCATATCCTAGGGTAAATACCTCTATTAAGAGCTCATGTTATTATGTCTAGGTTTTTTTCATGGAACTTGAGCACAAGAATGTTCAATTAGGGATTAAACTCCTTGTTTACTCCATTGTCCTTGTGTCATGTTCCAATCCTATTTCCAGTTAATAAAACCTACCCGTGACACCTATATCCCACTCGAAGGCCACTATATAACCATACAAATGATTGATGTGTTAGTATGAGGGGCCACTCAAGGATCTTGAGTTTAAGGATATTCAACAATATCCCTAAGGTGCTTGTTTTCCTTCCTCAAATATGTTCAAGGCCCTATTACTCATCCTCGGTCCACAAAATCTCTTGATGGCATATATATCCAACCTTAATGCTAAAGACATGTGAGATGGGTTTTGTGCTATAGTTTGCAGGTGTTATTCATGGTGATTCTTCTACAAAGAGGTGTTTCATTCAAAAGTCCCACTATTTTCCTCTTATGACATTGTATAGACTTATAGATATATTCTTAGTGCACAACTAATGTATATATGGCATGAAGAGTGTTGAACTTTTCCTAAGCACTTATGTTTTAACCTTTTCAAACATTTAGAATATTTACGTTCACATAAACATTAATTGCATGCATATAAGGATCACTGAAAGAATAACAATGCACAGAAATACATAAAGATTTATCTTGGGAAACCCTCTTGTGGGAGAAAACCCAATAGAACTTCTTCATTATATATTTGTCAACAAAGTACATTGTCAATACAATGAAGAGCTAATTATCTCTCATAGAAAGATGCCCCAAAGTAATAGATACACAAGAGAGATACAGCATAAACTCCCTGATAGAAAAGTTTTCCTAAGAACAAGATATATAACCCAAAATTCGTATTCACAATGTTGTTGGTTCTGATCCTCCACATTTGTGCACTTGTTCACTTGAGCTAGTGAATTGTGTGTGTTACAAATGATCCAGCTTAACTTCTATTTATACAAGTGAAGTCACTTTAATATTAACTTGGGTTACTTTACTAGGTTGTCTTGTTCTTTAAATTATTCATATTAATTATAGTATTCTCTTCTTGTCGGCTTACTATGACTTCTTCGATTCTTCTAGAATATTCTCTATGATATTATCTTCTTCTAGTAGTCTTGATCACGCCCAACTATTTCTCATAGTGTGGGTAAGACTACCACCATAGTGTGGGTACACTATACCATAGTCCCAATATTTTTCTTTTCACTTCCACTTTCTTCGGTTGAATTCTTGCATACTTCTGGAATCTTCTGGTTCGACATAAGAATATCTTTCAAATCTACATAAAACATAAACACTCCCTCTTAGAAATGAAGGTATTCTTCTATAATGATATTCAATAATTCTTTTGCATGTATGTACTCTTTGACCATTCAATACTTGTTGACTTTCACGAATCTATCCATCACTAGAATTTTTGTAATCACATCATGTATATGAGGCCTCAACATCATACATAGCATATCTACTGGGTACATATCGTCCTTTCAGACCTAATTTAATTACAAGACTTCATCTAGCTCACATCAAACTAGGCATCTATCTCACACAAAGTAGACATTCATCTCACACAAAATCTAGATGACTAGCCCTTCTAGTTTCACCACGAGGAACCCATCCCACAAACTGGGAACCTAACCACAAGGTTTAGTCGATATAGTGTACACACACTATCCATATAGCACATACTAGGAACCCTCCAACCCACTCAGGTTATCCCTCCATCTTGAAAGCTAGGCGTTTACCAGTCCACATGACCTGGTATTCCATCCCTAAAGGTTGGGTATCTTTACCATGTGCAAAGTCAAGTCGACTTGTTCCTCAGTCACTAATGTGCCTATGAATTACTACCTATTGTTTTTATTGGTATTTGGTCTCTCTTCAACCTATTTTCATTCCCTCCTTGGTGCGCAACAAAGCCCAAGATATCAGCCCTAAGGAGAAAGGCTCAGTCGACAGCACCTACAACGTCGATGTAGTCTCACCTGAGATATCTTTCTATGGGTAAGTGACAGAACCAGGTTTTTGCATTTGGGTGGGGAATTTCACATCCCTTGGTCTTCTACCAAGGCACTCGAAAAAATATGATGTATGGGGTATTTATACTTATTATACACAATTAATTTGTGTTACAACTTGTCCTTCGAAAGATATTATAACAAAAAACCCGATGCAACATGGGCGCATTCAACAATAACAGTGTGACAAATACATATACACTCATTCATAATCAAATACCTAAACAAATATTCATAGTAACATATATATGCAACTCAATCACATTCATCATTGACACATTTGACACAGTAACTAACATGGAAACCCATCCGGGAAAAACCACAAAGGTGCTCTTCATTTGTCATGACAAATATATGGCACCTTTGGTCTGTGCACTAAGCTACAAACTCTATTCTAGATATCTCTTTCTTATCTATATAGAATTCTTCCTCCTCTCATGCTCTCTTGTCTTCTATCATTATTCTGTTGGAATATAATAAACCCACTCATAACTTAGGATAAAATAATTAATCATTATTTGATTAATTATTCACCCACTAGCTTAATTAGTTGGCATCCACTTGCACCTTAAGGTCAATGCATGCCATCCATATCCTAGGAATGATTTATTTCTGATTCTGGGTTCATCTAGAATTAGTATACAGGACCTTATAGCAATTTCTGCTTTTTCTGCGTTTTTCTGCTTTTTCTGCTTTTTCTGCTTTTTCTGCTTTATCCTGCTTTTCTATGGATAAGATAAAAGCTAGTCAACTAGGAAACTGGGAGCTTTTGTTTCCAACCCATCCTCCATTATTTTCTCTCCATATTCTAGGATTAGCAATTCTTTCCTTCACTCATCATCACTCACTCATGCTATTGCTAATTCGTGAGGTGCTTGATAGATTGGGAAACTGCTTTAGTCAACTATGGGGTTTATCATAATTAGTAATCCTGCTTTTATGAGCTAGCTTGAGTTGTCTTCATGCAACTCCTCTTTCATTTATAAGGATGTATTACCTATGTAATAATATCAATTATCATTTTATTGATCATTCATTAATGTGTGTTCATTAATTCTTCTTCTTCTCTCATTATGCTAATTCTCTACAATTCTCTATGAGATTAATTGTGTGCCTAGATCCTTAGCCAGTTTATGAAATTCCTTATGCCATCAAGGCTTTAGAATTTCTACATGGTATCAGAGCTAAGGTTCTCAAAGTTCAAGTTCTACATGCTATTATAGCTGAGGATATCAAAGCTTTACATGATATCAGATCTTTGAGAGTTCATTAATTAATCCTCCTTTTTCATATTTGCAGGTTTATTTTGCAAGTTCAACTTCAGATGGATTCAAGAATATCAGTTCCTCTTCTTTCTCCATTCACAAGCTATTCATAGTGGAAACTGAATATGATTTCATATCTAAAGAGACAAGGTCTCTATGAGATATCTATTGGAGCTGGTGAAGAATCTTATGAAGAGCCAAGTGACTGGTTGAATGACTGTGACAGAGCAATTGGAGCTTGACTAGAGCTTTCACCTTTTCTTTATATCATGGATTCAATCGGTATGGTTGTTGCTTGACTGGTTTTGCATTGGGCCTCAAAGGTATTTTCATTTCGTCGAGATCTCCAACTATTCCCTTCATTTATGAAAATATGGTAGGGAAAAGATCTTGAAACTCATGCAATAAATCAGTGATATTTCCTACAGTCTCTTCATCCCAATAATCTCCAATATTGACAAACTTTGGATTGTCATGTGAGCCAATATTAGCTTTCTTGATTTTGAGTGGACTCGGGAATTGGTCACTATAAATACCAAATCCTTCCATTATGTGCATACCTTCTGACTCATGTATGTTTATGTCGAGTGGGTGATAATCATTCGGCTCAGCCGTCACATTGTAGCACTCCATCCAATGGTGGATTCTTGTGCTGCATTGATGGAATTTTGTCGCTACGATAGGGATTCCTCAAATAGATTCTCTATCAATTGTTGGGTGATCATCTGCGAACTCAAATGTATTTGTGAAACTAGTGACTAGCTCTTCCTACTCAAGAGTTCCTCATCGCAGTTCAACATATGTATACCAATTCCTTGGTACCATGTCCAGTGTATGTATGAAGTTATGAACCCATTCTTGTCATGAATATTCATGTCATGTCATGCGACAATACTCAATATGTTCGACGATATTTTCAATCATGTATACTTGCGATCAGTATAACTTATCTCTTCTCTAAGTATGATCTCCAGCAATATTCTACATTGCAACCATTCAGAGATATATTCTTTATGTGTACCCCACCATCTAGCAGGACTAGCTTTCAGCATTAAGTCCAAGGTGGACAATCACTACGATTATGTAACTTTTGCTTCATATTCTCCTATAAAATATGCAAGGTTAGGAAAACCTTCATATGTGGGTAGCTCGCTTGACTCACCTCCTACCATCAAACAGATATTGTAATTATTGCACATATTCTATGGAAACTTTGTGCATCCGATTCTGCCAATTTTCTAATGCTTCACCGGAATCAGATGTACAAGAGCTAACACTCCTCCAACTTAGCTTTCCATAATTTTTTGGATTTATATAGTCATATTGTGAGGACATAATATTATATATATATGATCCAGGAAATCACCATGTCCTTCATTGCTAATTGGCTTGACATGTCTCTATCCTTCCAGCGAATCAATTGTCGTGACCGCTCTTATCTCTGAATCTTCAAATGACAAGATTCTTCGCTTGAAATTTATGATGGTTTGGTTGTCTATCGCCCAATCAATCCCTAAAGGTGCAGGGTATGGTTTGTATCATCGATGATTTCGATCACTTCAAATCTTGCATAGGTTCTCAGACCTTCTACCTCGATAGGTACTTGAGTTAGTCGACCAATGTGTAGAACCTTCATCTGGTTTTCTAACCTTAGTTGAATGGGATACCAATATAGTAGCGGCATGTTCATGATTTCCCATGTCTTCCTTGTCAAGATATTGACATGAGATCCCATATCTAAGATGATATAATCCATGTCATAGTCTCATATTTGCGCAGTCATTCGTAGCTCGCAACCAGTTTTTAATCTTTCCCCCACATGGTTAACTCTCTGTTCAGGTTGAAAATATTTTGTAGTTTCTTCTATGGGTGTTGTCAATTTTTTGACAGCAACTTTATCATGGATTAGTGCTAAGAAACATTTGAAAAATTATTTGATCTTACTAACCTTTCTTGTTGGTTGCTTCCTGAGTATTTGATCGAACATTTCAGGCATCTCTCTTACTTGTCCAAATGTCGAAGGCTTGATTTGTATCGACAATTTACGATTGGACATTGAGGAATCCCTTATTTTGTTTCTGTACGTCGAATGGTACTTTATTTTGTGTCCTTGGTCGTACCTACAGTTGTCCATGTTATGCATCCTATTCTGATCTAGTCACAGCACCTCCCCTTGTGACGACAACAATGTTTGCTTCCCTTGGCTCAGCAAAAATCATCTAGATGTTTTTATTAGGATTCAGATTGGGATTCTTCACAGGATTAGGATTTCCCACAATTCAATCCTGCTACATCACAATCAATTGTGGACATTGTTCGATAGTATGATCAAATTCTTTATAATATGAACAAGTCTTCGCAGGACTTGCACAATCTCAAGAAAAGTGCCCTGATTTTCCATGGTTATAACATACGACTTGGCCTCCTTCTCGACCAAATCCTCCTCCTCCTTATTGTTGTTGTCCTCAGCCTCGAAAATTTCTACTCCCCCCCCTCTAGGTTGAGGGTAGTGTTGTTGTGGTGGATATTGATTTTGTTTATATTGTGGCTCAAGATATTGCGATTGTTGAAACTGTGTTGGTGGATATTGAGTAGTTTGGTAGTGAACAGTGTTGGTTGAGGTTTGAGACAAAAAATGGTTCCATTGTCGGGACCTTTTTGCGACTGAGAGGAGGGTATGTGGAATCTGGTGTGATTAGAAACTAAAGAGCAGATGTGGCATCTGACATGACCAGAGATTCAAGATTGGTTTGATCAAAATCTACGAGAATTTGCTAAAGCAGAAAATCAAAACTGTTGACTGACGACCGGTAAGTAGTTGGAAAATTACATACACAATGGTCCTCACGAGGATTTTTGTCTATGAGTTTCTCATCATACTATATGATTGGTTGGCACAGTTCACATACAAGAAGAAAAATTTCCAAGGAGGAGAACCAACATAGTGGACCCCTGAATTCATCCAGGAGCTGCAAGAAACCGACAATAGAGTGTCGCGAGCTGTTGAGGTCTGGCTTGACAGTATCCTAGAAGGATATATTAATGAGTTTTCAGTCAACACTACTAAGTCTTACAGTGAAGCAGAAAGACAATTCTTCAATAGACCCAAAGGTAGGTTCCTATTATCACTCCAATTAACAATTAAAATGCTTGTCTGCAAAAAGGGTATACTAAAGATGCACCTAAAGTAGTAGAAATCTAGTGTGCGAAGGCAGGGGATACTGTGACTAAAGGTGGGAGATGGATGTGAATATAAGGGATATATGGGTGCAAGTTTTGATGAGACTGTGAGGGAATCTGAGGAAGAAAGTGGTTGTATAAGGGGAGGAGCAAAGTTTCGACAAGAGAAGAGGCAGAGGACAGGGGAAGGTCCTACTGTGATTGAAACGCAAAACCATGAAGGACAACCACATGGGATGAAGTGACCCTATAGTGACAAAGAGGATGACCAAACCCAGACTTCGCCCAGGACCACAATAATTTCAAACCCCAGTAGCACCATGCCCATGTCGTCGTGCACTACTTAAAACTCAGGGAGAAACACAAATTCCACGTCAACTTTCCCAACGTGTCAACGGAAATCTAGTAGTAGGTTAGCATTTGCATGAAGAAGGTCCAGGATGGTGCTCGATGACACAAAGTTACCTTTGTTCTACAGGAATGGGACTAACGATCCCGAGTAGTATTAGTTTCTCTATGAGGCAGTATGGACTATTAAACAAGCCACAGATTACGATGTTAAGAAGGTCCAATTAGCGACTACTCTGAGGGGTCGTGCACTAGATTGGTACATGAAATTTATACAGGTTTCTATGGGTACCTCTACAAAAAAAATTGGATGAAGTTTGGAAGGGACTGGTTGAAGAATTCCAGAAGCCTAAATCAGAGGTGCAATACATTACTGAGTTGAAAGAGATCAAGTACTTTCCGAATGATACTGTATGGGATTTCAATCAAATATTTAAGACATTGATGGCATGGTTCAGCTTTGATATGAGCAATGTTCAGCATAAAGAGTGGTTTATCGCAGCCTTGGTACCTCATATCCGGTAACCACTGATGCAGCAGAAGATCACGACACAAAGCGAGTCTCTAGATATTGCGATGAAGTTAGAAGCTTCACATGTTTGAGAGAATGCAGCTGGTATGAATCAAATCCAAGAGCAGCTAGAAAATTTAACGCTTTAGCTACAAGACATCAAGAAGGCGAAAGAGGATCGTGACGATATTTGGTGCACTCGATGTCATGCAAACAGGAACACCAAAGATAACTACCCCACTTTTTGAAATTATCTAGTCTCAAGAGTGCCAAACCCATTAAGTTTTGGCAGTGTACCATGGTGTCGCATATGTCAAGTCTATGGGCACTGGCACGAAGACTGTAGCTACATGCAGAAGATAGTGTCAAAACTATCCAACCTATATTGTTCCTTTTGTAGATCAGTGGGGCATGAAGACAAATACTATCGTGCATATGGTCTACTGCAGGAAAGAATATATGATTCATACTTTGTGAAGGGTGAAGATCATCACACAGTATAGCAACCACAGCCACAGCCTTAGATGGTAAACTCTTGACCTCAACCGCAGTATACACCACCGTCATCGATGCAATTTATACCTTCACGGCCGTAGCCACAATTTGCGCCACAACCGTAGTACAGTCAGATGGTGATGCCTCAACCACAACTATAGTATGTTCAATTTGCACAATATGTTTAGTAGCATCCAAATCCCCTGCCGCAATAGATGGCTCAGGCGTAGTATCAGCAACAAGGAGGATTTCATGGAGGATTCCGAGGAAGACGAGGAGGATTTGGAAGAGGAGGAAGACAAGGTCACGGATCAGTCCAGTGTTATAATTGTCGGGTATTTGGACACTACCAAAGGGACGGTCCTCACTTGCAGTGCTCATGTACATATTGCATGGTGATTAAGCATACTATCGAAAACTGACCTCAACTAATCGCGAGATGGCAGGCCAAGAATGTTCATCAGTTGCAGAGTTCAAACTAGGTACAAACTCAGAATCAGCTACAAAGCTAGAACTACTTGTAGACCCAAAATCAATTTCCAATCCAGAATCAAACTGTGGATCAACCTATGAACCCCCCGTTGAACCAGAATCTGCCGCTGACTCAAAATCCACCAAGTAAACAGAATCAAGGGTTGACAGTTTCGACGATCTCAGCAGAGCCAAGAACAGCAAATGTTGAGGTTGTAGTTGTCACCTGCGCAGGTGCCACAATATGAGAGGATGGGCCCCACCCACAAATTCAACTGGCTAGAGAAAACAAGGCATCGTTCGATATCGCAACTAAAAAGGAGACATTTTTTGGAGCCTGGGATGTGATCAGAAGAAATCCTTGTAAGTCACATGTCTATGAAATGCCTCCCACTTTAGATTCTACACTAGAGGTAGGACCATCACGGTAGCATGGTACCTTGCATCACTTCTTTGAGAGTTTCTTGTCACTGGAAAGAGATCCATATGCTTTATGTAACATCCCTGACCCTCCGACCAAAGGAGAGGACGCTACCCATTATGGCTATCTACCCGGGCTACTAGCCCTATGAACATACAATGATGAAAAATTGAAATGCATTGAAGTAAAACATGCATAGATGCATAATTATTCATCATACAACATAAACAAACTACATTCCATTCAAGCATTTAGCATGTTCATCATTTTCATTAAACATCAAATACAATTGCAGAGGTGAAATAGACAAGAATACTTATCTTATGAAGAAGCTCGTCCCGCAACCAGCTATGTCGTTGCAACGTTACACCCAACCATAGGCCAGTGTGCTCCTTAATATCTCGGCAACACTTCCACCCCCAAGATGGGCATGATTTCCCAAGGAATAAGGAACTAAGTAGGCTCACACATAGCTAAAGATATTTCAAGACTCATCCAATCCAACACAGTTGGGTTTATTAGGAAAAGAGTACACAACAACACATAACCAAGCCAACAAGTTGGGTTTATCAGGTTATCAGGAGATGGAAGCACTGTATGCTAAGCTAGTGGTCTCACTGAAGAGCTAAGGATGCATACACCAGAACTAGCTTGACTCCTAGGACATCCACACACCCTCAACACAAGGAATCATCCCCTTCTCTACTGCACAATCCCTTAGGACATGACTTCCCTTCCAGTGTTATTCAAGGGGTGTAGAGAAGAGAATAAACCCTCTAGATCTAACTATGAGGCTCCTCCAAAACACTAGGTTTTTCAAGTAGACTCCTTTCCACTCCTACACAGTCCAAATACTAATCCACTATGCACACACAGCAAAACAACCAGCACAGCAATTCACAGCTCTGGGGTTTAAAGGAAGACACCACAGAACAAAAATGCAATGGAAACTTGGGTAATACATAGTTCATACTAAGCAATTTGATTCCTGTGTCATTCTTGGCCCTATCGTGGCCAAAATGACTCAACCACAAACTCACAGCAACCCAAAATCATGGGGAAACCAGCAACAATTTCTCAGCTTGGTAAACATTGGGAAAATGCAACAGAAAACGTTGGGGAAGAACCCAACCACAAGAACATCACAAAAATGAAATTCTCAAACTCCAGCAAAATGAAGAACGACTGTCCACAACAGGAAGAAATACACAGCAAATCCAAAATCGTGGATTTCACACACAGCAACTTTCCAGCCGCTTGAGGAAGCCCCAATGTGGGTGAATGCTAATGATAAAAACACCCAGGAGCCCAAATCATGAAGGAAGAACACACAGCCAGCAAAATCGTGGAGGTAAACAGCTCCTAAGCTTCCCTGCATGAGCAAAATGAAGAATGTGGGTGTATGGCAAAAAATGGCATACGTTTTTGGGCATTTTTCTTACCAAGGAAGTCAAAACACGTTTTTCAAAAATGGGTCCTCTTCACAATTCAAATTTCTGCCCATACTCTTCCCACTCCATGCAATAACTAACTCAACCACATTCTGGTAGAATTTAATGATTGGGGAAAAATACAAAATGGGCAGTTGAGGGTTTGATGGGATCTCCCTTTGACATTTGGCTTCTCCCCATTGGCCCAAAGGTTTCAATAATTTCCCTCCCTATTCCTTAGGAAAATTATGCCCTTTTCATTATGGTTGCATTGACATAGCTGGTTGTGGGTATTTTAATTAAAATGCATAATTATATGATGCCAAAAATTATAATGTGTCGGCTAGCACGAAATACCATCGGCAACGATTTTAATCGCCAGAAAATAAAACGTTAAATCGATGGTGGGGACTTTTCCTTTAGCTCCACACCATGATTAATTACAATATATACATCATATACATTTAATGCAAACGAGGTCAAAACCGGGGTGTTACATTCCCATCCCCCTTCAATAGCACTATCCTCAATGCTTTACAAAATTGAACAAAATGCTACACTGGTACCGCCTCAGTGTTCCACAGAATTGAACAAAAATGGATGTTCCAACCGCATGGAATCCTCCGGCTCCCATGTAGCCTCTTTAGGACCGTAGTACTCCCATTGCACCTTTACCTACCCTATGGCTCGGTTCCAGAGCATTGTGACCTTCCTATCGAGGATGCGCATTGGATCGATTTGGAACTCTCTCTCGGGTTCCCCCTGAATCACATCCCAATTTATCACATGGTTAGGATCATGTACATATTTCTTAAGGAAAGAAACATGAAAAACATTATGAGCTCTAGTGCTAGCAAGCATTACAAGTCTATATGCAACTGGCCCTATTCTTTCAAGCACATCAAATGGCCCACAATATCTAGGTGACATCTTGGCACAACGTCCAAGCTTCAAGGAACTCTTCTTTTCCCTCACTCTGAGGTAAACATGATCCCCTACACTGAACTCTCTATTCACCCTATGCTTATCTGCATAGCTTTTCTGTCTATCCTGGGCTGCTTTCATATTCTATCTGATCTTTATATCCTCCTGCTCCATCTCCTTGAGAAATTATGGAGCAAGTACAACCCTTTTCACTGGATTATCCCAACTCACTGGTGTCCTACACCTTCTGCCATACAAAGCTTCATACAGACTCATCCCCAAGGATTCTTGTTGTCCACTGTTATAAGCAAACTCTACCAAGTGTAAGTAATCTTCCCACTTGATTGGTTTATCCATTACATACATGCAAAGCATGTCTTCAAGCACTTGGTTAACTCTCTCTATCTACCCATTACTCTGAGGATGGTAGGTAGTGTTGAAGTTCAACTTTGTACCCAAATATGCAAACAACCCCTTCCAAAAATTGGAAGTGAACTTGACATCTTTGTCAAAGACTATTGCCTTAGGTAATCCATGCAATTTAAAAATCTCCTTCATGAATATCTTTGCAATGTCATCAGTCTTATGCGTAGACTTAACCGGTATAAAATGCGCTGCCTTTGTCAACTTTTCCACCACAACCATGATGGAATCATGTTGTCTCCAAGTCATTGGCAATCCTGTAATGAAATACATGGAAATAACTTCCCATTTCCATTCTGGAACTGGAAAAGGCTGCAACAAACCTGCAAGGTGTTGATGCTCAACCTTTACCTGCTGACATTTCATGCACCTTGAAATGTATTCAGCCATGTCCTTTTTCATTCCTGTCCAAAAGTACTGCTATCTGGCTGTAGAAATTGTCTTCTGATATCCTGGGTGACCAGAATATGGAGCTTGATGGATTTCATCCATAACAACTCTCCTCAACTCTACTACATTTGGAATATAAATACTGCCTTTATAAGTAAGAAGTCCATCTTCTTCCAATTTATATCCCTCAGACCTCTTCTCAAGACTTTGCTGCTGCAATTTGTCTTTTACCTGTTCAAACAATTCATCTCCAACAGTATGATTAACAATCTGCTGCCTCAAATTTGATTGGAAAATACTAAAAGATTCCACATGCATTTCCTGCACCTTCCTGCTTAGCGCATCAGCTACCTTATTCTCTTTTCCCTTTATGTGCTTGATTTCAAAATCAATCTCACATAAAAACTCCAGCCATCTTGCTTGCCTAACATTGAGAATAGGCTGATCAAACAAATACTTCATACCACAATGGTCTGTCCTCAGCTAGAATCTTCTGCCCATCAAGTAATGCCTCCACATCTTGAGAGCATGTGCTATGGCTGCAAGCTCTAGATCATAAGTGGCATATTTTTTCTCATGTTCCTTCTACTTTCTTTATTCATAACATATCACATGGTTTTCTTGCATAAGGAGTCCTCCAAGCCCTTGCCCGCATGCATCGGTACATACCACAAAATCTTTCTCTGGGTCTGCAACCTTCAATACTGGTGCACTGGTGAGAAGGTTCTTCGGCTGCTGGAAGCTTTGTTCACACCTCGATTTCCATTCAAACGTTATCCCCTTCTTTTGCAAAGAAGTGATGGCATGTGCAACTTTGGAGAATCCTTCAATGAATCTCTTGTAGTATCCTGCAAGTCCCATAAAATATCTTACATCTGTTACATTTCTTGGAGTAGGCCAATTCATAATGGCTTCAATCTTTTCAAGGTCCACAGATATACCCTCTTCTGAGATAATGTGACCCAAACACTGAATTCTATCTCTATATAAGTCACACTTGCTCAGCTTTGCATACAGCTGATGTTCCCTGACCAATTGCAATGTCAATCTCAAATTCTCTTCATGCTCTTCCTCATTCTTAGAATAAATAAGAATGTCATCAAGGAAAACAAGAACAAATTTGTCCAAATACTTGCTAAAGACACTATTCATAAGGCACATAAATGTAGCTAGTGCATTTGTGAGACCAAATGGTACCACCACAAACTCATAATGTCCATACCTTGTTCTGAAGGTTGTCTGATGAATGTCTTCATCCTTGATTCTCACCTGATGGTAACCAGACCTCAAGTCAATCTTGGAAAATACCTTTGCTCCTCTTATTTGATCAAAGAGGTCATCAATCCTAGGCAAAGGATCTTTGTTCTTCACAGTAACCTTGTTTAATTGTCTGTAATCAATACACAACCTGAGTGTACCATCTTTCTTATTTACAAATAGAACTGGTGCTCCCCGAGCAGACACACTCAGCCTGATATACTTCTTCTCCAACAACTCTTGCAGTTGCATATTCAACTCTAGTATTTCTGGTGTACTCATTATGTAGGGTGTCTTGGACACTGGTGTTGCTCCTGACACAAGTTCAATTGTGAAATCAATGTCCCTCTTTGGAGGAAACCCTGGAATCCCATCAGGAAACACATCCCTGAATTCCTACAACACATGAAATTCCTCCAACCTAGGAGTTTCATTTTCTGTTGCCTCCAAAATATGAGCTATATACAACTGGAAACCTTTCCTACAAAACTTCTTCAACTGCATTGCTGAAATCTGCCTCACAGAAATCACCTTTGGAATACCTCTTACCACTACTGGGTTCCCTTCTTCATCCATGCATTCGAAAGTGTTATTGTAACAGTCAAGCTTTTCCCTGTGAGCTTCTAACCTATCCATTCCAATGAGGACATCATAGGAACCAAGTGGTATAACATTCAGATCTACACGTGACCAATCCATTCATGACTAATGGACATTTCTCTAACACTTCACTAACCTTTCTCTTAGTTCTAGTGGCTAGCTGAAGTAACCAAGATTTGCTATGCTTTACTTTCTTAAAAGCACAAATATCCACTACTCTAGGAGTAATGTAACTGTGAGTAGAACCAGGGTCAATAAAAATAGAAACAGATTGGTCAATAACGTTACCTAAAACTTAAACTATAGTTGACTGGTGATATGGCTGGCGGTCCTCCAGTGCGGCATAAATCCTAGGGATGGCCCTTGCTACTTGACCCATTGTTCCTGCTTCTTGAATGTTGTAAGCTGGTCTTGCATTCTCATTCTCAAGTGGAAAATTCCTGTGCATGTGGGGTCCTCCACATTTCCAACATTGGAGAGGTTCTATGTTCTGTTGTGGATCTCTAAGCTTTTCTCCCATCACTCCAACTGGCTTACTCGCAGCTTGGGATGGCTGCTTCTATTGATTCCTGAAGTTAGAAGGTTTGAAACCTTTCTTCCTTTGATTAGACTTCTCATTCTTTTTTTCCTTACATGTCTTATGATAATCAGGTTTACCTTTTCTTTTCTCATAGCAGTACTTAGCTTTCCTTATTGCTTCTTCAAGAGTTCTAGGTTCATAAAACTCAATTCTGTCTTTGTAAGACTGAGGCAAGCCACTCAGGAAACGTTGGATATTCACCTTCTCATCTTTGATGTACCTGACATACCTCAATAGTTCCAAGAACTTATTTGCATACTCTTCCAAGGTCTGTTGTCCCAATCTCAGCTCATGGAACTCCTTAATATTGTCATCATAGTAACTGTCAGAGAGGTACTTCTGCTTGAAGTATTTCTTGAATTGTTTCCATGCAATTCTTCTTCCATTAACCTTCTTTACTTGTCTGTGGTGTTCCCACCATATGGATTCTCTTCCAGTCAAATTGAATATGGATACCCTTGATTTCATATTTCCAGAGTATTCTTAAACTTGGAAATACTTCCTCATCCCAAGAAGGCAAGCCTCAGCTTCTTGACCATTCTTTACCTCACCATTAAAAGAAGGAGGTCTTGCCTTTTTGAATTCATCTCGTGAATTGTTCTTGTAATGTATCCTCCTCTTATTCCTATGAGATGGAGAGCTTGAATCCCCACTGGGTTTTTTTGAATCAGATGACCCACTGGTAGGCCATTCTCGACTATTCCTCCTATCCCTAGAAGCCCTCTTGGAGACATGGGACCTTTTACAGGAATCTCCCCTGGCGCTACTCTTGCTTCTTTCTGGATTAGCTGTCTGATGTACAGAATTTATCTGTCCCTGGATGTCTATCAAACTCTACATTATAGCTGCATTTATATGATTTTGATCTTCTTGAGCCTGAAGCATCCTTTCATTGTCTTCTCTACAAATTTTCAACTCCACCCTTAGGCTCCTCATGGTGGCTGCAGTATCTGGGAGAGTATCTTGGAATATTATTCCATTGGACTCTATCTCGTCATTCCCAACTCTGACATTTTCTCCCATAGCATATTCCTCGAACTCCTAGGGGTCTTGTGCATCATTCATGTCATCGATACTCATCTTGGCTCAACCAAGAATGAATTTTTGAAAACTGCTCTATGCAGAATGCTGCCTCTAAAGGTGACTATAATTTTGCACAATGTGTTAATAAACAAAACTGTTAGATGCATAACAATCTCATGAATTCATAATTACTTACCTGCATTTGGACAATAGTATATGGACAACTTTGTCAAAACGCGGAAATTTTTTTCCACCAAGAACGACGGTCTCAGGGGGGCGATGGGGGTCAAGGGGGCTTTCCCCTTGTGGATTCCTTGCGCCATTGTAGGGTGGATCGAGGGAAACGCCCTTGTTTTTTTTTTGTAAATATTTGATTTCGTGCAATCTGGAACATAAGATCACTGTCATTTTTCTCCTTTTCAGCACCTATAATTCCATTGAAAAACTGCTGAAATCTGCTAAAAATTTCCTCTGAAAAACGTAGATTTTTCCATCCGATCGAATACCTTCCCAACTAGTCATCTGATGTATCGGGTCACTCTTCCTCTATCTTCTGATGCTATATCAAGTCAATCTTCCTCTGTCTTCCGATGCATCAGCTCGATCTTCCTCTATCTTCTAACGCATCGGCTCGATCTTCCTCTGTCTTCTGACACATCGGCTTGATCTTCCTTTGTCTTCCGACGCATCGACTGATCGATATTCTATTCTTTTTCGACACCTTGGATTGATCTTCTTTTCTTTTTTGACGCTTCGGATTATTGATCTTCTATTATTTTATGACGCCTCGGATCAATCTTCCTTTCTTTTTCGACGCTTCGGGTGATCGATCTTCTATTCTTTTTTGACGCCTCAGATCGATCTTGTTTTCTTTTTCAACGCCTCAAATCAATCTTGTTTTCTTTTCTGATGCTTCAGCTCCCTTTAGGTGAGCCTTGCCGACACCTCACCTCCGCTTCAATGAACATCTTCTGAGATGCCTCGGAGAGATTCATCCGAGAGCCATCGAAAAACTTTTTCTGAGATTTCCTATACTTAGAAAAAATTTCAAATTTTTCTTCTCATCTTCCTCTTTCCGCCGCCGTGTCAGCTCCCTTCCAACAAGCCTTTCCGACACCTCAGCTCCACCTAGATGAGACCTTCGGCTACTCCCGACTGAGACCTTCAGCTCCTCCTAGCTGAGACCTTCAGTGCTACCTAGCCAAAACCTTCGACTCCTCCCAGCCAAAACCTTCGGCTCAACCTAGCCGAGACTTTCGGTAAAATTTTTGAACTTAAGAAATTTTCAAATTTTTTCTCCGCTTGGTTTCTTTACCAGATTGACTCAGCTTAATTACTCTGACATATTGGATAAACTTCCGTCTAAGTTATCCGATGTATCAGATGGACTTCATCCTAAGTCATCTGACGTATCATATGGACTTCAGCCTAAGTCATCCGATATTTCCCATACTTCAAATTTTTTTTTTAATTTCATGTCTTTCGCGTTTTTCCTCTGCTGGGCAGAGGGAAACCTTACCTCTGTAACTACTTTTCATGGCCCATTGAGGCCCATGCTACAATGAATCTTTGATACCACACTGTAACATCCCCGACCCTCCGACCAAAGAAGAGGACGCTACCCATTACGGATATCTACCCGGGCTACTAGCCCCTTGAACATACAATGATGAAAAATTGAAATGCATTGAAGTAAAACATGCATAGATGCATAATTATTCATCATACAGTGGAGGAAATCCACTATGCACACACAACAAAACAACCAGCACAGCAATTCACAGCTCTGGGGTTTAAAGGAAGACACCACAGAACAAAACTGGAATGGAAACTTGGGTAATACACAGCTTAGACTAAGAAATTCGATTCCTAAATCATTCTTGGCCCTATCGTGGCCAAAACGACTCAACCACAAACTCATAGCAACCCAAAATCATGGGGAATTCAGCAACGATTTCTCAACTTGGTAAACATTGGGAAAATACAACAGAAAACGTTGGGGAAGAACCCAACCACAAGAACATCACAAAAACAAAATTCTCAGACTCCAGAAAAATGAAGAATGACTGTCCACGAGAGGAATAAATACACAGCAAATCCAAAACCGTGGATTTCACACATAGAAACTTCCTAGCCGCTTGAGGGAGCCCCAATGTGGGTGAATGCTAATGATAAAAATTCCCAAGAGCCCAAATCATGAAGGAAGAACACAGATCCAGCAAAATCATGGAGGTAAACAGTTCCTAAGTTTCCCTACGTGAGAAAAATGAAGAACATGGGTGTATGGCAAAAAATGGCATACGTTTTTGGGCATTTTTCTTTCCAAGGAAGTCAAAACACGTTTTTCAAAAATGGGTCCTCTACCCAATTCGAATTTTTGCCCATACTCTTCCCACTCCATGAAATAACTAACTCAACCACATTCTGGTAGAATTTAATGATTGGGGAAAAAGACAAAATGGGCAGTTGAGGGTTTGATGGGATCTCCCTTTGACATTTGGCTTCTCCCCATTGGCCCAAAGGTTTCAATAATTTCCCTCCTTATTCCTTAGGAAAATCATGCCCTTTTCATTATGGTTGCATTGACACAGCTGGTTGTGGGTATTTTAATTAAAATGTATAATTATATGATGCCAAAAATTATAATGTGCCAGCTAGCACGAAATACCATCGGCAATGATTTTAATCGTTGGAAAATAAAACGTTAAATCGATTGTGGGGATTTTTCCTTTAGCTCCACACCACGATTAATTACAATATATACATCTTATACATTTAATGAAAATGGGGTCAAAACCGGGGTGTTACACTTTAGCTGAGATTAAAAATTTGTTGCACCGCCCGGGTAGCGATCGGAAGGAGTCTGTGGGGAACTCTTTACACAAGAAAAAGACAGGCAAGGAGATGCGTATGAATATTTAGATCAAATATGATGAAGTCGACTCGGTCATTTTGTATTTGGGGTCTAATGTGAACATCTTAACAAATCAGTCCTTGTAGAATATGGGGAGGCCTACATTGGGTTGGTCCCCGATGCAATTGCGATTGGCTAATCAAGGTAAAGTGTAACCAATCAGACGAGTATCCAACCTGGTTGTGGATGTGGAAGGTATGAAAACTTATGCCAACTTTCATGTAATTGAAGTTGTTAATGGTGAAGGATCCTATCCCACACTATTGGGGGTTGGATGGGCCAACAATAGCATGGAAGTCATTAACTTCAAGAAGTGGATGATGACTTTTGAAAACCAATATATTAGGGTCATCGAGCCTATGGATCCCAATGAAGGCAGGTGATACATTGAACCAGTAAAGGATGAAGTTGTCAAGGGGTGGGATCATGCCTACAACATCCCTAAAGATTATATTCATCCCGCTGCTGATGGAGAACTCGGTTGGTGCAGCGCTAGTTCTGCGTCTTCTGATTCTGTGGATGCACTACAAAATTAAAAAAACTGCATGCATGAGGTATCATTTAGGAAGTGTGGTTTGATCACGCGGTCACTACACCATGTCGTAACTGAGATTGTAGAATTACTAGTTTATGAAGGGCTGCCTAAAATTTCTGCGTTCTTAATAGAATTTGAAGAAAAGGTCTCAGAACCGCAATGATTGTTGGCAATGGAGGAAGCATTGGAGGCTACTCCAGCACGTTGGTGGGCAACTCATAAAAAGACAATTGCTGGATGGGTACAGTTTCGACGCTTGATAACAGTTTGCTTCAGCAACATAGAGGTATACCACGCTGGGAAGTATGATGGATGGAATGACCCTAGCATCCATTTGATGGAATGCCAAGCATTGTGGGCATCACGACCAAAGGATGAATTGTTCCATGCCATTATTCACACCTTGGATGAAATGCCAAGATACCGGTATATATCAGTGAAGCTGGCAGGGAAATAACCACTTGGGAGGAGCTAAAGGTTTTCTTTGCACAGACCTTTAGTTTTGCAAACGCTAATCCTGACGTCAACAATGCACTTTAGATCATTCGGGACATGGTTCTAAAATTTGTACCAGTCACATATCCTGTGGATCCACATGTGCAATGCCACATGCAGTTGATAATGGAATTATTTAAAATATCTAGCGAACTTGAAGATGATGATGAATTACAAAATATCAATATTCCGGAGACAGAAGGAAGTAGGGACGTTGCAGCACCATATGTACCAACTGATACCATGACTCACCCGTTCAAGATCAGAAAAGTTAACATTGGGACAGAAGAGAACCCAAAGTTCGCAAGTATTGGGGACTATTAGGATGAGGAGACCATGGAAAAAATCACAGACCTGCTACATGAATTTCAAGATCTCTTCCCAACAAAGTTTTCATAAATGAAGGGGATACTTGGTGATCTAGGAGAGATGAACATTCTGTTAAAGCCAGATTCAAAACCAGCACGAAAAAAGCCATATCGCCTGAATCCGCGATACAAAGAAAGAGGTAAGGCTGAAATTGATTGGATGCTGGATGCTAGAATCATTGGGCCAGTCAAAGAATCTGAATGGATCAGTCTCATGGTGGTCCAAGATAAGAAAACGGGTGAAGTTCGGATCAGTGTCGAATTAAGAAAATTTAATGATGCATGTATGCACGACCTATTCCCAACATTATTCATAGATGAATAACTCACTTCAAGATGTTTACTAATCATTCTGCGTTAAAGTATCTGGTCAATAAGCCTGTTTTGGGGGGGAAGATATGTCGCTGGTTACTTCTCTTTCAGGAGTTTGATTTTGAAATAATTGTGAAGTCAGGTCGCTTGAATGTTGGCCCTGATCATTTATCCAGAATTGAGACAGGCGAAGAGCCTACTAATATTGAAGATGGACTGCCTAATGCATAGTTATTCTGAGTTGACATGGCTAATGACCATTATGCCCCAATAATCCATTTTTTGGCGACGGGAGTCACACCAAAAGATATTTCCACAAGTCAAAAGAAGCAGTTGGTAGTTAAAGCTTATGATTATCAATTGATTGTCGGACACCTGAATAAGTTGGGACCAGATGAAATATTGCGACAATGTGTCCTACAACATGAACAAGGGAAGATCTTAGCAGAAGCTCATGTGGGAATCACTGGGGGACACTATGGCAGGCGTGCAATGGCAAGGAAGGTGCTTCGTGCAGGACTTTGGTGGCCTACATTACACAATGATGTGATAGATTAAGCATGGACCTACGACATCTGTCAACGCACTAGGAAACCATTGTGGTGAGATGAAATGTTGCTAGTACCATAGGTAACTTTGCAACCTTTTGATAAATGGGTTGTATATTTTGTGGGTCCAATAAATCCACCTGGAAAAAGAACTGGTGCATGGTACATAATCATAGCCATAGACTACTTGACAAGATGGGAATAGGCTGGGGCCAGTCATAGATTGCACTATTGCGACAGTAGCGAGATTTCTATTTGATAACATTGTGACATGATTCAGATGCCCAAGGATATTGATGAGTGACCAAGGAAGCCATTTTATCAATCCCACAGTAAGAGCGTTGATGGAGGAGCTGTAGATACAACATAAGAAAAGTACACCATATCATCCGTAGGCAAACAGGATTATAGAAGCATTCAATAAAATCTTGGAGCATGCACTTACAATGGTATGTAACACTAACTAAGATGATTGGGATTTGAAGATTCCAGCAGTGTTGTGGGCGTATCGCACCACCTGCAAAAGGTTGACGGTGAAAACACCGTTCAAATTGGTATATGGGAAAGAGGTAGTCATGCCTATGGAGTACATCATTCCCAGCCTGCGCATTGTAGCAGCAACCGGCATGGATGATGATGCAGGATTAGAAGATCCCATAGCACAGTTTCTACAGCTTGAAGAATATTTTTTTATTGTAGGATTCCATCAACGCGTCGAGACAGATCGACAGATTGCGTGGCATGATCTCCATATAAAAACAAACAGTTCCAGCAAGGAGATTTGGTGTTGTTATATGACAGCAAGTTCTTGAAGCATTGAGGTAAGTTACAGATGCACTGGTTAGGTCCATATCTCATTAATTCTATTACCTCTAGGGGTTTAGTTCAATAGAAATAGTTAGATGGGGTAGTGCTACCAAATATTTTGAATGGCAGTTGCTTGATGCCCTATAGGACAGGGGACGAACTGTGCAATTCCTGAGGCACTGTGCAATGAAAATATATATATATAGGTAGGTAGGATAGACAGAAGGAGGAACGACGCGCTAGAAGGAAATGGTTGCACAAGCATAGGGGTCATTAGCGTAGTTAGGTATACATACCACGATAGCCGTAGGGCTATGATTTAGTCAAATCAGTAATAAATATAGGCAGTTCAGAGTAGTTAGCCGATGGTGCTTGTTGAAGCGACGCTCATTTATGAATGATCCGACCGTTGGGTTGGCAGAATCGACGACGGATTTGGGTAATTAATGCAGGATTTAGTCATGATGACCACGGTTGATTTAGTAATGATGAATGATGGATTTTACGCATGCTATAAGAAGGTGCTTAAAGCAAGGTTGAAAGCACCATTGAGCTGCGTTGAGTTGAATTACAGAAAGTGATTGAAGTAGATCTACTATTGAGGGCAGTGTGTGAGTTACAGAGTGAAGTGAAGGGTATGTGATAGCTAGACTAATGAGGTGTATTGGTGCAGCATGCTGAGCAAACCCAACACTATGGAGATATCGAGTGAGCAGGAGTGACCAGTTCGACCAATTGCCATTATGGAAGAAGTCATGAGCATGCCAGTCAGATCATCAACAATTCCAGGGGAAAGCGGAAGGCCCAGAATCCAAGCTCCACGCCACCACAAAAGCGGTAGACGAGAACTTCCATCAGGGCACAAGGGGAAGGCACTACCCAGATGAGGCCCTCTAGCTCCAAAGCTGTCGAATCAATGGTTCTCACTGGGGTTTCTATGAAGTATATTACAGGGTACATTGCTCCCACCCTACCTGGTACGAAACCTCGGCGCTTGACCAAAAATCAGAAGTATCAGCTGAAAATGTTGTCATTACTGAAAGGGATGGTGTGCACCACCGACATCATCCCTGCATTGATGAAGATGAAGTACGAAGATCATGATCTGTTCCTACTGAAGGATGTAGCGGACGAGCCCTGTGAGTCATTGTCTTCGGTCGCAGGAGGACCGGTAGTGTGTATTCCTCATCCATGGGCTCAAGGACTGGATAAGTTTGGGTTGTTGGGGCTCATCAACATGCCGCATTTTGGGTGGCTGAATGAATCCAATGCGTGCATCAAACAGCTCTTGGTGTGCTTCCATGGAGGAACGCTATGGTTGGAGACCCCAATTGGGATTACGGTGGATTTGATATCAGATATCACAGGGTTACCAAACGACGGGCAAGACCCATCACAATATTTCAAAGGGAGGGATAATGAGAAGCAGCTTGTTACACGGTTGAAGGAGAGGTATGGTTTACAACATGATGGCAGAGCCTATTGCATCGACAGCATTAACGATAGAGCGGTGCGTATTGGCACACGGATTTTGGCAAGTAATATCGTCATGAAGAATCGCCCTATTCAGTGCACTTCGAAGGTGATTGCATGTGCGCAAAAATGCGTTGAGGGAGTCGAAATGAACTAGTCCCTCTTTTTGTTGAACCAATTGACTCAGGACGCGGTCGTAGTTCAGGCCGGGTAGTGGCCTTTCACTTATAGTTGGCTATTGATTTTAATTGTGTTAATGTCTTGGATGGAGCCATAAGGTTACCAAAGAATGACAGTTGAAGCTATTAAGGTGTGCAAAGGAGTGTGATATCAAAACTTGTGGTGGGTAGAGGAGCCCAATCGGCAAGCGGATTGTGTGATCCACTTTTGGGTCTACTGGGAGGCGTTACAAGCAGCAGAGGTCAAATTTCCAAGGTTATCAGACACATCAACAGTGAAATATCAGCGTATTATGTGGTTCACCATCGGGCCACATACTATTCATATACAAGCTCAGCACGACCCTGACAAGCAATGGCTTCCAATGGGCTATAAGCTGACAGATGAAGAATTGGAAACAATGGTCCAGGATTGGCCTACAGACTAGTGCGAACCAGTAAGCATCGAAGAAGTATCGACGGGGCCACCAACAGATGCCCCTAAAGAGCATGTGCACAAGGAGCAGAGTCATCATGATTCTAATAAAGAGTTGTCGACATACACCCGGAATCACAGCGCATCCTAGAATAGAGCAGGACTAAGCGACGAATGGAGCAAGATGTGGGTAGTAGCACCATATCAGTGATGGAGGAACAACTATAGCAGCTTATTAAGGACATCACTGATTCATCTGATACCACAGCCAAATAAATGTGGAGGTCTGCTAGGAAGGTTTTGTTGAGGTATGCACCAAGTTAGATTCAATATATAATGCTGTAGCGAGAGGAGGACCAAAAAGTGTAGTTGTGTAGGATTTCACATCGATTAGCACTGAGTTGCGGGCTAGGAACGTTCAGGTTTCCCCGACTACAATCGACGCTCGTCAATATATTATCAACTCCTCACTACAGCAACTGCAAAGCATTGCGTTGGACATCAACAAGTTATTGACTCATACGCTAATGCACATGCCAAGTCACCAACCAGGAGTTGGCAGATAGACAAAAGGAGCTCAGCGACTAGTACTTATGGTCATAAACTGAAGAAGAGGCAATGAAGAAGGAAGTCAAGGAATTGTGACAAGTAAGGGAGTAGCTGACAGTAGAAAAAGTGTAGGAGATTGCAGCATTGACGATAACGCAGGAGGAACTGAAGAGGAAGGTTGCTACAGAAATTACTGAATCAAAAAAGGAAACCGAACACATTGTTATTGAGAAGGCACACCTGTTCACGAGTCAGGGGCAGCTAGAAGAGGCCATTACATCCATGAAAGCACAGTTAAGCTAGATGCAATCTCCAAGGCTATGCGATTTGGAGAAGTCGTCGCGCAGCTCTAGTTGGATAACAGCCTATTGAACGCTATGGTTTACCCCAACACACCACCAAATCAGGTCGTGGAATGAAAGACTTCCATTGAGGAAATTGCAACATACTTTAACGAAATGGAGTAGGATGCAAATAAAATCATGGAGGCGATGACACAATGAACAGCTAGAGCAACTTACAGTGCAGTTGCAGGAAGTTGAGAACCAGTTGGCCACACTGAAGATAGCACTGAGGACCATGCTAGCAATTGTGTCAATCATGTGGTCCGTAGAGCTAAAGGAGCTACAACAACAAGTGGGAAAGTCTTAGGAGCAACAGCGAAAACGCAGTGACCAGCTCAACGAGTTCCAAGAAATTGGAACCCAATTCTCAGTAAAAGCAGTCGCTACGCTGCAGGCTGTGCAGGATGGTAAGAAGGAATTCAATGGAAAGATGGTGGAGCACCCATTGAAACAAGATCTCCTTATGTGTCTGGATGTTACTGAAAAATTCAAACCACAGGTCGTTAAAATTTCTCAGCAATACGAATACTTCAAGATCAAAATCAACCAGTACTCCATGTCCACCTGACGTGGCTCGAGGAAGAGACACGAGACTATGTTGGGGGCCTGTTGGAAAGGGGTTGGGGTAATTTTGTAGCATCATGGATGTTTCACAAGCTCAAAATACACCACGCAAGACAAAGATGGCACGATAGGCAGAAGATAGACTACTTTTTTATTATTTTATGTCACTTTTGTACTTTTTGACCATTTTTTGTGGATATTGGTCATTAGTTAGTTAAATCAGTTAGGATTTAGTTAGAAGTGGACAATGAATGTAAAGGCGTAAATCCTATATATAGAAAGAAGAATTGTGAATGAAGATATCGATATATGACTTTGGTAGAGATCAAGTTGACCATTGACATCTGAGGTATCAGTTTGGAGATGAATTGTTATCTATTTTGATCGATGGTTGATTGCACGCAAGTAATATGATAAGACTGATGTTGACTTGAATCATTGTTGTCTTTTGTTATATTTTTATGTCTTTCTATTCCTGCAAACTTTGATGATGAATTCTAAGTGAATCTAAATATGGATCTATGATGCAATGGTTACTGTTTATGAACGCTGCTATATTTTTAGATCTTTTTTCTCTCTGGTAGATCTATTACCATTAATAATGAATGATGTGCAATGATGAATGGTTCTATTAAATAATTTGATTTGTTATGGTCGTTAAGCTGATAAATTGTTGATTCCCTAATCCTCTTCTATACTATGGAAACTTGGTTTCATCAGCCATCCCTTGAACATCTCCGGTGAGACCTCATCAGCTCTACAGGTGTTGCTGGACAGGTTAAAACATGTTTGGGCCAATTCTCAGGGATATCATGGCAAGTTGAGTGTCGACAGAGTAAGACCCCTGTTGACTTGGTTTTGTTGGTTTAGGTTTGATCCAATATCTTTCTCTTATTCATCTTACATTTGCTTATCATTCTTCATCAAGTAGGTATCCACTGTCCTCTATTGCAGTAGCTAGAATTCTCTGTAATCTTTCTCATTGTGTCCTACATATTTACAAAATTTACAATACAAAATAGCTGGTGCACTTACAATATTCTGCACATACAAACATTCTTCCAATCGATGGCCTCTAGTTTGACATATTCTACACCAAGGAATCCCTTGGGTATTTATCGGGTTCGACGCTCCGATTGCGACAGATTTCATGAGTGTTGAACGATTATCTTTATGGCATCCTTATGTTCTACATATTGTACACCATATCTCTTCTTGAACCTCTTTTCCTTTTTTGATGTACTGGAGTTGCACCGTAAGGTTATCCAGTTGCGACTGAATATGCATCATTCCTACACCAGTTTCTCCAATCACCAGGGATTCTAGCTTCATTGTTATTTCCATAGCTTCTATATGTGACACGATTTTTTTTTGCATTAATGGAACCTAGATGTGTGGAAACAGCGTGGAAATGAACCATTCCTTATGTTGTACATATGACATCTGGAAGCTTACTTTGGCCATTAATGTCTTGAATCTCTGGTCAAAGTCCTAGATAGACTTTGTAGGTAACTGTTTGATTTATTTAATCTTTGTAATGCATTGTGACTCAGGTTTTGGCTTTCTAAACTCATCTATCATTCCGACTCGAATCTGATCGAGCATTTTCTGTGCAACTCCTACTAGCACTATAGAAAATTTCATGTACCATTCTAGCACACAACCTTGCAGATTCATGACCATATGTTATTTATTTATGTCTTCATATTGGACCTACTGCATAGTCCATACAGCTTCATAGAGAAACCTTTGTTTCTCTGGGTCTTCCAGCCCATTTCCATTAAATATCGATAACTTAATGTTTTCTCCAGCCATTATGTTCGCTCCTGATACCCTTGGGAAAAAATTTGGAGTATTCGAACTACCTTGTCCACTATTCACAGTGTTAGTATTACTAGTATTGACTACTCTTCTTAGAGACAAGTTTCTAGATCTTACCTCCGGTGATATGCGCAGTGTTGCAGGTGTATCATGCTCGTGTTCTGGTCTTAGATTTTTTGTTGATTCTTCTTATTCTTCTTCTCCTTCAGATATTGGCTAATACTCTTCTTCTTCATCGCAAGATCCTTCGTCTACGTGCAACGCAAGCTTGTAGTCTTCTCCTCCAGTCGTACTACAACTTCCTCTTTCTATGATAGTCTTTCTTCTCTTTCCTGATCTAAATCTACTTCGGCTTCTTAAATAACCAACCTCTAGTTCAGTTCCACTATCTCCAGGGAACATCTCAACTTAGTTTGCACAATTTTTCACACCGTTATGTTGCAATATATCTACCCTTCTGTGTACATCTCTCAATTATCACATTCATAAGATTCTTTTTTCACATACAAGCATCTTTATATAACTTTTCAAGGAGGACAAACATCTCCCATAGGGTCCTTGAAAACAAATTCCCTCTGCCTCACTATATGAGGTTATTGTATCGACAACAAAATTAGTAATATATCCTTTCAAAATTTTATCCACACAAAAACCAACAACCCTTAACATAGGGTTACTCACACTTTACAGTTTCTTAATCAACTAAGGATTCCACTCCATCAATTCTCCTCCTTTAAAATTTCTTTGTTGGGTTTCCAACTTTGACAACCACTCATGCAACACAATAGGAAATTGGGAAAATAAAATCTTGTGAGTATCCGTGTATAGATATCGGGACAACCACTCTATTGGATTCAACTGATATCCTTTACTCTCTTCTTGTGCAAACTCTAATGCTTTAAAATCCACCCAGTCTTGGATTACATTCCTCTTCAGACACCACAACATATCCCTCACCAAAATGATTCACAGTCCCTGCAACAGAACCATTTCATGGTGTTTGGTCTCTCTTCGAACCAGGTTCAGTCACTCCTTGGAACGCAACAAATCCGAAGATATCAACCCAATAAAGAAAGGCTCAGTTGGAAGCACCTATGATGTAGATGCAGTCTCACCCGAGATATCATTCTATGGGTAACTTCCAGAACCAGGTTTCCACAGTTGGGTGGGGGATTTCATGTCCCTTGGTCTTCTACCAAGGAACTTGATAGAATTTGATGGGTGGGTTATTTATACTTATTATACATAGGTAAGTTGCGCTACAACTCGACCTTCGATAGCTATTATAACAACAAACTCAATGCAGCATGGGCACATTCAATAATAATAGTGCGACAGATACATATAAATTAATTCATAAGCAAATACATAGACACATATTCACATTAACATATATATACAACTCAATCACATTCATCATTCACACATTTGACAAAGTATCTAACATGGAAACCCATCTAGGAAAAACCACAAAGGCACTCTTCACTTGGCATGAGAAATATATGGCACCTTTGGTCTGCACACTAAGCTACAGACTCTGTTCTAGATCTCTCTTTCTTATTGATATATAATTATTCTCATCTCATGCTCTCTGGTATTTTGTCACTATTCCTCCTCTACTTGACTCTATCAACGATCTGCACACAACCTGGATCAACTATAATTCCTCTATGACTCTATTGTCAATCCGCACATATCCAGGATCAACTCAATCTCTTCTACACTCTTACACACTCAGTTGCAGGTTCTTCAACTCCTCTCTATGACTAAACACACTAATAGACAATATAATCAAAATGTCACTAAATGATCAGAGAGTTTCTATGACTAGATATCACAGAGACTAACTGACCAGAAGCTAACCTGCATATAGCTATAGTTCCTCCTTTTATATATTCTTACATGTCAATTTCAGCCAACTTCATACAGTTAGACAACATGTTGTCTCTATCGACACATGTCAGTAGGAACTAACGGCCCAACTTACAAAAATGCTTTCATAAGCATGGCTTCCCCCGACTCTAGCCGACCTTGTACCCATGATTTTTCTAAACTGTCTCTTTCTAGTCATTGTGCCACTACACATATTCTGACATAATTATCTTCGTCGCATCCTTCCTTGTCATATCCTTTCCTTCTTTCATTGTTACTCTTCTGTAACAGACTCTCTTCTGTCACAAACTCTCTTCTTCTCTTTTCATAGCTTACTCTCCGCTACGTTTTTCCTTATCTATTTCTTCTTTGTCTTCTTATGGTCCTCCTCTATCGCATCCTCCTTCCTTGCTATGTATTATACCTCATCTTCCCTCTTTCTGCGGATACTTCTGTCACAACTCATTTTCCTTCTTTTCCTTATTCTATTCTTCCTTCTCTACTTGTGTTGCAGCTCATTTTCCTTCTTGAGACTTAACTCTTTTAATACTTGGGAAGAATTCTAACTAAATTATGCCTATATCTCCCTAGGCCCAACAGTTTCCGCACTCTATATGCTACTACCCCTGGAATTGCATCTATAACTCGACACTTCCACTCAAGTAGGGAAGTTGTTCTGCACTACACTAAGCTTGTCCCTGAAGTACTCAAACTTTACCTTTGATAGAGGATTGGTTAACACATCGTCTATCTTCTCGTCGGTCGCAATATATTGGATCTACACAGCTCCCTTCTACACCATTTCTTGGATATAATGGTACTTTATCTTGATATGATTGGACTTGTCATAAAACACAAGGTTCTAAGATAACTTTACACAAATCTAGTTGTCACAAAAGATACAAGCGACCTCCAATTCAATATCAAACAACCCTACACGTAACATATGAAGCCACACAGTTTCAATATTAACTAAACATGTTTCTATATAATATTCCTTAGTCATACTAAGTTCCACTCTGGTCTGCTTCCTGCTGAGCCACAAGATCATGGATAATCCCAAACTAAAGCAACACCCTGATGTACTCTTTGGATATACGACACTACCGGCCCATTCTAAATCAACATAGATTTGCATTCTTATCTCATAATCTTAAATATATTTGATTCCATATTCCATTGTATCTTTCAGGTATCTCATCGCATTCTTTTCTGCAATCAAGTGAACACGTCTCGATTCAACCATATACTGACTCAATGTGTTGACCGCAAAGCATATATATGGCCTCGTGTTCATCAAATACATCAACGGAACAATCATGTGTCTATACATGGTGGAATCTATTGTCTCTTAAATATTATCACTTGATAAATTCATATTTGTTGCCATCGGTTTATGCATGGTTTATAATCCATCATCCTGAATCGCTACAAAATCTCAACTGGTGTATTCTCCTTGATAGAGGAAAATCTCATTTGGTGTCTATCACACATCTAATCCCAAGAATCATGCCCAAATTCTCAAAATCTAATATGTAATCCCTCTCCATGAGGGGATACATTCGTTATCACCCTAAGAATATCCCTCAAATCTGAGGAAAACAACCCTTTCCTAGGATAGAGGCTTAGTGATAATCTCTCTCAATATGTTTATGCAGTCTATGTTGTAGTCACTCCCTGTGAAGTTGAGTTGTATGCTCTTTATGTAATTGAGCACTATCATCCTCTGCATATTAACATCTTGTACTCTCTATAATGAGTGGTTTTTGACCTTTTGTGTATCTATCTGTGTTATCTCATCCTTTGTAAGGAACGTGCCATCTACATATAGCAACCAACTTCAACCTTGTAGAAAAGGTTGAAATATGCATCAAATAACTTTCTATCCTGGAATATTATGCCTTGGGTACCTTCTGAGCTTGTACAAATCCTTCTACACATGTGATTCTGAGTCAAGAGTCTCGAATCCTGTAGGTTGCTCGATATAAATTTCTTCTTTGATTACACCATTCAAGAAAGCAGTATTTCCATCACTAAAGCTATAATAGTTTTGATAGAAGTGTAGTTGGCCACTGGAGCAAACATCTCGTCACAATCTCCCTCTTTCTGAGAGAAACCATGAATGTTTCTTTGTACTTTTGTAGTATGCTTGATTTTGTAAATTTACTTAAAGTTCACTATTGAGCAATCATCACTTGTTCTTTGGAACAAGTCGTATCATCCTTCTCTAGTAGTTCATAGCACACGATCTTTCTTACAAGTCAAATTCAATCCTATGATTAGTAACATTTCATAATCATCAAATCATATTGACATAATTCACATGGTTATGTAACCATCTTATCCAATGCTTCAGCACAACAGTCATCCATATCCTGTATACATACAGTAACTATCTAGATTCCTTCCATCTCTACCAAAACACACTATCAAGAGTGTGCACTGCTCCTATCATGTTAGCAAAGAGGTTTCATTTTAGACAAGCAACAATGGATCATGGAATTTTTTTCAGCACTATAGGCTACTTACCCATCATATTCACATTAAGAGTATATTTTTCATTAATCATAGCCATAGAAATGCATTTTCTATAACATGCATAATACACTTCTTGATTCTAGGAATACAAATATGCATACAACTATTATGAACAATATTATTTAAGCACTCGTATATTTAAGAAATAACTCAAATGAAAATCTAAATACTTATCTTTCATGTGGTCGATACTTGTCCCACTCCTCTTATTACAAGTTGTTTAGGCTGTCAAATCTAGTCAATTGTATAGAACTATAATCAATTGTATAGTCCTTCATTATCTAGTGACAACACTCAATCTAAGTATAACTGTCATACTGGATATTTATTCCCATAAGATATGGGTGAATATTTATCATGAATCATTGCTTTCACATTATTCATAGTGGACCTAACAAAAATCTCCACAAGGTTTAACCAGTACCAATTTAAACAATATCAATAAAATATTTGTGTTCTTTATCAATAAGATAACGATTTAAATAAATAACACTTGTTTCATAAAACATTAAATACTTATATTTTATTGTTTGGTTGACTCCCTCTTGATATTTTCTTCCTTGCAAGTTCTACATCTTGATAAAGTTATGAACTTATGGAACTTGTTGAAACTTCAACCTTATTCTTCATGTCTTCTAGATGCACTATATCTTCTTGGATCTACCTTCATAGTTTAGTAAAGATCATCATGCATTATATGAATCTACTTCATGTTTGTATAAATTCTTCATCTGATTCTTCCTTTGTATTCTTGTGTGGAGTAGGTTCATCATCATCCATTGTATGAGGATGATTATTTATCTTTCCTTTTTCGTTACCATGAGTGCAATTTCTAGCATAGTGTCCAATCTTGTTACAACTATAACACATGATTTTGGGCATATCTTTCTTGTTTTTTGGTACTGGTCTTCTATCAATATTCTTAATAGACTTTCTTCTTATTCTTATTTTTGCATGAGCTGCAAGTGTTAGGTTTTATTCATCCTTGGTCTTCTGCAACTAGAGATCAACTTTGGTGGATTTCTTCTTGGACAAATGCATCCTATACAACATCTTCAATAGTTGCTAGTTAATCTTTGATTTGTGAAAACATTGTAAAGTAGAAAGACATTGTTTCTAAATTTTCCATCATCATATTCCTATTGGTGTTCTTGATTTCATATAATATTTTCAAATCCTCAAACGTTTCCTTCGGAGTTTTCAATTCTGACACATGAGGAATCAACTGATCCTTGATATAATTTGACAGGATCCTCTTATCTTTGATCATATTCTTCTTGTACCTTGTCTTGGCCTCCTCTTCTTCTGGTTCCTAAATATATTCCTTGACATAGCTTAGGATTTCATTATCTTATAGGATAAGTATTATTTTATGCTTCCATGATTTGAAATTGTTTGCTCCTTCCAATCTATCTTCAACCCTTAGGTTTGAAGACATTCTGACAATATTAGGGTTTTGACCTAGAAACCCTAGCAATAGGTAGGTCAAAAATGAAATTTGTCAAATGAAAAAATTGATCCAAGGAAAATATGTTCCTTCCCAAGGTGATTTTAATAGCCCTTCTTTTCAATCAGATCTATGGACAGAATAGGTAAAAACTAAAGGCCCTAGTTTTCCCAATGCAATAGTAACTAGGTCAAAAATGAAAAATTTTGGATCTGAAAATTGCCTCCACGTGAAGATGAACCCTCCTAGGGAGAGTTTAAGAATCCGCCTTTTCAAATCAATCAATGCTTGGAAATGCCTGGAATATGAATCCCTAGTTTTTTGGTTCCAACAGAGATTAGGGAAAAAGTGAAAAGTATCGAAATGGAGATTTGTTTCCATAGATCATGTGCCTTATTGAGGTAGCTCCCAAAAATATATTCCAAGACAAATATATGGGTGTAAAGGACCAACCTTTGATGCCTTAGTTTCCAACAATCTACAATTATGGTTGTTGCAATGACTTCTATTCAGTCCTTCTCATATACTATGTTGATTTTTTCTTAAGAATATATGATTTTAACCTTTTCAAACATTTAGAACATTTCCATTCACAAAAACATTAACTGCATCAATATAAGTATCACTGAAAGAATAACCATGAACAGAAAGGCACAAAGATTTATCTTGGCAAACCCTATTGGGGAAGAAAACCCAACAGAACTTCTTCAGTATATATTCATCAACAAAGTACAATGTCAATACAATGAAGAGATAAATATCTCTCATTGAAATATACCCAGAGTAATATATACCCAAGCGAGATACATAATCAACTTCTCGATAGAATAGTCTTCCTAAGAACAAGAGAGATAACCCAAAAATGTCTTCAAAATGTTGATGCTTCAGATCCTCTAGAGTTGCGCACTTGTTCACTTGAGCTTGTGAATTGTGTGTGTTACAAATGATCCAAATTAACTTCTACTTATACAAGTGAAGTCACTTTACTTTTAACTTCCATATATAGAAGTGAAGTTACTTTACTATGTCAGCTTGTTCTTTGACTTATTCATATTAATTCTAGTATTCTCTTCTTGTCGGCTTACTCTTAATTCTTGGTGTCTTCTAGAATATTCTCTATGGTATTATCTTCTTTGAGTATTCCCTATCACACCCAACCACTTCTCATAGTGTGGGTAATACTAACACCATAGTGTGGGTAATATTACCACCATAGTGTGGGTACACTTTACCATAGTCCCAATCTTTTTCTTTTCACTTCCACTTGCTTCGGTTGACTTCTTAATGACTTCTAAAATATTTTGGGCCAACATAATATTATATTCTGAAGATACCGTAAAACATCAACATAGAGGATTCTTAGATGCAATTGCTAACCAACATAGGTCATACGTGGAGGTTTGAAGGCATGTTTATGGTTCTTGATCCCAAGAAACCATGTTTAAGGATTAAAGATAATGCTTCCCTCCCCCAACCAATGTCAAGGGCCTTAATATGTTGTTTCCCTACCAAAACTATGGGTAAGGCCTTTAGACCCATCCATGGTGCCTAAAAAAATTTAATGGTACCCATATCCTGCTTCTAGGAAAATGACCCCCTATAGAGGGTGTATGTTGTTGTTTCTAGGGTGTTTTCATGAAACTCACACATGAGATGATTAAATTAGGGATTAAATCCCTTGTTTACCCCATTTACCATTTCGTGTGGTCCAAAACTATTTCCTATGGGAAAAAACTACCCAATACACCTATATTCCACTTGAAGGCATGCAAATAAACCCTAGAAAGGATTAATGTGATGGTATAATGAATCATTCAATGATATTGAGTCTAAGAAGATTTGAAAATATCCCTAAGGCACTTGTTTTCTTTCCTTGGTCATGTTCAAGGACCTATGACCCATCCTTAATTTGCAAAATCTCTTAATGAAATATACATCCAACCGTTATACCAAAGACCCCAAAGAGAGGGTTTGTGATATGGTTTGCAAGTGTTGTTCATGATCATTAAGCCTGAGAAGTAGCATTTAGGGAAAAAATCCCATTATCATCCTCTTATGACATTGGATATGCCTCTAGACACATTCCTTATTCACAACTGATGTATTATTGGCATTTAGAGCACCCTTGGATATGATTATTCACCAATAGAGGTCATATGTGGAGGTTTGAAGCATTTCAAAGGTGCTTGAGTCTGTGAAAATGTGTATAGGGTTTGAGGATAATGCTTCCCTCCCACAACCAATTCCAATGTCCTTAGGATGTTGTTTCCCTACTACAACCATGCTTAAGTCTCGATACCCATTGACATTGAATGAAACATCTTAATGGAACCCATATGCACCACTTAGATAAAAGGACATATCAAGGAATTGTGTTTTGTTTCTAGGGTTTGTTCATAAAACTTGAGCTCAAGAAGGTTCAATTAAACCTTAAATCCCTTGTTTACCCCATTTCCCACCATCCCCCAATGTCTCTTGTAACATGATAATAGAAGGATAATAAAATTCAAAAGTCTCTTTAGAGAAATATTTTTTGAGCTTCTCAAACCTCTATAATTTAGGGATAAATTGATCATAATCAAACATCTTCAAGAGAGCGTATTTCTCTAAACACCATCAACAGTGTAGATTGTTTACCATATTGAACCATTAATGTTGTCTTATATTTTTCCCTAGAAACAAAGGAATTATTCACATGTCTAGAGTCTTTCACCTCTCTCCCCAAGTTCATACTAAGACCACCATTAACCCTCCATTCCTCAAGAAAATAAAAATAAAAAATTGTGTTCTAGTAATATACCTATATCACACTCCATGGTTGCACTTTGTCCAATAATTTCAATTCATAAAGGATTCTGGGAAAATCACCCTATTCCTCAACTTATCTAACAAACTTACCCCTATAACAAGATCATATTGGGATGTATTCTTATGATAATGTTTATGAAAATTTTGAAATACTGGGAAAGAACCTCTAGAAATCATGTTCACTTCCCATGGGTTCTATGATTAAAGTTGTTTGATAAAATTTTCCATGGTTAGGTCAAATGTACGTACTCATAATAAATTCCATATAATTATGAATATTATAGTGGGTTTGTGTAGATTAATTTTAATTTTGAATTTATTGTGTATTTAAAGGGATAAAAAACCATTAAGTTGTTATTATCTAACTTCTTAAAATATCTTGAATTAAGATTATTATTTTACTATGTATGTATACATTTTTAGTTAAGTGTTATTTAGTGCACATTAAATTTATTATTATTATAATATTTTTGGCATTTACAAATGTTTCTTTTGTGTGGAGGAGTCTAGTTAAGTCTTACCAAAAGAGGGGGATGGACCTCTTGGAATATTGGGAACGGTTGTTATATGGTTATTTGCATTGATCCTTTTGTGGCTTGTGAAATCAATTACAAATTTTTTGATAGAATAACCAAAAACCCATTCCCATGCTTAGAATAAAATAAATAATTTTTTTATTGATTTCCTAGGTCCTACACTAGCTAGTTGGAATCCACTTGCACCATTTGGTCAAAACTTGCCTAAAATTCCTCCAATTTCGAATTCATAAGATTCTAGATAATATTCTGACAACTCTGCAAACTAACCAGTTTAGTAAGTGTCCATTCCTGCCTTATCCTGTGTTTGACTCCTTTTTTAGCAGCTTTTAAGGCAAAAGGTGAAAGCTAGTCACATGGCAACTGCCTTGTTTTTTGCACAAATCAACCTCCATATTTTTCTTTATTGAAAGCATGAGTATATTTAATTTCCATCACTTATTAGCTGAAACATCTCATTCATCCAATTCGTGGCCTCCTTGATCGGTTTGGAAAGTGTTTTATGCACCTAGGGGGGGGTTACTTTTAGGAAGCCTGCTTTTGTGAGGATTCAACTTGCCTCCTTAGGATTAAACTTATTCAATGAAATTTTGTGTTGTGTACCAATTTCAGTGTCCAATTTGAGTGGATCTATGCATGTTTTTCAAGCAATTTTGTGAGTTCAATTGATCTAATATTGGGCTTAATTTTCACATGGTATCAGAGATCCTTTAGCTTGATTGTTCTCCTCTCTTATTCATTTTGTAGGATCAACATCACTCTCCCAGGGAGAACATTCAAACTGTTCAAGGTGCAGTTGCTGAAGAAATGGATCAATCTCACCATATCATCTTGACTCCATTCAACTGCTTTGAATGGAAGGCACGGATGGAGATTATGATGAAGATCAAAGGCATCTTTAGAGTGACCATGGAAACTGAGGTTGAGCCCAATGCATCAATAGAGAAGATCAAGTGGAACAACATGAGGGATGAGGCGTATGGTCTCTTATGTCTCAGCATTTCCAGAGACCTTATTTTCCATCTAGATGGATTGACATCACCAAATGAAGTATGGCAGAAACTCCAAACCTTATTTGGAAATATATATGAAATGAGGGGACATTTACTGGAGAATGATATTGTCTCACTGAGTCCAACCAATTTCGAGTCCTTACAAGTCTAATTTTCCAAGTTCAAAGCTCTTGTTCTTCAGTTAAAGCAGTGTGGTATTGAAAAGAAAGATGAACAACTAGTCTTGGCTATCCTTTCAAAGCTTAGTTATGACTATTCAGTGTTTGTATCAACCTTCCATTCCACAAAATTAATAGTTCGAAACTGGAATATGCCTTCACTTGAAAATTTCATGGAATCCTTGACCCAGGAGCAAGATAAGTTGGTCTTGATTGGCACCATGAATCCCTCCAAATATCAAGCTTTCATTGCTAGAGATTCAAAAATGGATTCCAAAGGAAGGAATAAGTAAAATTCAAAGAGGTCTCCTGATCAAAAGAGAGACAAATCCAAGTCTCATGAGGAGTATTCAAGCTCAAAGAAGAATTCCCAGAAGAAGAAAGGTAAAGGTGAAAGGAGAAAGTGTGCATACTATTGTAAGGTCTATCATCTTGAGAGCTCTTGCAGGAAGAAAAAAACTGATATGTGAGAAAACCTCTGCACCTCTTGATATTATTCACAGTGAGATAGTTGGTCCTTTCCTTCATATGTCAATTATTCAATCCAAATATGTCCTAACCTTCATTGATGACTTTTCCATATATTGTTGGGTCTTCTTCCTCAAGTACGTGTCAGAAGTTTTTTACCTCTTCAAAGGTTTTAAAGTCTTAGTTGAGAACAAGTTTGGAATAAATATCAAGGTCCTTAGATCTAATCATGGTGGTGAATGTGTCAAATATGAATTTATTCAATATTTTGAAAATGAAATTATCCATATGCAGCACTCTATTCCTTAAACACCTCGGCATAATGTTGTTTTTGAGAGGAAGAATAGATATCTCAAAGGGATGGCCACTTGCATGATGGATTCTAAAGATTTTCCACCAAAATTTTGGGCTGAATAAATCAATTGTGCATCCTCTATCCAGAATAGGGTGCCTCACAAACATCTTGATGGAATCACTCCTTTCAAAGCTTGGAGTGGACACAAGGCTGATGTGTCTCACTTCATGATTTTTGGCTCTAAATCTTGGGCTAGAATTCCATAAGAAAAGAGGAAGGATTTGAAACCCCAGAGTAAATAATTCCTATTTTTTAGGTATTCATAATATTCTAAATTTTATAAGATAATGAACATGAGCACACAAAAATCCTTCATTGAAAGGAGTGTCCAGTTTGAAGAAGAGCCGATGCAAGCAGCAGAAATTGGAGAATCCTCTTCACCACCACCACCTCTTGTTGTAAGTGAAGAATCTAATAAGTTTTCTGATTATTATATGCCTGACAATGAATATTCAATTTCATATCCTAACACTCCTACGAGACCAAAGTGGGAAGAAAATACCATTCAAGTAGCTGGGGAACTAGTTGGGAATCCTAGTGATCCTAGAAAAACTAGATCTCAATTCGAGAGTGATCCTATGATTTCTTAAGAAGTGTTATTTGATGGTTGAATAAGATCCACAAACATATGAAGAATCATCAGAAGATAAAATATGGGAAACATCCATGAAAGAAGAATACCATTCGCACCTGAAGAATGAAACATGGGAACTAGTTAATCTTCCACCGGGGAGAAAGTTAGTCAAGTGAAAATGGGTATTCAAGAAAAAGTTTGTTTCTGATGGATATCATATGAAGTATAAGGAAATTTTAGTTTCCAAGGGCTTCCACCAAGTCCAACGCATTGACTACAATGAGAACTTTTCACCAGTAGCAAAGATGGATTCTATAAGACTAGTTTTGTCCATTGCAGCTTCCAAGCAATGGGAGGTACATCACATGGATGTGAAGAGTGCCATTATACATGGATATATCAAAGAAGAAATATATATGCAGCATCCAGAAGGTTTTTTTACAAATCCATCTCTTGTGTACAGGTTTAAGAAATCACTATATGGTTTAAAACAAGCTCCCAGAGCTTGGTATGCCAAGATTGATGGCTTTCTGCTATCACTGAACTTTAGTAGATGCAAGTCTGATCCAAATGTATAATTGAAGTTTATTCATGGTTCAATAATTATTATTGTTTTGTATTTGGATGACCTTTTGATCACAGGAAGTTCCATGAAAGACATTTCCTCCTTGAAGGATGCATTGAACCACGCCTTCTTCGTGACTGATTTGGGATTGTTGAGCCAATTTTTGGGGCTTGAGATTTCTCAGTCAACCTTTGGAATCAAAGTAAATTAGTCCAAGTATGCTTCAGACCTGCTAAACATGTTCAACATGAAGGATTTCAATCCAATAAAGACTCCTTTTCTCTTAGGAGTTAAGCTTGAACAAGTGAATTCAACTCCTTTGGTAAACAATGCACTGTATAGGCAACTAGTTGGTTGTCTACTCTATTTGACTCACACTCTACCTGATATTTATTATGCAGTGAGTGTGGAATATAGACACATGTTTAAGACACATTACATCCATTGGATAGAAGAAAACAGAATCTTTCACTTTGTGTAAGGAACAAAGACACATGGGATTCACTATGTTGCAAAATTTGACCTAGAGTTAGTTGGTTTTACTGACTCTGATTGGGTACGTGCTAACACTGATAGAAAATCAACTTCTGGATATGTGTTTATGCTCGTAGATGGACCAATCAGTTTTTCAAGTAAAAATAAAAGTGTCAATGCACTTTCTTCTACATAGGAAGAATATAGAGGAGCTGTGAATGCGACTACTCAATGTTTGTGGTTGCAGGGTATACTTTGAGAGTTTGGGATCGAATATGACACTTCCACTCTCATTTATTGTGAAAACAAAAGTACTATTAGAATATCAACAAACCCAATACATAGGCAGTGAACCAAACACATAGATATTCATATGCACTACATCAGAGGACTTGTGCATAATGAGATCATTGCTCTGCACTACTGCGCATCATCTGAGCAAGTTGTAGACATCTTCACCAAACAATTCTCTAAGAAAACATTCAGAAATATAAAATCACTTCTTGGAATAGATGATTCACATGGTGAACATTGATTAAAGACAATATTTCACAAAATTTTGTTCATGTCCATGTTTAAGGGGGGATTTTCCCCTTTGTGACTTTGCCTCTCTCCTTGTTTTGTATGGACAAGCAATATGTAAAGGGTGACTAAGACTTGTTTATAGGCCCTATATCTCTTATATGTTTCTGATATTTCACATAAGTCAGGCTTATGAGGGGGTGTTAGAATAACCAAAACCCCATTCCCATACTTAGGATAAAATAATTAATCATTTTGATTAATTTCCTAGGTCCTACACTAGCTAGTTGGCATCCACTTGCACCATTTGGTCAAAACTTTCCTAAACTGCCTCCAAGTGAACCTTCATATTATTATATATATTGTTCTAACAACTCTACATACTGCCTAGCTTAGTAAGTGTGCATTCCTGCCTTATCCTGAGTTTGGCTACTTTTTAGCAGCTTTTAAGGAAAAAGGTGAAAGCTAGTCACATTGCAACTACCTTGCTTTTTGCACAACTCATCCTCCATATTTTTCTCTCCTGAAAGCATGAGTATATTTAATGTCTATTACTTATCAGCTGATATATCTCATTCATCCAATTTGTGACCTCCTTTATTGGTTTGGAAAGTGTTTTATGCACCTAGGACGTATTTTTGACTTTAAGTAAGCCTGCTTTTGTGAGGATTCAACTTGCCTCCTTAGGAATTTGAATCTATAATGTAATTATATACTTGGGAAGCCTATTGTTTTATAGGTTGGCTGATGTAAAGTTATTCAATGCAATTTTGTGTTATGCACCAATTTTAGTCTCCAATTTGAGTGGATCTATGCATGTTTTTCAAGCAATTTTGTGAGTTCAATTGCTCTAAGCTTGGGATTAATTTTCGCAAATTTTCACTCCCTTGTTATCTTTCATTAATGGACTAAATATTAAATTTATTGTGCAAGTAAAAAAAATAGGGTTCTGTTAACTCTCTTTCATACTAGTATCATGGCTATTGATTTGGGTATCACTAATTCTCTTGCGGAAGAATGGAGATTTTTTATATTATCTCTAAATCAAGCAAGAATTAGACTCTATGAAGAAGAAGATATTTTAGTCTGGGACTGAAAGGGGGGCAATGGTATTATTTCTAGTAAAACGCATATAAGGTATTTTATGAAGAAGCGAGAATGAGTGAGACTAAATGGTGGTTTAATCCTTTGTGGAAATGGTGTATCCCCTTAAAACTTAAATGTTTTAAATGTGGTTGTCTCTCCAAAATAAAATTTTAACTTGGGACAATCTTCTTAAAGAGTTCTTTGTGGTCTCGACTGATGTTCCTTACGCAAATTTTTTGATGAAACAATTACTCGTATGTTTATTCACTGCTCTTTTATCTAGAAAGTATGATATTAAGTTTGTGGGTTGTTGAAATTCAATGATGGTTGGGAAGGTACAGATTTTCAAAGTTATATGTGTGATTGGTTTAATAAACTAGTTAAGTATAAAGAGATCCCTCTCTTTGTTATTTGGTCTACCTGGAAAGCTAGAAATATGTCCATCTTTGAGGAATGATTCCCTATTTGTAGTATGTCTGTGCTAATTCTATCAGCCTCTTCTTTGATTATGCTAAGAAAAGAAAGCAAAAAGCTGACAAAATACAAACTCGGCCATATTTTGATGATTCTATTTATATTTCTTACTTTGATGGTGCAGAGATTGGTGGATGGTGTGTGTTGCAAGTGAACCCAAAACATCACAGTCACCTTCGAATGGGTTGTGGTAGAGGAACGAATACCAAGGCTGAACTTATTTCTTTATGGGGTTTGTATGGTTTGCTAATCATAGAAGCCTCTTTTAGTTATAGGTGATAGGTGATTCTGGTGTGATCATAAATTGGGTTGTTGGAAAATCTAATTTACAAGTTCTACAGCTGGAACAGTGGAGTAATAGAGTTATAGTTTCACTGGTCTTTCTTTCACTCGCATCTGCAGAAAGTTTAATAAAGTGGCAGATAACCTTTCCAAAAAGGTAGATGGTGAAATGAATAGATTCATATACTTTGAAGAATCAGTGGATGGTTTGGTAGTTGATAGTGGATTCAGATCAATTTTCTAGTATGTCTCTTATTTATTTTTGGGACTGATAGTATTCAAGTTTATTGTCTATCAATTTATAATGTAAATTTCGATTGCAAGCAGTTGATATTATTTCAGATATCTCAGTTCTGATGTTAACAAAATTTTAGAAAATATTATTTTAGGAATTAGTATCTCGGATATCTCAGTTCTAATGTAAACAAAATTTTAGAAAATATTATCTTAGGAAGAATTCTTGTCTAGGATGGTGGATAGGGCAGTAAAATTATCTTAAGAACTCTTGAAAAGTATATTGCAAACTTTGATTCTCATTTTCTAAATGAATGCCAAATTTATAGTATTTTTTTTCTGAAAATTTTTTAAATAGTTATCACACAATTTCTTCATTACTAGATTGTAAAATGCACTCATATGGTGAATCTATCTCCTAGGTATTGACTTGTGAGCGGTCCAAAGTTGTGGATTTCAATAACTAATACAAAACATTGATATTTTCATAATTTTTAAAAAAATAAACATTGATATTTCATAATTTTAGTTTCCTTTATGGATACGGAAAGCTCTAATTCAATCAGTGTGTTGAAGATTTTATTCTCTCAAGGAATGCATTCTAGTTGTAACCTTGAAAAATAATAGACTAAAGTTTGTATGATACCGTAGTATGATACCATGGTGAATTGTGGAGTGGATAAAAAAAAAAATTATGATACAACTTTCAAAAAAACAAATTTGTTTATGAAGACTTTAAATTTATTTTAAATTAGATTTACCAAGTATTAAGAAAGGTCAGATTTCTTGAAGTGTAGTTTTTTAATCATTTAATATAAAGTAATTTTTTTAATCATTTAATATGAAGAATTCGATATATTTAAGTTTAAATAAATCTATGAACTTAATAAATTTGAGTTTAAGATAAATCTAAATGAAGTTTTTTTTTTACTTTAAACTAAATGATAACATCTCCTATTTATATAGTTTAATCACATTATTTAATTTATATCAATCATATTTTATTAATAATTTTTATTAATGTGAATTTTATATTAAATTATATTTAAATATTATATTCTAACATTGAAAAATAGTATATTTCTCAGTTACGAAACATGTGCTCAACATCTTTCACCAACAGGGGATTCACCTTGTTGACCAATATCACATTTATTCATAAAGGAGAGGCTTTAAATTGTGAAAAATAAAGTCAATATATTGTAGGTATTGGGGTGGCAGAGAGTAGGGTATGGGGAGTTTATATGTATTGGGGGGTATAAAAAAGGGGATCTAGTAAAAATAGGCAATATATCATAAGATTAGGGTTTTTTTAATTAGAATTTTATATAGGGAGGGGGGCTCAGCAAAAGGATTTTGGTAGGTATTGGTCAATATGTAGTGAAATTATGGGTATTCTTTAAAATCTTATGAGCGAAGGTGCTATGGCATAATTTCACTAAGTGAAGATCCTATGCTCTTACCCACCATAACTACCAAAGACAAGACAACACGTGACATCACATTTTCCTAATTTTTTCATATGTTTTAATCCATTTTAAAATATATATGTATCGATTGTACACTTTTCATATTTACCTTTGGATCAAGTAGTTCTACACTCTAACTGTCACTTCCAAAAATATAATATAGAAAGGTTTATGATGTAATGAGAAAGAATATGTTTAGCACGCTATACAAAAGAACATTGTTAATGTAGTTATAACCAATAATGGATAAGGATGTTTAAATATTTCTAATTATTATTTACTATGTATTTTTACAAATTAATATTAAGGATAGAGACTAAAAAGATAACAATAAAGAGGAAATTGGAATAGTATGGATCCTTTATTAGAATTTCCTTGGATTTACATGGAGGAAAGGTCCCATGTTAAGTCGGATTTCAAGTGAAATTGATTTTGTATTTCCTATTTAAAATTGGGAACATGAATTCCATGAGAGTTAGAGCAATTTGTAATGAGTGATTGAGATGAGAAGTTGTAAATGGAGGTCACAAGTTCAAATCTCCTATGGGTACTAGCTTACCAAAAAAAATGGGAGCATGAAGAATCTAAGATCCCTAACATAGAAGGATTTGTCTTGTGGTCGGTATGGAATAAGATATTCTACTATAAAGGAAGAAGAGACATAGCTTGTTACATAAACAAGAACACATTTTATTATTATATGTTTCACAAGAAAGGTTGTTTCAATCAATACTTGTGAATGGATATTTCATATATCAATGGTAATAATATTTATATAGAAATATGTTATTTTGCACGTATTCATTTCTACCTTTTATAAGAAGCTTAATCTAGATCAAAACTTCCCTTAAGCCTAATAAATAAAGTCAATATCCTCTTGCTACGAGACTTTAATGCTAAAATTGAAACTAACCAAGAATAATTATCTTAACTAGTGCTTCCAACCCTATTCCTGTATGGCTAAATGAATACCTTGTGTTAGCTAGTAGGAACAAAAGAAACTCTAAAGACTTGGTTGAGAATTTATTTAGTACTAATCTAATCAAGTTTTGTACTTCTCAGCATCTAATTATTTGCAATGGTCTTATGAAGTGATTAAAATCCAACCAGAAGATGTCTATCCATGGGCTTGGTAGTAGTGTCATAGATTATGTGCATATATTTGATATCCCCGCATATTACCAATTAGTAAATTTTGACACGACATTTAACCCTAACAATAAACCTTCACATGGACATAAGCCCCATAACACAGAATTGTAATAACCAAAAGCACTTGATCTTTGACAAAAATAAAATCGATCTATTTTTAAGCGAATTAAATATACCATTAAATAAGGACAATATTGAAAACCTCTATCATAATTTTACCATTCCAATAACAAGTTCTTTATTGTGGTGTCATGTACAAAGAAAACTAGAATAATTGGCCCTTGGTATTATAAATAGTGCAAGCATGCTACAAAATCCAATTAGGATGCTTCTAAAGAGTCCTTGAAATACAACAAGATATATAGGTACAAGGCCCTAATTAAAATATATATAAAAAATGTACTATGTAAATAGAAAGAATATTTTGCACATCTCTAAGAAAGATCTTAAGAAATTCGAGAGGCAATTTCTAAGTTTTAAAACTAAAGAAAACAACATCATTCCCTTGAATAACTGAATTTTTTACATTAAAAATATTTATGAATCCTCTGATGTTGTGGACAACATGTCAAACCATTTCTACTAAGAAATAAATTCTCTTTGGAAGACATGGATATTGAGATTAAGTGGCCCACAAAATGGAAAGCTAAGATATCAAGGAGAAACGTTAAAAAATTGTGGGCTTGTACTCATCTCTCACATCTAAAGGCTCTTCAATTTAGCAGTGAAGCGAGGCTTCCCTAAACCTAGATAGAAATCATCACTATTCTTATTTTTTTAAATGGAAATAAAAATAATCTATATAATTATAGGACCATTGTAATCAGCCATATTTTATTCAAGTTATATGGAATTATTTTGGAAAAGAAGATCAACATATGGGTAGAAATCCTTGGAAAAAGAGATAAAGGGTAGGTAGGATTTAGGAGATATCATTCAACTATGGACCACCTTATTACAATTAAGACCATTGTTCAGTAGAGTCACAATAATAATAATAAAACTAATATTTTATGTTTCTATGTTGACATTAAAAATAATTTGACACGGTTCCCATGAGTAAACGTTTGAACCGATTAGAAGAGTTAGTCCCTTTCGAGTTGAGAGATGCTATGATAAGATTGTATGAGAAGGTCATTGTCAATTTTAGGAACTCCAAGGGATAGTCAGAATAAATTAATTTTAATATAGGTGTCAAGAAAAGTGTTCCCGTGTCCCCTACACTTTTTGTTATATGTTACAACAATAAAATAGTAAATAATTAGGTTATAGCACGGTTATAGTTCCATTAGTAATAGTAATTCATTATTAAGTATAGTTATGAAGAGAAATGTCTCTTCATAACTATACTTAATAATGAATTACTATTGCGTAAATACCAAGCGCATACCTAATACCAGTTCTAAAAAAGACATAAAGGAAGTAATGACGTTATTTCAACACAAAACGAGAATGAAAAGACGAAAACAATAATCTAAGCTTTGAGGACAAAGATTTCCTAAGGGGAAGGCAATGTTACAACAATAAAATAGTAAATAATTAGGTTATAGTTCCATTAGTAATATTAATTCATTATTAAGTATAGTTATGAAGAGAAATGTCTCTTCAACATTTGATGGTCAAGCCATATTTAAGGCGACCATATCCATTGTAATAAATCACCCATTCATATATTAATATTTATACATTATTTTTCAGAAGATGGAACATCTTCCACCTTAGTATTCGGATACGAATTATCCATTACACCGGATACGGTGTAACATGAAGGCAATGTTACAACAATAAAATAGTAAATAATTAGGTTATAGTTCCATTAGTAATAGTAATTCATTATTAAGTATAGTTATGAAGAGAAATGTCTCTTCAACATTTGATGGCCAAGCCATATTTAAGGCGACCATTTCCATTGTAATAAATAATCCATTCATATATTGATATTTATACATTATTTTTCAAAAGATGGAACATCTTCCACCTTAGTATCCAGATACGGATTCTCCATTACACCGAATACGGTGTAACATTATATGCATTGACAAGCTAGATGGTTTTTTGGAACATGCAGGTTGTGTCGACACAACTTTGGCTAGTATAACTATCATCCCTCTTCTTTACACTGATGATATTGTTCTTATGGCAAGGATTCCCTATGATCTTGACAAACAATTAAAAATTCTCAAGTATTGTTGGTCTAGTATGGGTATGACTATTGACACTAATAAATCAAAGGTTATGATAATTAAATCCAAAAATATCACTTATGCTAATTCCATATATTATAATAACAACGGGGAGGAAGTGACTTAATATAATATCTCAGAATTGATATTCATCAAAAGATTAATTGGGACTATATCATTAAGAAAATGATTAATGGAAGGTGGAAATATTATTATGGACTTGAAAATAGTTGTAAATCAATAGACCTTTGTCTTTGGTATAATAAGAAACTCCATTTTGTGACTCTCATCACTCATGTTATCTTATATAGATGTGAAATTTGGGGTTGCACTATCTCTAGAGTATCATGAAGAAGGATGGAGCAAATACAAAAGTACTTTATTACATATAATCTCAGGAATTAAAGGCAATACAACATATCTTATCATCTTCATAGAATCAAGTCTCTACCTAATTGAGAACATGGTTATGAATAGGTATCTAATGTACAAGAAAAATATATTAAACAACATGGGAAACAAGAGGCTTCCTAAAATTGCTTCATAATATAGTCAAAAGAGCATACCACTTTAGGGAGGTTAGTATAAAGATGCCATGTATTTTCTAAATCATTGAGTCGAGGAAGAGGTCACTCTATATAATAATGATAATATTAAAAGTATTATTACATCTAAATTTAAAGAGATATGTTGGTGTGAGAAAGAATTAATGGTTAAGAACATATTAAGTATTATAAGCAGGTGATCAACACTATTGTAGAAGATGACAGGTATCTAGATCTATTTTAATTAGCATAAAGAAGTAAACTAACATTGCTAAAATAAGAACAAACTCTCATGATCTCAATAGTGAAACGAGGCACTTGAAAATACATAAAACATCTTAGAATGAAAGAAGTTGTCATCTTTATTATACTGATAGGGTTGAAAATGAAAACCACTTTCTTATCAAATGTCCTTCAATACACCCATGTTATAGTGCAATTTAAAAATATTTTCTACAATATTGACCTTCCTAACCTTTTAACTCATCAAAACTATGGTGATTTAAGACTATTTTTCTTGAATATTTTCAAGCATGCATATGCAATAGCACCAAATTTGGATTCCTAGTTAGCGCCAAGTGTTGCGTCCAATGTTATGTCTACATTTATGCCAGTTATGGCTTCCATTTTAGCTCTTGATTGTTCTTCCTCATTGGCACCACAACTAGATTCCTATTTAGCACCTACATTTTCATCTAATTTTGTGTCAATATTTGCTTCCACTTTAATGCCACGTTTTTCTTCTTGTTTATAGTGTGAACTAGTTTTGCCTATGTTATGAACCCCTATACTATATATAATTATTTCATTAATTTCAATATTTCTCATATTTCATTTACTTAATAGTTAACAAATAACATAATGAAGTATATGGAAGAATATATCACAATTGAAATTTATAGCATAAAATTTATTAAAAAAAAATAAAGCAAATGGACAACATTCATCCAAAGTAGTATCGTCATAATTTTGAATTCTCCAAAACAATTATTGACAACTTTCAATACATATAAATGAACAACATAATACCTATAAAACCAGCATTGTCATTCATTAGAAGAAGTGCAATTGAAATATATCATCGGATCAATAACCTGTCATGGAGATAATTATAGTAATATAAAAAAGAACAGGTCATATATGTGTGTGCATGCGTGCACGCGCATGTATGTGTGTGTCTATTTCTGTGTCTGTGTGATGATATCAATATCATAAGAAATTAGTTTTTATGATATCCATATATACAAAAGTCAAAATGATCAAGGGTGATCAAGTTTATATGTCAACAACAATCCATGATACAAGTCAATGTAATCTAGAATGTAATATGAATTTGGTTTGTCATAAAAGCTACATTATATATCGGGTATCATTGAGAAAGCAATAAACATCAACATGCTCATGAGAAATGTCACTGGATACCACCAACATCATCATCATCATCATCATCATCATCATCATCAACCTCGATGCCATCTTCATCATCATCTTCATTAGATCCATCATCAACCCCTTTCTCTTATTGATTGTTAGCATAATATGGATCATCATCCACGTGATCATCTTCAGCAGTGTTATGAAAAAAAATGTTCAATATTAGATTCTATTGTTATTTGCATTACATAATATATATTTATGTTACATTTCTAATAGTGTATAATCCATGTATTCTCATGAGTTCTCTAACCACGATTATAAATAGCATATAATCATCATATATTAATTGTGCATATGACATGTATACACGTCCACACACATACACAAACACATGTACATCCTCAATTTCTAAGTCATAATAAAACAAGACATTAAGCAAACCAAATATAGACATCCTTCTCATATATATAGCCAAGAAAATAAGGACATCATATTTACTCCAATATGTACACTTAACGTTGGCCCGCTCAATTTGTTGTACACGAGATACTTCTTCTATATAGATCAATATGGTTTGAACCTTATAAGAATCGTGTTAAATAACATTATAATTTCAATAGTTGGCCCAAATCGAAGTCTAAAATTTAAAGTTCAAACTTAAACATCATCACACAATAGCACATAATATGTAATAGCACAAAACTCATTAAGAATCCATTAATTAATATGCATGCTACTTAGGAACACATTGAATATGTATCTTTAGGAGCATATTAGCATTCGTTTTCATCTTTGAATCAAGTTCATAAAGTGTTATCTCAATTGTACATTGTAATCACAAATTAAATGTTATGTATTGTGCTTATGACTATCTCCCTATAAAAAATTACTATATGATCATTATATTAAGATATATCTTTTAACATATTAATCATATCATTTACTTAGAAAACACAAGGCTTACAAAGTTCAAAAGATGAACAATAAATTTTATATGCAACAATAATTTCTCATATGATCATACAAGTAATGACCTATTATAAATGAATGGTTCAACCAAAGATGAACATTTTAATTCAATTAATATTAACACAATTATTCATGATCATAGTTAAGATGTCAAAATTATTTTACACGACAAAGCTCAAGAAATTGGTTAATTATTATCATTACATTTAAAATTTCATGCAAAATATTTTATGCATGAGGTTCTTTGAATGGTATCAGAGGGTAAATTTCTTATTCCGTGACAATGGAGCATGTGGACATCGTGGGCATCTCATCCTTTCAAAAACAAACTTGTAGGATGTTACAAACTCGATTTTGTTGTCATGATTTCATTTTATGCCCCCACTTGAAATCTATCAAATTTTCTTGAATTGCATTAGAAAGCAAGTCAAAACTCACCATAACTTGATCATCGAGACCCAAAACAAAGAACTGTTAGTTCCATTGGACTAGAGACATCGTATTATACCTAGGTAAACCCATCTCACATGATTCCATGTACCATATGTTGTTTATTTCAACGATTTTTGGTACTAGGGTTTTGTTGAATAACATACAAAGCAATTTTTGCATGATGGGGCAAATATTTGGAAACTATGTCAATGGAGGGTGTGGACATCTTGGCCATATATGTCTAACCCAAACAAACATGCAAAATGTTACAACACTTGATTTTTCTACATGGATTGGATTTTATGCCCCAGTTGAAATTCTTAAAGTGTTCCTGAATGGCTTCAGGAAGCAAGTTGAAACTCACCATAACTTGATAACTAAAACTCATATCAAGGGACCATTGGTTCAGTTGGACTCCTGACATTAGATTAAACCTAAGTACACGCATTTCCTATGATTCCATGTACCATATTTTTTTTACTTCCACCATTTCCTAAACTACAGTTTGCTCAGTAACATGCAAAGCAATTTTTGTATCAGAGGGTAAATTTTTTAACACTATTCCAACATAATGTTTGCACATCTTGGTCATTTCTTCATTTCCCAAACACACTTGCAAGAGGCTATAACACTCTATTTTGTTACCCATATTGTATTTTATGCCCCTAGTTGAAATCCACAAAGTGTCCCTTAATGGATTTAGGAAGTGAGTTGAAACTTGTCATGGCTTGATAATCGAGACTTAGATTGAGGAACTATCAGTTTTGTTGGACTCCTAACATAAAAATACACCTAGGTACACCCCTTTACTATGATTCCATGGACCAATTTTGATTATTTCCAGAATTTACTAAACTAGAGTTTTGTTCAACAACATGCAAAGCAATTTTTGCATCAAAGGATAAAGTTTTGAGCATTGGACCAATGAAGCATGTGGACATTATGGTCATGTCGTCCTTTCCAAAACACACTTGCATGAGGTTATGGTACTCAATTATGCTACTCTAATCAGATTTCTACTGTATATATGTTTGCATCATGTATTAGCTATATATAATTATGTGATTGAGGATGTTTACAAAGATTCATACACACTTTGGTGGTGAACTTGCAAGCATTAGATTTTCTTGTATTTAGTGTCCTTATATGCTTCAAACATATAGATTTGGGTCCCTAACCTAATTCTAGGTCCCCATTTGTTACCCTTGATACATTAGGAGGTCTCCCATGTGAACAAATTTGAAAAATAATCACAAAATCGTTTACTGTGCTTTTATCAAACACTCGACTACAACTCTAATTTATAACTTTTTTGAACTAAAAAATTCATAAGATGAATTTGTCTGATAGTTTAAGCATAAACACCAATGCATTCAATTTCAATTTGAAGATAAGTGTGACAACATAGAAATTTAGGGCCAAGCCCAGGTAAAACCCTCTAGAGGAAAACCCAGAGAAATAATTTTATTTATGAGAGAAATCAAATATTCAAAAACTTGAAATTTCTCCTACAACATCAAAACAATTTCAAAAACCCTCATCTGTAAATGTGCATTGAAAAAAGTGCCAAATATACTCACAGTTAACCCACACATGCAAATTGTACACAACAGTTTTCTCGAGATTCATGCCAAGTGCAAACTGTAAGGATTCTACCCAACATTAAATGCAGAAAATTCTGTCTCGAAATCCATGGCTACAATCTGCCTCAATTTTTGTGCTTGTACGGTCTGCAATAATGACTATACTTTTTGGATGTACAATCCAATGAATGCTACAGATTTATTGGGAATCGTGTCTTCAATTTGTTTGATGACCAGTCTCACAAATTAGAAATTTCCTCCAAGAATTTTATTTCTCTCTCTCTCTTGTCTTCTTCTTCTTCTGATGATCCTCACTTTTCCCTAGACATTATTTTATACTTTATCTCAGCTAAACTAACCCTAACTAACTCAACCAACTTAATCAAATGATGAGATTATTTTTATCTAAGGGCTCTCATTCAATGTACATAATCACTTTAATATATTAAATACATGAAATGCACTTCTTTTGGGTCCCACAACTTAAAATCACTTTAAGTTCATAAAGTACAAAAGTCGCTTTAATAATATAAAACACTTTACATTAAAAAGTTTCTTAGGAAAAATAAAACTTATGCCCCCCCCCCCCCCCNCATGTGACATCAAAATCATGGGGAATGACCAACTAAGTTATAAAAACTAAAACTCCCTCTTAACGAGGGAGGTCCTTTTGACAATGCATGTACCTCCACCACCTAGGTCTTTGTCCTCTAAAGATGCTCCCTCTTGCTATGGAATGTGACCTGGAGATTCATGTCAAAAAACAAATCTAAACTGAGCATTGAGAGAGGAATCCTCTCTAAAGCCCTGCATTTTCTCACAACCTTCATACTGGTTGAGTCTCCTACCATTATAGTTCTCCTCATTTGAAGGTATCATCTGTGCACCTACCTCATCTTCATATTCAGTCTCAAATAACCATCCACCTAACCCTGGAAACATCACTTATCCTTGCAGAAAATAAAGTCTGTCTCTTCTATTCCCAAGTAAAATTATGGTACCAGCTGGGTTCTCTATCTGATATAGAAACATTTGTCATTTCTTGACAAAGAATACATACCCATCATCCTCCAATGATGACATATAAATTCTTCTCATTGTCATACCTAGAACAAATAGTACCCTGTTTACTTCAAGAATTTCTCCTAGATCTAGTTGGAATTTCACAGTTCCAACTACTCTTATCTCTACCTGAGAATTGCAATATTTGTTTCAACAAATTGTCCTGGAGCAATTTCTTTTATCCTCTGAAAAACTCCATAATTTCTAGTCATATGGCTAGTTGACCCGCTGTCAACTATCCATGCATCATGGTAATCTACTGAACTACCTATACTAGTCTCAACTGATGCCAAATGAAATTCCTTTTTAAATAGGGAATCATATTCTTGTACTTTTGTTGATTTTACTCCCTCTTTCTCTTCATCCTTATTATTAGGACACTAACTAGCATAGTGGTCGAACTTGTTGCAGTTAATTATAACACTAAACTTTACTAAGGTATTTTCCCCTTTTCTTCCCCCTTTACGTTTTCCTTTGGTAAGAAGGGATACATTTTCTTCACTGCTCTGAGTGTTATTCTGGAATGTCATGTCTCGTGACTCTTCTTGAACAAAGTCATCCCATGACCTTGTCCAATCTGGAATTTTCTCTCTAGCAACTACTCCTTGCATAAATGTGTGCCATTTTGTAGTGAACCCATTAAGAGCATATCTAACACACTCTACATCCTCCACTCTCTCACCAGCAACACCCAATTCATCACTAACTTGAGATTTTTTTGTGAAATAAGTGGTTATTATATCAGCCTCAGTCATCTTGGTGTTCCTCAGTTTTTCTCTGAGAACCATATTTCTATTATGATTCTTACTTTGATAAAGAGTACATAAAGATTTCCAAATTTCAAAATCATGTGGCTTACCTGTGACGTGAGGTATCACGTGATCTTTTATAGAATCCAAAAATATTCTTTGTGCCTTGATGTCTTTCTTTTCAAAGGAAGTCTTCAAAGCAGCAATATCTATGGGAACTGTGATGGTGTCAAAAGCACCATTAATATCATATATCTCCAACTCTTTGAACAATATAGTTATGCGCTCTTTCCAAGGGCTGAAATTATCAGACCCATCGAACTTGTCTTTAACTCGCAATCCTACTGAGGTCATGGCTTCAATTGATAATATTTAGCTGACCCTAACTTGTATCTCTTATGTTCTGTATCACACAACTTAACACACCTTTTTCAGAAATCACGCTCTGATACCATGAAGAAATTTGATAAACAATCACAAAATATTTTATTGGACTTTTTTCAAACACTTTACTGCAACTCTAATTTATAACGTTTTTGAACTAAAAAATTCATAAGATGAATTTGTTTGATAGTTTAAGCATAAACACCAATGTATTCAATTTCAATCTGAAGATAAGTGTGACAACACAGAAATTTAGGCCAAGCTCAGGGCAAACCCTCACTAGAGGAAAACCTAGAAAATTAATTTTATTTATGAGAGAAATCAGAAATTCAAAAACTCAAAATTTCTCCCACAGCATCAAAACAATTTCAGAAACCCTCATTTGTAAATCTGCATTGAAAAATGTGCCAAATATACTCATAGGAAACCCACACATGTGAATTGTACATAGCATTTTTCTCGAGATTCGTGCCAAGTATGGACTATACAGATTCTTCCCAGCATTAAATGTAGAAAATTATGTCTCGAAATGTGTGCCTGCAATTTGCCTTGATTTCTGTGCTTGTATGGTCCAATGAATGCTATTGATTTCTTGGGAATCATGCCTTCAATTTGTTTGATGATCAGTCTCTAACAAATCAGAAATTTCCTCCAAGAAATTTATTTCTCTCTCTCTCATCTTCTTCTTCTTCTTCTAATGAACCTCACTTTTCCTAAACATTCTTTTATACTTCATCTCATCCAAACTAACCCTAACTAACTCAACCAACTTAATCAAAGGATGGGATTAGCTTTATCTGAGGCTCTCATTTAATGCACATAATCAATTTAATATATTAAATGCACTTATTTTGGGTCCCACAACTTAAAATCACTTTAAGTTCATAAAGTACAAAAGTCACTTTAATAATATAAAACACTTTACATTAAAAAGTTTCCTAGGAAAATACAACTTATGTCCCCCCATATGACATCAAAATCATGGGAAAGGACCAACTGAGTTATAAAAACTAACACCGTGATCTTTTCCTTAGAAATGTGTTGTAGTTGATCACTTCTAATTGCATGAGATGCCATTTAAGTATGTGTTTAGCCTACTTAGGCATTGTTGGCCCACTTTGTAGTAAGATATTACTCAAATTGGTTAGGAAAACACTTTGGGACAATGGAAAACCCCATATATGGTACACACATTCTTAATTATTGGTTAATTTTGGTCAATGGTAATCATTTCTTCTTGCTCCATTCGTTCTCAACATAGTAGTAGTTTTATCCATATGGCCTCCATCTCTTACTTTTACACTAACTCTTCAATTCTATTGTAGTACAAAGGATTTATTTTTCCATTAATACATGTGGTTAGCTTCATTTAACCTGCAATTAGGAAGTCATCCCCTAAATTTAAACCATTGCAAGGAAAAATCTATACCCTAGATTTATGGATTGCATCAGCATTGCTTCCTAACATATATATTTGAATAATTAGGTTGTTCCTTATTTGGTTTCTCTAGACTCTCTCTCTCATGGCTCTCTTTATCTTACTATATGCTCTTGTCATTATTATATATAACTCTTATGTGTTCTTTGATCTCCATTTATTTTGTGTCTCTATCATCCTGCTTGGTTAAGGATGTGTTGTTGCCATGCACAACGTTCATTGTTGATCTTTGTATTATCTTTTTCTTTTGGTGATTTAAACCTGATATGAAACAAACATTATATGGTTTAATGGATTATCTCAATGAAAAACATTGAGAAAAACTAGAACATGAGTATGGAATTGAAGGTTGAGGCTAAAAAGTTGTAGACATTGTTAAAGAATGTGGTTGGCAATGTGAAGGGCCGCACACTTGTTCAATCTACTGTTGTTTTCCTCCAAATAACCATATTCCAAATAATATATATATAAATATAATTACAAATAAATATGTTTTAGGATTTTGTGGGTTATCATTGTGGACATACTTTTGTAGATTTTTTCCCCTTCGGTAACTTGGGAAGCTTCTAAGTGGACATGATTTTTTGAAGAATCTACTTTAGAAGGGGATTGGTGATTTCTTTGAGGATATGTTTGGTTGGATAGGTTTCCCTATGGCCACCTCCTTGTGATTTGTTGGCTACTATTGGACATTGCATGTTGAGGGAGTCATCCTTTTGAAGGAGCCTTCAATACATCCATTGAGGATAGAGTTGTCTAGACCTCTTGTTTCTTAGACGACCTTCCAAGCAAGGTCCTCTAAGCTAGCGACCTATTCACTTCATTTTCCCTAGGTTGGATTGGAACTAGTATTTTGAAGTGGGTTCCCTTATTCTATGATGTTAGTTAAGCATGATGGATTTATTCTTGAGTTCATGATTGTTGGAATTTGCTTATAACTAAGAAGTTGAATCAACCTTGTACGTCGGTGTAATTCAATTATATGCAACTTCCAACCATCATGAACTCGAGAAATAAATCATATTGACTTTGGTATATTCCAATGGGACATTGTATTCATTTGGGCATAGTATTTATCAAAAAGTAGATTGATATTCCTGATTATAGGTTTAGAGATTCAATGTAGCTAAAACATTTAGTCGATGTTGTTACTTTGAAGAAGAGAATGAAAGAGATTTGAAACAAAATGAAGGTTATTACACCTATATGAAAATTTTGACATTTGAGACTTGCTAATAATTACTAAGGAAGAATGTAAAGGTGGAATAGAAATTTTTTATGAAGTTTGTTTGAGTACTTTGGGAGGAAGATTCATCATTTGAGTCGTATCTTTTATTGAGATTGTATTTGGTTCACATGTGGACAAGGGTCCCCTTGGAGGTCAAGTGGTGGACACTTTTTCCTTGGAATTGTAGAACTTAGTGGCTTCTAGGATTTTGTGGGTTTGTGCACATACAGGCTAGTGGAATTTTTCCCCTTGAAGAAACTTGGGAAGCTTCTAGGTGGACATGGATTTTTGGAGAATCTACTTTATAAAGGGATTTGGTGATTTCTTTGAGGACACATTTGGTTGGCTAGGTTTCCCTGTGGACACATCTTGGGGATTTGTTGGCTACAGGTTGACATTTCCTCTTAAGGAGGTCATCCTTTTGAATGGGAATCCAATGCATCCATTGAGGCTAGGGTTTCCTAGACCTCTCTCATTTCTTGTATGACCTTTGAATCAAGGCCCTCTAAAATAGAAACCTATTGACTCCATTTTGAAGTGGGTTATGTTATCTTATGAACCTAGTTAAGAATTATGGATTTATTTCTTGAGTTCATGATTGTTGGAAGTTGCTCGTAACTAAGATGTTGATCTTGTTGAATTTTTAGGGTTTTTTTCAAAAATTTAACAAACTTGTACAATAATGCGGATCAAATAAAATAAATATTGAAGTAAAAGTATAGCAGTGACAAAAGAATGGATATTAAAAAATATTGTTTTCATCTCTTTCAACTTTAATACTCCCTTAAGGATAATTGTGTTAAAGTCACACAACTAAAATCAAAGTACAACATGTAGAGCAGCAGTAGATAAATTAAACAAGTCTAATAGAATATCTAACTGGAAAAAAAAATTATGGTTTAGACCTTCCTTATACTCGAATATACTTTCATATCAGACCTTGTCTCTTAGAGGCAAGTCACTAAAGGAACAATTTTAGACCTTACCTAATGGCATGGAGATACCTGGGATAGAAATAGATAAGTTGTTGTGGGGTAGGGTTAGTCAATTACAGGAGAAGTGCAACAACTTAAGACATCCAAGATCAACCTCAAGGTGCTAATCAAAACAGTCCACAAGTGTACAACTAAGGAAGGTGGTCTCAAACCCTTGATGCAATAAATGACATTCTTTAAGACATCCATATAACAATCAAATAGAAACACCCTTTTAATGTGTAGAGGAAACCTTAAGGCATACACTAACACGCTAAACCAGTAGCATCACCTTCATAAACACAACAGCACCCTCATATACAACAATGGCAGCCTCAAAGAGGCTCAGAGGGATAAAGGCACCCTTCAGCAAACTCATGGAGCCCCTACACAAGCTCAACAAGGTCAGGGGTCACCTCTAGTAAGCTCACAGCACCCCTATACAATATCAGCAGGTGACATCCTCCTCTAGCAGGCTCACAACACACTTAAAAAGCCTCAGCAAAGGTCACGACACCCCTATGCATGCTCAATAAAGGTCACAGACCACTTAAACGGGATCAGCAAATGGTCATGGCACCCCTATACAAGCTCAGCAGAGGTCATGGACCACTTAAACAGACTCAACAAAGTCACGGCCTCCTCACAAGCAGGAGCAGCAACATCAGGAAACACTTAGGCAAGCAGTAACAGCCCTAACAGGGATTACACAAGAAGCAGAAAGGCTTAGACATGTTACCGGCATCCCTAGCAAGGATAGACAAGGTAGCGGCCCAACAAAAACAGACTTTAGCAGCAACAGAAACCTTTGAAGTCTCCTCAAATTAGCTTGATAAAACCCTAGAAAATTCATCCAAATCAAATCTATGATTTCCTTCACAAGACACACTCAAAATGAATTCTAAGACTTGAATTTATAACCTTGATATGTATTCTAGAAGGATCATACTTTTAAACCTTCAAAAACTTTAGGGTTACTCAAAACATCCTGGCTTTTAGGAGTGTTACCAAAATAAAACATGAAATAATATTATGATGACATAGGATAGGGTACCAAGGTCAAGACATCGTACATTACAGAGGGTTTCCAAATACAAGATATAACAATAAGGTTAAGTCATCATAACAAAAGGGTCAATGTACCACACTCAAGAGGGGGGTGCTAGCACAAGGACCGACAAGGGGTCAACACAAGTCAAACCACAAGACAACAAGAGGAATCACAACAAAGTGGGAGGACAACCCATTTACCCACAAGACCAAGGTATACCAACAACGTGGGAAAAAAACCCTTTTACCTGCAAGACCACGGTACCAAACTTTTATCGTTCTCTCTCAAGGTATATAGTCCACAATTGTTCCATATAATAACTGGAAGTTTTGTCATCACCATATAAGGAATGTCCAAACTGGATGATGTGATCCTCTGGTTTTCCTGATTGCTCCTAAAGGTCAAGTGCTAGTGACATCATCAACAGCTAGCCAATCCCTTGAGAAACAACCTAGCTTAACCATTTAAGAGAGAATAACATCACACATCATCATCTTGGTTAGTTGACCAAGATCCCCCTGTTTAACTTACTATGACTCTACCTACAGGACCTGCTTGGTCCTATACTAAGAATCTTCTTGGTCCCAATCCAGGATAACATTGTCTCATCCTACGGAATCTGCTTGGTCCTTATGACCAAGCATTGTTTGGTCCCTGGCTACAATACTCTAGAGACAAATAGGGGCCCTAGACACATGCTAGGGACTTTGCCATGGCATCAACCTGCTTAGTCTCATACCAAGAACCCCAGTAGACTATTGGGGGACCTAAGGTACCTGCCAGGGACTTACTCTGCCTAGTTAACTGACCAAGAACCCTAGTTAACTGACCAAGGTACCATTCAGAGAATGGATCTCGCAACTCCACTACCTTTAAAACAACCAACCTTGTAAGTTGGTGTAATCAATTACAAGCAAATTCCAACCATCATGAACTTGAGAAAAAATCAAATTGAGTTAGGTCTGGTCCAATAGTTGTATTCATTTGGGAATAACATTTATCAAAAAGTATATTGATATTCCCAATGATAGGTTTAGATATTCAAAGTAGCTAAATTTTTTAATCACGTTGTTACTTTGTAGAAGAGAATGAAATAGATTTGAAACAAAATGAAGATTGTTACACCTATGTGAAAATTTTGATATTTGAGACTCGCTAATAATTAATAAGGAAGAATGTGATGCTAGAATGGAAAATGTTTTGGTCAATTTACACTAAGCATATCCAAAGAAAATAGGTTTGGAGCATGGGAAAAATGTAGAGGTGAATGAGATTGGTTTGATACATTTCAAAATTTGTTGTAGATGTGAAAAATAGTTCTTAATCTCTTGCTAAGGAGTACTAGTTATGGAAGAGGGTCCTTCAAGTTTTTGTCCCTATCAACACCTAAGGACTAACATGACGTAGATCGAAATGTAGTTTATGAAACTTAGAGAATAATGACATTTCTACGACCTCTTACAATAGGTTAAGCAAGTTGACAATTACATAATATTTTAATCAACACTATGAGGTATAGTGTTTTTTATTATTGGAAGTTGCTTGTAATTGAGAAGTTTGAACCAACCTTGCAAGTTAGTGTAGGCACCACATCATGACAACAACAAATCAAATACATTAAGGCAAACTCATGAATGTCATACTTCCAGATTCTCCATCCATATGGAAAATCTATCCATTTCCTTTGTTGCATCATTTCTCTTTCAATATTTTTAGATGGCGTCCGTATTTTAATTTATGTCGGGATAGGACACATGGACAAATTACATATCATAGATTTAACACTTACAATAAAATATTAAAAAAATGAATTCACATATTGAAGATACTTACAAAACTACCAACCAATTCTTTTAGTCCACTTTGGCCACTAAGATGTGTGGAATTTGTCTTTACGAACCTTGACTTCATCACCTTATCCTGAAAGATAAAATAATTTAATTCCTAATCATTATTGATAAATTTCAAAAATTGTTTAAGATAATATTCAATACCTGGATCCTCTCCTCGCCATCCTTTCTTCGAGCATCCAAATACACATAGTGTGTTCAAATAACAACCTACATAGTGTGTTTATATAAATGTCTACATAGTGTGCTCAAATAATCACCTACATGGTGAGTGGAGGTCTTGCAAGAACCCCTTGCTTAGCATCCTAGTTTAGTTACATAAACGTAGTTATTGTCATTAGGGAATTAATTCTTGGTTAAGTATCAAGGTTCAGTTCCTACATGTGTTGCTTAAAAATGCAATAATCATGCAGAGGTCAAAGGATCAAAGCAAACATAATATCATGTTAGAGGAAATTTGAGGTCTAAAATGGGTCTCCTAAGGAAAATAATAAAACAATATTTATTAAGTTTGGAGAAAAAATTAAAAAATTATTTGTGTGTTCGTATTTTCAACATATCTCCATGTGTTTTTACTCAAATTTCGAGTGGGAGGACTTGTTGGATGCAGAATTAAATTATGCATCCAACGAGTACCCATACTGCATACTTTTGATGAATCTTGCGGCCCCAAAAACAAAAAATACCTGAATAAAAAACGCGATGATGACTACATCCAACGAATCCTCTGGCTCGAAATTTGAGTAAAAACACAGGGAGATATGTTGAAAATACGAAGAAAAAAAAATTATGACAAATATGTCAAGTCAACCATTATGGTTGACTCATTTTATTGAAATTCTATTGGTTCTTGAATTTTAACTCACAAGAATTTATTGTTGGCTCGTTTTCTTATAAGACCCATTTTAGACACCAAATTTCATCTAATGTGGCATTCATGATTATGGACATAATCATGTTATTAATGAGTTATTTTCATTGATTGCTTCAAGGTAGCCTCTAAGACAAAGTCACCAAACAAGGAAATCATTAGTGGATTGATGCTCAATGAGATGGTTGCTTAAGTGAGTTAGTGGCCCTAGTACCAAGCTTTCTACCTTTAATATGAGGGTAATGGAAACCTAGTTAAGTGACATGGATAGTTGCTTAGGTGGATGATACATTCAATGTGAGGATACACAGAGGTGATGGCAACTTGATGGTGTTCCTAACACGTAGATGGAGACTAGAAGCAACAAACTAACAATAACAAGTCATTTTTACCATTAAGGTTATTGAGATTTTGTATTAGGGAGGCTAATAATATTTTTTTCCAGTTTATCTCAAGACAACCCCAAGCACTTTCACTCATTTCAAGGATCGTACACACGGCAAGCCCTAGAACCTTTAGGGCACAAGGCCAAGTCAACAATAGGGCTCAAATTATTTACAACAATATACTCATTATGAGCACATGTCATTTACAAGAACAAAACCTAGGTCGAGAGGATAATATTCCATCCCACAAACACCATGGAGGGTAATAACATGAACAAGTTATTGTGATCATTAAAGGGGGTGTTACTATGTAATGCCCCGTCGGTAAGCCCCGAGCATGTGTAATTTTGTTATTTGAATATTAGTGGCACTAGTTGTCGAACTATGGACTGCGGATATTATTATTATTATTTTATACTTATCTATAACTAAATAATGGCTCAACATGGACAACAGTGTTGCTAGGGGGTCTTGGGTTCCACGTGTGAAGGGGTTGGGGTTAGGAGTTGTGGCTCTCCCTAACAGTACTCTAGTCTTCCTAATTTTGATGTTATTGGACCATGGTGATCCTATTTTGTCTAATTAATGTTTTGCATGCACCCATGCAACCATACACCATGCACCATGCAACCATGCACATGCACTCATGCATCCATGCACCATGCACCCTAGTACTCCAATGAACTGGAGTAGTTGTCAGTCGGCTAGAGTATGTATGATTAATTGGGAATTGTCCTCAGTTAATTGGTGTCTAAAGTCGGTGGTCTTTAGTTAATGAGATCAATTCAAGTCATCTTTAGTTAATTTGATCATTTTTGGGTTAATTCGAATTGCACTGAGTACATGGAAGTGAATTTGGGAAAATTTGAGTTAGTAGGTAGAACTCAAGTTACCTTCATGCAAGGGAAGTAATTTATGGGTAATTCACGTCAATTATGGTGGGTTTGAGCTAGTGTTGACAAATTTGAAGTAGCTAGTCACTGGGAGTGTGTTTATCAGTGGTTTAGAGCAGTCTCAATGGATTCAAGTTACTCTGTTGAGAACTTGAATGGGTCAATCAGTGGTCTAGAGGAGCACTCTGTGATTGAGAGTTGATTCGCAGTGGTCTCTAATCAATCTCTTGGAAGCAATTCGAATTAGCCTAAAGGGATTCGAATTGCTCATGAGATCATTAATTCATGGATGGTTGAGTTCGTTGGTTAGTGCAAAGAGTAGCCTTGACAAGAATGTGAATTCCAAGGAGAGTTTGGCATGACAGTGTGCACACATCTTTACACCAATTGTCTTGTAGCGAATGGAAGGTTCTGTGAGGAGAATTCATGATTATTCATTCCTTCATTGAGGAAAGGCAAGTTGTTCATGCCATAATTACTGAGAGTTGGGTAATCTTGTGAGCTTGGGAGCCCATGTATGCTCTGCTTTGTTTCTAAACTGTGTGCTTGGAAGCACAAGGATATTGGTAGTGTTTGGAGTAAGCCTGATCAACTCTGGTATAGTTTATCGGTGTCCACCGCTTATCTCTGTCATGATCCTGCACATAAATCCTGATGGTGAATGGTGATGTCCTGAGGGACCTAAGAGGTGAAGGATTACCATTTCACCTGGTAGTGGGGTGGAGTAGTAAGTAGGTGGTGAGGGATTGAGTTGTGGCTTCTAAAACTAATATTTTCTTAAGGTGTAGTTCTGTAGTGTCCACTGCTTGACTCTGTCTTGATCCTACACATAAATCCTGATGGTGAATAGTGATGTCCCGAGGGACCTAGGAGGTGAAGGGATTACCATTTCACCTAGTAATGGGGTAGAGGAGTAAGTAGGTGTTGAGAGATTGAGTTGTGGCTTCTTAAACTGAAATTTTCTTGAGTACGGTGTAGTTTCGTGGTGTATACTACTTGTCTTTGTCTTGATCCTACACATAAATCCTGAGGGTGAATGGTGATGTCCTGAGGGACCTAGAAGGTGCAAGGATTACCAGTTTGTTGATATCTTGAGGGACCTAGAAGGTGAAGGGATTACCATTTCACCTGGTAGTGGGGTGGAGGAGTAAGTGGGTAGAGAGGGGAAAAACCTTGTGGAAAAAATTCATGTTTTTGTGTTGCTCGAGTTGTGAGCCTAAATTTTATCCATCGAGTTAGAAGAGACATTCTCGTGGGAATTCCAAGACCTCGGCTCAAGGGTGACTTGCACAAGTGGTTTTGCTTGGCAGTGTCCAAGGCTAGGAGAAAAGTTGTCCGGTTGATGCCAGTTACACCCCTATAAGAGAAATAAGTATGTCATTTATACTCTTTCTATATGTTGTTGTACATATGCTCGTGCAGGCTGATATCTCTGTCATTACATGTTTTTAAATTGTATATATGCTCATGGTGAATGGATAACTGTATGTTGATAGATTGGCAGCCCACAGGAAGGTATGTTGATGTGGTAGACTAGTTGTTAGTAGCTAGTTTGTCTAGAGAATTTATGATCATAAGGAGGTCTGGTTTTAAGACAACCATATGGCCATGTATGGTTGTTATGGATCAGATCATGCGTGGGATTTATGGTTGTCATTTAATTGAGGTAGAATAGATTATCGATTTAATGGATGTTTTATGAGACTTTGCTTATGGATTATGAACATTTATGGGTCTAATATTTGGACATCCCATATGGTCGTATATGGTTGTACCGTATCAGGTCTCACATGGGTTTATAGACTGATCATTCATGTATTAAATCTAATATGCATTAATGTATAAATCTGCTTTAAGGAAATATAGTAATGTTGATATTATTGTGATGTTAGAAGCTAGTCTTTTGTGGAATTATGCTCATGGGACAAATTGGTCTTTAGGGAAAACCATATGGCTTGCATTGGATCATATCCGAAAGGGGATTGGAAGTTTGAATTTATTGCTATAAAACCTGCTATGTTTAGGGTTTTAAACTCAGACTCCGTAGAATGTTGAAATGTTGAATGTTTACTATCATAAATGGAATTTTGTGAAAGAATAAAAGTCTTGTTTAATTAGTTGATTAGATGGATACGAGCGACTTCCCATAGGTGTAATGACAATTAGTCAACATGTGAAGAGATTCTGGTCTGAATGTAGAATGGAGAACTGAATTGCATTGGAAGAGCAATCTTCTTTACGGGTTGAATGTTTTGGAAGTTTTATTTTGTTTGGCATGTTAGCCTAACCTTAAAGAGTATTATTCCATTGTGCTTAGCTTAGATTCAACCATCCCCTTTGTTAAAGAGCCTAGTTACACGGCCTTGGTGTATTCCCTAGAGTTGGGTATGTTACAAGGAGAGTAGAAACAACAAACAAACAATAACAAGTCATTTTTACCATTAAAGTTATTGAGATTTTGTATTAGGGAGGCTAATAATATTTTTTTTCCATGTTATCTCAGGACAAACCCCCAAGCACTTTCCCTCATTTCAAGGATGGTACCCAGAGAAAACCCTAGAACCTTCAGGATACAAGGCCAGGTCAACAATAGGACTCGAAGTCATTACAACAATATACTCATTATAAGCGCAACATGTCATTTACAAGAACAAAACCGAGGTCAAGAGGATAATATTCCATCCCACAACCACCTGGGAGGGTAATAACATGAATAAGTTAATGTGATCATTAAAAGGGGTGTTAGAATATAAAAAAGAAAAACAAATGGCATATTTAATTGTACATAAACAAATGTAATGTTGCAATGGCTTGACAACTTGTTCCTAATGCATAGAAGGACAGTAGAAGCAACAAACAAACAATAATAAGTCATTTTTACCATTAAGCTCATTGAGCTTTTGTATTAGGGAGGCTAATAATACTTTTTCCAAGTTATCTTGGGACAAACCCCCAAGTACTTTCCCTCGTCTCAAGGATGGTACCCAAGGCAATCCCTAGAACCTTCTGGACACAAGGCCAAGTCAACAATAGGGCTCAAAGTCGTTACAACAATATGCTCATTATGAGCGCAATATGTCATTTACAAGAATAAAACCTAGTTTTGGAGGATAATATTCCATCCCACAACCACCAGGGAGAGTAATAACATGAACAAGTTATCGTGATCATTAGATAGGGTGTTAGTATATAAAAGTGAAACACAAATGACATATTTTATTGTACATAAACAAATGTAATGTTGCAGTGGCATGACAAGTAGGCATATGAGGTGTCAAGCTAGGAAGTTAAAATTTTAAATTATGAAGTTGAGAGATCAAATTAGGAAGTTGAAATGGAAAGTCATTGCAGCCTTTAAAAACACATATACGCTTATGAAGATGAAAGAGCATTCAAAATAGTAAAGTCTATTATTCGTATCATCTCTCGTTTTTGTGTGTCCTATGAAATTTAAAAATGAACTAGTAAGGCTCACAACTAGACATGGGAGCATCATCTTGAAATGGGGGGCATTGTTGCTTGATACTATAGGAAGAATTAAATCACTGAATATTTGATTGAGTAAATACACCATTGATTGCCATAAATGATCTCAATAGCTACAAATGTCTTTTGGGTTCTTTACAAGGTGTTGGTTCACTGGTGAGGTCAATGAAGAGTAATCTATCCACCATGTTTCCATTCTTATTTTGGTCTACCACAACCCTATGGCATAAATTTCAAAGAGATAAGACTGGGTGCAAGTCCTGGCTGATTTTGGCAGAACACATACTCCTCAAACCTGGTACATAAACTGACGGAAGTCTGTTCTTTGTAATGCAGCCCCTCGGGAAATGTTTCTTGAAGCATTCCCAAAAAGAAAAGTAAAAGAAAAAACTTTCGGTTGGATGAAGAACCCAGTGACTATAACTGAACTACAAACAAACAAATAGCTCTAACATTATTCAACTTCACAAATGCCATCCATCATCTCTAAATAGCTGTCTTCAAATAAAATGTTATAACTTCGAATATCAGTGTCAATAAGCAGTTACTGCACATATAAAAAAATCATGACGAAAGCAAACAGCTTAACAAGTAAGATCTTGGTGGTTGTAAGCATTACAGAAACTTTCTACTGTTACAGGTCAACTTTCACTCCTAGAAAGTAAGATATACGTATGTAATACATGTTTTTTGGATTAAAAAAATAACCACCCTCAATTTAAAAGGAATTTCCATACGGAAGCATTGAACCTGACATGTAATCAATAAAAATAATAAAAACAGAGTGTCCTCGTCAAAACCTTAAATAAACCTAATAGAATGTCATAAAACTGAAATGCAATATACCATAACAAATCAAATGGTTTCATCAGAAACACACTTGAATCAGCATAGAGTTCGCTCGCCAAACTATCATCCCTTCAATTATCATCCATATTTGTAGTATAATGGTGTCTATATCAAATTCACAATGTTCTTTCCGGGGAGACCAAACTATATCTGCCCATTACTAGAATGAATTCGTTGTAGTTATATCAACTCCATAAGTTCAACCTTTGATACGAACTACAAATGAACCTGCACGTGAAAGACCAACATATATACCCAGTCATGAGCAAAATAAATAGTTAGTTACGAAGTGCAGTAAGATTCAGCTTCCAAAGCATTTTCTTCCGACACAACTCAACTTACATGCAGGAAGATTTGCCACCTCAGCAGAAACTTGACAAGGAACTCCCAGATTTGTTAACGCTCCACGTATTATTCCACAAGGAAAGTAAAGATGCATGCCTGCAGCTTGTGCAGCTTTTGTATCATTCGATGTCGTAGATGACTCTTCTGGGGAGCCATTTGCAGTTGGCAATGGGCTATCAAGAGATATGCGAGTAAGCCATCGAAAACGGTTATCCTGCAATACAAATGTACCCTGCATGCAAAAAACACGGGATGTAGAGTAAAAATCATCTCCATTTTATTTTGTGATACATAATATTCCGCCCACCTTACCCAACTAACAGGAAAACATTACTGCAATCTCTAATACGGTAATACCTAGTATTCCACTCACCTTCCCCATCCTCGGGAAATTTTTCCAAATCATTTCTCTGAATTCTTCTCAGTTATAAAACCATCAATTCAATAATATAACAAGTTACTGTTCTAACATATGTCCAGCTTTAGAGTTAAACACAAACTCACACGATGATTAGTCTTCAAGTTGTCAATTTGTTTCTTGAATAGCTCTGACCAAAAGTCCTTGCAGATAAACTTGATTGCCTCCAAGTGGTCAGCAAACCTAGGCCGCTCCTTGGTATATCTGACACAGATCACATAAAAGTATAGCAATACTTGAAGAAGAAAACAGAGAAATCTAAGATTAAAGCATTATAACCTCATTACTCGTGAAATCTTAAATTGTTGCAAAAAAATAGAACATAATTTTGTGCAACTCTCAAGGATGTGCCCCTTCCCCTACACTTGAAAGGTTTTGCTTATTGCAGTCTGCATAGCAGACTGGAAGGTTTGGGAGTTTGGAAACACAGGAAACCATAAATCATATTGCACCAAGAGAGCGAGGTGCTCTACAGCCCAGTATGGGAGAGAATGTTGCCACGTAACATTACATAATGTAACGTAACGTTATGTCGAATATAAAAAAGTATTAAAAAAATCATGTCGGCTCATAAAATAAAAAATTAAAACCAAATAAAAAATAATTTTAAAAAACCATGTCTGCACATAAAATAATAAAAATTAAAACCAGCATGGATCCATCTTAAACCCAGATCTATCAAGCACCAATAAGGATTAAATTTCTTGAGATGTAATTTTTCTCTAGAGATGTACAAAATTTAAGATTAAAAAAAAATTACACCTCAAGAAATTGGATCCCTCTCGGTGCTTGATAGATCCGGGTTTAAAGTGGATCTATGCTGGTTTAGAATAATTCGACCTTGTCAAAGCTTGAAACATCTATTGTATCCTTTGATTATGGAATGTGGCTAGGGAAAGGTGGGAAATTCACAGAACTCTGTGGTACTGGTACCCAACAAGCCTTGTAAACATCCCGAAACAATTCCTCAATGATTACTAGCACTTGTAAGGCACCAGTCACTGCTTCAAACTTAAAATACTCATTGGCATGCACACGAAATTCAAATCAAACCTTGTAGAGGCATAGCTATTAGTGATTCCCAGGTTTTGTTCAAGGACACTTGCTAATAGAAACTTGACCTAGATAACTGGATTTAAAATCAATTTCTGGTCAACTAGCATGAAGTGTTAGAAGAGCTGATGGCTGACCACATTGCTCGTTTTGTGTCTTCCTCAACGCCCATGAAACCCTCACCGATTTCACCCTTTTGGGCTCGTTAGGATTCAATGATACTTTTCAGTATTCTCCTTGTACTCTTCAACTATTTCTTTTCAGTTCTAACAAAGATGCCTCCACACTTCCTCTATTTAATCGGTGTACATTTTATAGTCCCGTTGGCAATTTGTGGTCGCTGGCAACTGGTGGGTTATAGTATTTAAAAATTAAATTAAATTATTTTTAAACATCAGGCAAAAAATGGAGTGGCAGTTCAGATCCTTAAAAGGGTCCCACATTCTTAGCTGATTCAAAAATTAAATGATAATAAATTGGCTATGTAAACCTATTGACAGGCAATAATGCTTATCCTCGACTTGTCAAGATTTCCCTGACATCTGAATTGTATTACAAAATTGTTTGAGATATACAACCACTTCCTATAACTACATTTCAAAACTACGGCCTATGCCATAGAATTTAATCCAAAAGGGATCTAATAACATACGAATTGTATACAAAAGTTTAGGCATTATATAATAATGACCTATGAAACAATTTTAGAAACAGAAAATGCAATTGAACAGTAGCTAATCAATTCACTAGCTTCACAATAATTTAAGGAAGCAGAGTGACATGACAACTTAGTATTTAATAGGTGGCAATTGCAAAGGGGAGATCACATTCTTGTCAAGTAGCACTGTTTCCACACCCATTGCCTCAGGCGAATGTACCAATCAAGAACGTGAAAGGAATTGGCTCGTCTTAAACCCTCACTTGATTATAGGCACACAGAGGTTAGCATATCTTCCCAGATAAGCTTGCTTATGGAAGCACAAAATATCATGTTGTAAATGCACTCAGTGAGGAGTGAAACTGGAAGGCGTAACAAAGGTTACAAACTGGAAAATGGTTCACTTAAATCAAATTGTATTGGTAATTAGTAATTACAATGAAGCAAGAATTCCGATCCATAATAAAGGCTTAAGGAATATATTGCCACAATGTTTGATTTACTGCGCATGAAAAACAAAAAAATTCATTGCAAGCACATTAGCTGGCATGTCATCTGGTAATGGCTAAAGGACTGAGAGTCAAGGGAGAGAACTCAGACCTAATTTCAGTGCTTCTCGATGTGTAAGCCATAAGCAGCTCAAAAATAACAGCCAGACCTCTTCCTTTGGGAACTGAATTTTTCTGCATCTAAAATGAAGTTTGCGACAGATGTTACAGCTGCAGTGGTTTTGGGCACAAAGCTCAAGACTGTTGGAATACATGGAAACAATCCATGAGAAGTCTCTCATACAGCTCGACAAGGAAAACCAACAAAGATGAAGGAACAAATGCTGAAAAGACAAGTGCCAAGAAACAAGTATGGATGAAGAAGACCGAGCAGTTACATATAGGAGAGATTGACCATTGCAGAGGAGTTGGCTGCCATGTGGCAAGCCAAGCTTGAGGTCTTTCAAAGACCTTAGTACACCTTGAGTTCATGGAGTTTGGAGGATGGACTCAAGGGTGAATGATGATTGCTCTAAGTATTGGAACAGGTCCAAGGGTCATAGCTACAGTTGGCATGTTGATAGGGGGAGCAAGAGTAATTTGCAGTGATCTCATGAACTCGCTCTGTACACATAGTTGAAGCAAATGAAGTGAAGCAACATGGTGATGTTTGGAGGACTGTCCTTAATGCATGCTTACCTTTTATGAATTTACTAGATGATTGCTGATGCATTCCTTATAACATCCATAAAGTGTACCAATGACTTTCTCTAGCTTTGGATATGATTGGAAAGGATGTCTTCAAGAAACAATTGTTGTTGGTATCTGACTGTATGACTAATATTGCTAATATAATTGGTTATCAAGGTTATCGAGATTTTTATCATTGTATGAATTTTGTTGTACCATTCACCAAGAAGACACCAATGAAATGTTTTGATGAAGAGGTAGCTGCAGTAATGAAGATATATTAAAGTCATTTGATGATAGTATAGGGTTTTATTAAAATTGATAGCTCGGTGAATTGTTTGAGGCTAGATTTCCAGAAGTTGTGAAGCATATTTCAGACAGATAACTTCAGCCCTCTTCAAGGAGACCAGGAGGAAACGTTTAGTCACATTCTTATGCAGATTTATGGTACAAATTCAACCCGGCTTGAAGATCTTCTGGTACCTTTAGAGCAAACCAGAAGTAATAACTGTATGCAGATTTGAAGACCTTTTTGTGACAGCCTTGATAGCAGACTCTACTTATGTAACATGACAGATTTGAAGTGACAATCTTATAGTGACAGGAAATGCCAACATAATGACTGAAGCAGCATATTAAAGATCAGCTCACAAGACATTTTGGGTGCCATTGCTGACTGTAGCAGCACACAGATGAAGAATACACAGTAGACAATTGAAGTTTGAAGTTCAGAAAATCATTTGCAGTAGCATAATACACGTGAAGTTTTTCATTTTATCTCTGACCTTGGACAGTTCAAAAGTAGACATGAAGAAGGCTTCAAAAGAATATTTACAAACAAATAATTGATCATAATCAGGGGGAGTAGATCTTATCATTGTCCAATGATTGTGTCATTAACAAGAGGAGCAGATCTCTACAAGCAAAGATGTACCAAGACCATATGAACCTCATTCTCAAAATCTACTAATCCCAGGCTTGTCATAATCAACAAGAATTGGCTCAACCACCAATATCTTCTCAAGATTATATAAACGTGAATATCAGCATGACAAAAGTGGTTTAAGTATTAAAGATCTTATCTTGAAGTAACCTTGCTCTATTGCAGCAGAAGTCAAAAAGATCAAATCCAAGTTCAGTTCAAAGGAAAGAACAGCTCAAAAGAGGTCCTGCCATGGTCTAAGGGGGAGCAGGCAGGAGACCATAGAAGAAAGAGCAGACATTTTAGCATGGGCCCTTTCTCATTAATGTCAAAGGGGAGAAATTTGAAGAGGTGTTGCCAACAATGACAAAGGGGGAGTTTGTTGAGCATGGTTGTCATTGATGACAAGCCATTAATGACAAAGGAGTGACAAAGGTTGATGACATGGCAAGGAGGGCATGGTAGTTTGGGTATTGGAACACTAGGTGGTCCAAATGACCCATTATGTGGTCATTTGTGGCTTGATGGGGTCATGGAACATTTGGACAGGGTTATGAGAATGCTCTTGCATGTGCTAACTTGGAGCTTGAAGTCTTGATATGGCACACTTGTTGCTTGGTGGTGGTTTGACTTGACATTTCTTTTGAATGTTGAAGAAGTTTTTGAAGCACTTATGAGTCTTACTTGAAGAATCCTATGATTCGTTGTAGCCTTGTTGAAGTCCTTGGTTTTATCTTTTTGAAGAAGCCCTTGAACTTGATGATATGACAGCCCAATTAAAAGGGATTAAAAATCATTCAAATGGAGAAATCCGCCAAGCTGGAACATCTCAATCATCTAAGATAAAGTCTCAAGGACAACCTAGGCAAGAGACAGGGATAAAACAACCCCAAAAGAAGGAAAGGATATTACTAACTTACAAATTGGACAACCTCTAAAAAGATTTTCTTTAATTCAAATTAAAAATTTTAAACCACCAAACAAGTCGGCTCAGTCAAAGTATTTAAATATTATAGAATATTATATATACTAGGTCGGCCCAGTAAATTATGGAAAATCTGTATATATAGGCAGCTTGCCTCATTTTATAAGTTGTAATTTTGAGTGACGAATATAGCTCTAAATTTTGGGTCTCTGAGGCAGCCACAGTAAAAATCAGATGTGCATTTTGTTGAAGATCAAGCTCTGAATTTCGGGTCAATATTGGACTGTGGTAGCCCAGTAAAGATACAAGTTTTTAAATCTGATTTTCTGGTACACTAAAAGACTGAGAATGAAGTGTGTATCCTCTGATTATCTGTGTTGACAAAGACATTTGAAGACAGCCACAGGCACAGTTCAGATGTTTTGAAGTTTCTTTTATCCTCTGAATTCGACAGGAGTCGAGCAATAAAAGCTCAGATACACAAGCCAGATTGAAGTCATCCTGATGGCATCCGAAGGCCTGTATACAGTGGAAAATTGAGGTCATCCTATAGGCATCCAAAGATCTGAAGGCATCTGAGGAGAATTGAGTGGAAGTCTGAGTCTTGGCATGTGGATGACTCAGTGAAGAATTAGAAGTTTTTTTTAAATTCAAAATCAGAGTTGAACATTATGTTGAGGAGTTTTTGCATCATCAAAAGGCCAGTAGTATATCTTATTGAAGGGCAGCGCTGAAACAATGATACTATGATGATATGACAGTGACATTAACTTTGATTAGACAACTGAATTGATAGCAGTTGATTTAATAGTGACAGCAGTACCATTGCAGATTGAGCAAGCCTTGATGACAGTGACAGTTTGATGACATTAATTGAGTAGCTAGTAAATGACAGTGACAGTCTAATTTAACAGCACATTAATGGCAGTATTTGACATGAACTTGACAGCCTGATAACAGTGGAAATATTGACAGTGATGACAATGACATGTGTGTTCATGAATGATGAATAGAAGCCACAGCAAGGAAGCTTGATGTCTGTAAAATGAAAGTTGATTTGATTGTCACATCTTCATGAGCAGTTTGACAAGACAGTGTTTGATGACATATGACAGCAATAACAGCATTGACAGTGATAGCCAATAACAGTGATGGCTTTGACATCTTGATCTGAGATTGAGTTTATAGCATTCAAGTATCCTGGACTCATAAATCTTTGATGACAGTGTCGATATGACAGTAGCACTGCTTTCAAGCAGAGGTATACCCTACAGCAGTTTGAAGAAAGCATTTGGTCAAGCATTCATTGAAGTGAACTTGACAGCGAGACATGATAGTGGACAGAGTTGATAACAGTGATCAATATGTGATTGCAAGATAGTCTTGCATTTGAGGTTTGGACACCTCACAACTTCTTAGTTGGAGCTAAGAAAACCAAGTTGGGTCTTGGAATAGGAGTTAGTGCTCTTCAGTCAGATGGTGCTGATGTTCAGAAGATTGAAGTCTTCATTGTAATTCATATTCAATCATAAATAAAGTTTACCATACTTGTCTTCTGATGTGTCTCTATGATCTATGATTGATGACATGCTTAATTGATATACTTAGTAGCTTAATGTGAATGATGAACTCTGCTTAAGTTTTGAAGTGAAAATTGATAAGAGTGCTAGCAGACTGATTCACCCCCCTCTCAGTGTGTCATTGTGTCCAACAGATGGTTCCTAGAAGACGAGCTACTCAGCCGATTTCTAAGGAGACAAAGGGAGTTAGTCCTTGAAATGAGGATCCTAGTGTTGATTCTTGAACAGCATCAAGAGCCATTCTCTAGGAGAGTGGAGGCACCTGGTCAGTTACGACGAACTTGACTCAGCCTGGGGCTGAGAGCCATTCCTTGGGAGAATGGAGGCACTTGGTCAATTACTAGGAACATGATTCAGTTTGGGACTGAGAACTCAGCTTGGGGCTGAGAGCCACTCTTTGGGGGAGTGGAGGCACTTGGTCAGTTACCAAGTCGTTGTCCCTGGGTCAACTTGATGCAGCCTAGGGCTGAGGCACCTGGTCAGTTACCAGGACACTGCTATAAGGCCTAGACTGGGTCTAGGCAAGTGATGCACTCCTCTCCTTGATGTATGGGTTAAGGGACCTTCTCAGGGGACTGGCTACCCCTTGTTGAAATACCTAGCACATGACCTTAGTGACATTGAGGAGAATGAGATAAACAAATAATAATCCTCATTGTTTTGAGGATGTGCTTAGAGTTGTCATGAAGACCCAGAAGATTTCTTGGGTTGACCTAATAAACCAAGAAGACCCCCTTAAGGGTCCATGCACCCTCCACATTGGTCCAAGCACTTTCTAAAGAACCATGTGGTAAAAGATTAAAAGAAATAAAAAATAAAAGTTAAAAAATTAAAAATAAATAAAAGTCAATTGGTCAAAAGAGTCAAAAGAAAATAAAAGATTAAAAGTGAAAGTTATCAAAGATTAAAAGAATTGTTGACTTCCTATTTTTATGGCTTTACCATTCGTTGATGAAGTATAAATAATGTTGATCTTCATTTGTTTATCATCATGATCCGATCTGTTCATCTGAGGAATTTTCGGTGGCTATCTGTTGGTATTTTATCTCTCCATTGTGATTGTTTCTTGGCACCAGCAGTAAGCATCTTCTCTCTCCATCATGGCAGCAGCAACAAGTGTCTTCCCTCTGCTCCGGGTCTCGGCAGCTACACTAGGGCTTCTTCTTTGTTGCTGCCCACACTCCTTCACCTCACAGCAGCTCTGTCTGAAGTCTGCTACAGCCCACAGCAGCAGTGTGTAGGGTTGCAGCAGTTCACGGTAAGCCTGCTAGTGCTACCCACAGTTCACGGCAGTTGTGTTTAAGGGTTGCAGTAGTCCACGGTAGCCCTGCTAGGGATACCCACAGTTCATGGCAGCCCTGCTAGGGCCTCCCACAGTCCACCCAAGCTCAGCAGCTTTGCTAGGGCTTCCACAGGTCACAGGAATTTTTCTGTGAGGTTCTACATCAGGCAGACCGGAAGTGCACAGGCTGCTCTAGACAAGTGGTTGCTTGGTTGGGTGACCTTCATCTACATTCATCTCAGAATTCTATTGAACAATAAAGCAAACTCAAAGTTTATGTAACTTTTTATTTTCTATCTGTTCATGTACAAACTCAGCCATCTCATTTAAAAGGTGGATTATTATTTGTTTTTGGGGTTTTATTCCTTGAAAGGTTTGCCCATGTAAAATTCTTGTGTTCCTGTGCATATGTGTGGATGATTGTTTATCTTTACTACTGCTGCATAATCCAGATTCCAAATATCTAACTACTGTTGATATACTGTACAAGAAGATTGTTACTGCTATTAAAATTTAAATACATGTTGAATTTTTAACATGGTATCAGAGCTTTGGATGTGAAGAGCACAGTGCTTGAGCAGATCACTGTAGCCTCCATAGACCTTGGGACTGATAACAGACTTTTATTGGATCAAAGATGGTCTTAACCACTTTTAGGTTGGAAGAGAGAGTTGAAGGGTCAGCAAATTTCAATTCATGGAAAGCAAGACTTATGGCCACCTTGGAAGAAAATGATCTTGATGACTTGGTCATCAATACTGTAGAAGAACCCACAACTAATACAGCTAGAGTTGCATTCAAAAGGAAGCAATCTAAGGCAAGGAGAATTATATATGATTCAGTCAAAGAGACCTTGATGCCTGTGATAACCCCACTAAAGAGAGCCAAAGAATGTTTTGACACTTTGACTAATCTGTATGAAAAGAAAGCACCCAATCAGAAAAGACTCAAGAGTCCTGAAAAACCGGCTCCGCTATTTGAAGATGGAGAAGGATGAAGGGGTGGCTTCCTTCTTCACAAAAATATCTCAGGTAAGAGATCAACTCTCAACTATTGGTACTTTAGTAGATGATGATGATCTTGTCCAAGCTGTTTTTGATGGTCTTCCTAGTTCTTGGGAAACCTTCTTGGCTGCCATAAGTGGCAGGGATGTTCAGCCTAACTTTGAAAGACTATGGCATGATTGCTTGAAAGAAGAAGGCAGAATTCGAAGCAGAGCTAGTGGTGTTAAGGAAGGGAACCTTGCCCTTGCAGTTAAGACAAAAAAGTTCAAGAAATATTTTCCTCCAAAGAAGAAAGAGAAGAAGCCTCAAGGTAAGCACCTTGATGTATCTACGATTGAATCTTTTAATTGCCACAAGATGGGACACTATGCCAGAGATTGCAGGCAATCAAAGAAAAGGTTCGAGAGAAGACTCCAAGCGTCTACAGCAGAAGAAGAACCAAAAAGGAAGAAGAATACTAAGTCCTCCACGAAAGAAGAATCAAGAAGAGAATACTATCTAATTTCTGCTCTCTCAGGATCCATCACCAATAGTGCCAACTCTTGGTTGATAGATAGTGGAGCTTCACGACACATAACTGGATTTCGTGAAGCTCTTACTGACTACAAGAAGAAGTTCACTACTCGAGTAAAACTTGGCGATGATACCAACTATGAAATCGAAGGAGTTGGTTCAGCATCAATTCAACTTGATTTTGGAACTATTCTACATATTGAGGACATACTATATGTACCAACTTGAAAAAGAATCTCCTCTCAATTGTTGGATTAGAAGATAAAGGCTACAGAATAATCTTCATGGAAAGAAAGGTTCTTCTATGGTCAAAGAAGGAAAAGTTGAGTTCAGCTGAGATGATTGGGGTTCGAGAAAGATGCCTTTACAAGGCATCTGGACATTCCCCTCAGACATTGGTTCACAATACAATCAATTCTTGTGAGTTGTGGCATCGAAGGCTTGGACACCTTCATTATAAGGCTCTTCCTGGTCTTCAAAAGATGGTAACAAGTATGCCTGAGTTTCCTTATGAGCATGATGGTATTTGTATAGGTTGTGCCTTAGGCAATAATATCAAGAAATACTTCCCTAAGAGCAACAGTAGATCTGAAGGAACCTTGGACTTAATTTACTCAAACATATGTGGACCCATGACCTCACCCTCTTTAAGTGGTTGTTTGTACTACGTATTATTTATCGATGATTACTCCCGTAAATCAAGGATTTACTTCCTAAAGGTCAAAAGTGAAACTTTTGATAAGTTCAAAGAATTCAAGGCTCTGATTGAAAACTAGACAAGAAGGCACATATGCACCCTAAGATCAGAGAATGGGGGTGAGTTTGAATCTAATGAGTTTGATGATGTTTGCCAAGAAGCAGGAATCAAGAGGGAGTTAATGGTGCCCTACAACCCTCAACAGAATGAAGTTGCAGAAAGGAAGAACAGGACAATTTATGAAGCTTCCAAAGCCATGTTGTGTGATCTTGATCTTCCTTTATCACTATGAGTTGAGGCTGCTGGTACTGTTGTCTATATTCAAAACATATGTCCCCATGCAATTTTGGGAGAAAGGACTCCAGAAGAAGTATTCACAGGTAAGAAACCCGCAGTCGATCACATGAGGATATTCGGAACTCCTGTCTATAGTCATGTGTCAAAAGAAAAGAGATCAAAGCTAGAACCATCCGGAAAGAAAGGGACATTTGTTGGTTACAATGAAATCTTAAACGTTTATCGCATCTATGTGCCTGGTCAAAGGTACATTGAGGTCAGTAGAGATGTGATATTTCATGAGGAAGCTGCCTTTCGTCACTCTAGAGAGCTTCCACATGATCCAGAAGAATCTCCTCCTGAAATTCCAGATTCTCCTCACTCAGAAAATCAGCAGGAAGAAGAGAATGAGCCCTCAATATCAAATGCTCCCATAGAATCAGTAAGGCGTGATGAAGAGCTGCTTAAAGCTCCTCCTTCTAAGAGAAGACCTTCCTAGGCTCGAGAAACTTAAAGCTCCTCCTGAAACTTTTAGAGAAATCAAGATGCCTCAAAAATATTCAGGCCTTATGAGTAAGATCATCAAAGTAGAACCTTCTACATATAAGGAAGGCAAGTCAACAGGTATGGAATGATGCCATGACAGAGGAATACAATTCTATCATAAAAAATGATGTGTGGGAAGTAGTCCCTAGACCAAAAGAGAAGTCTGTAGTAACTTCTAAGTGGCTCTACAAAATCAAGCATGTTATTGATGGCAGCATTGAAAAATATAAAGCAAGGTTTGTGGCACGAGGATTCTCTCAAAAAGAAGGCATTGACTATGATGAGACTTTTGCTCCAGTTGCCAAATATACCACCATCAGATCAATTACCTCTCTCACTGATGTAAATACATCTTTCCTTAATGGAAAAGTTGAAGAAGAAGTCTACATTGAGCAACCAGAAGGATTTGTCACTCATGGAATGAAATCTCATGTGTGCAAATTAAAGAAAGCTCTGTATGGGCTCAAACAGGCTCCAACAGTTTGGTATGCCAGGATTGACAGTTACCTCCATAGCCTGGGATTCTCCAAAAGTACTGCTGACTCCCACCTATACTTCAAGGTTGTTCAGAATCATCTATTAATCCCTATATTGTATGTGGATGACATGTTCCTTACTGGAGAGGAAAAATTAATAGCTCAGTGTAAGAGGGAGCTTACATCAGAATTTGAATGGAAGACTGCAAGCCCATGAACACCCCCATGACAACCAACTTGAAGAAGCTACTTGAATCAGTGTCTTGTTCAAATACAGTGGATCCCACTCAGTATCAAAAGCTTATTGGATCCCTGATGTATCTCGTGCACACTAGACCAGACATCCGTTATGCAGTAAGTGCATTAAGCCAATTTATGTCTGAGCCTAAGCACATACACTGGATAGCTGCTAAACATGTGCTTAGATACTTGCGAGGCACTATTGCATATGGGATTAAGTACACTTCCAGTAGTGGAGTAATAATGCATGGTTCTGCCGACTCCAATTGGGCTGGTAGTGCAGTGGACCGGAAAAGCACATTCGGATATTGTTTCAGCTTGGGATCAACCATGATTTCTTGGTCCAGTAGAAAACAAGGCTCCATAGCTCAGAGTACAGCTGAAGCTCAATATATTGTTACCAGTGATGCCTGTAGAGAAGCAGTGTGGCTTAGAAAGCTACTCTCTGACTTGTTTGGTGGAAAGCTTGAATTAACTATTATCCATTGTGATAATCAGAGTTGTATAAAGCTTTTAGAAAATCCATTGTTTCAAGACAGATCGAAACACATTGAGATGAAGTATCACTTCATCAGAGATATGGTCCAAAGAGGGGCCATGAAACTTCTGTACATACGTACAGATGAGCAAACTGCGGATTTATTAACCAAGCCTCTGTCATTGACAAAGTTTGTATACTTTTAAGACAAGCTCGGTATTACAGAGAATACCTCTCTCGTTGAGAGGGAGTGTTGATTCTTGAGTAGCATTGAGAGCCATTCTCTAGGAAAATGGAGGCACCTGGTCAGTTACCAGGAACTTGACTCAGCCTGGGGTTGAGAGCCATTCTCTAGGAGAATGGAGGCACCTAGTCAGTTACCAGGAACTTGATTCAGTCTAGGACTAAAAACTCAGCCTGGGGTTGAGAGCCACTCTGGGAGAGAGGAGGCACTTGGTCAGTTACCAAGTCCTTGACCCTGGATCAACTTGATGTAGCCTAGGGCTAAGGCACCTGGTCAGTTACCAAGACACTACAATAATCCCTAGACTAGGTCTAGGCAAGTGATGATGCACTCCTCTCCTTGATCTATGGGCTATGGGACCTTCTCAAGGGACTGGCTACCCCTTGTTGAAATACCTAGCACATGACCTTGGTGACATTGAGGAGAACGAGATAAACAAATAATAATCCTCCTTGTTTTGATGATGTGCTTAGAGTTGTCATGAAGACCCAGAAGACTTCTTGGGTTAACCTAATAAACCAAGAAGACCCCCTTAAGGGTCCATCCACCCTCCACATTGGTTCAAGCACTTTCTAAAGAACCATGTGGTAAAAGATTAAAAGAAATAAAAGAATAAAAGTTAAAAAATAAAATATAAAAATATAAAAAATAATTAAAAGTCAATTGGTCAAAGGAGTCGAAATAAAATAAAAGATTAAAAGTGAAAGTCAACAAAGATTAAAAAAATTGTTGACTTCCTATTTTTATGGCTTTACCATTTGTTGATGAAGTATAAATAATGTTGATCTTCATTTGTTTATCATCATGATCCGAAGTGTTCATCTGAGGAATTTTCGGTGGCTATCTGTTGGTATTTTATCTCTCCATCGTGATTGTTCCTTGGCAACAGCAGTAAGCATCTTCTCTCTCCATAGTGGCAGCAGCAACAAGTGTCTTCTACTCCTGGTCTTGACAGCTACACTAGGGCTTCTTCTTTGCTGCTGCCCACACTCCTTCACCTCACGGTAGCTCTATCTGAAGTCTGCTACAGCGCACGGTAGTAGTGTGTAGGGTTGCAGCAGTTCACGGTACGCCTGCTAGGGCTACCCACAATTCACAACAATCGTGTTTAAGGGTTACAGTAGTCCACGATAGCCCTGCTAGGGCTACCCACAGTTCAAGGCAGCCCTACTAAGGCCACCCACAGTCCACCCAAGCTCAGCAGCTTTGCTAGGGCTTCCACAGGTCACAGGAATTTTTCTGTGAGGTTCTACATCAGGCAGACCAAAAGAGTGCAGGCTGCTCTAGACAAGTGGTTGCTTGGTTGGGTGACCTTCATCTACATTATGTAACTATTTATTTTCTATTTGTTCATGTACAAACTCAGCCATCTCATTTAAAAGGTGGATTATTATTTGTTTTTGGGGTTTTATTCCTTGAAAGGTTTCCCCAAGTAAAATTCTTGTGTTCCTGTGCATATGTGTGGATGACTGTTTATCTTTACTACTACTGCACAATTCAGATATCTATCTACTGTTGATATATTGTACAAGAAGGTCGTTACTGCTATTAAAATTTAAATACATGTTGAATTTTTTACACTTGGACTATTGCATCACTTATGGATGGTGTGGAAGAAACCTGATGAAGTCTTACTAAGTTAAGGAAGAGCACAGTTGAGATCCTGAGCAGATTGAGCATGATGACTGTGAGTACATGGCTTCACTAAAGGAGTTGTTATCTTGATCCATACAAGACAATTGAAGGATCCTTGACGTACCTGGTCGTCACCAAGATGGATACTTACATCGTATCTATGGACTCTCCAGAGAGGGAGTGGGATGCTCAGCTACAGTGGGAGCAAGATGCTCAAGATGTAGAGGGAGCAAAACGCTCCAACACAAAGGGAGGACTCCCGGACACCCTAAGATGGGGTGGGAAAACTAGCCTCTTAATACTCTCTCTCAAGTCTCTGGTACATGAATCCAGTCATGTGAATTATTATTTGCTTTTCTAGAATAGGGCAGGACAGAAATGTCTACCCCAATATATTTGATGCCTCTGTTAGTTGACGTGTGTGTAGGACTATAGTTGCTTAGAGGACTGTATGAGCAGCATTATCTCGATCACTTAGAAAGACATCAAGAGATCTCTCGAACATCCTAGATAAGGATGGAGAGGCTAACGCACGCTAGTACTTGTATGACACAGGATGGGACCATACTCTACTCCCTGATACTCTATGATGGAGTGGGGAGATTGGTTACATGATCATACCCCTCGTTAAGAGGAAAGGATGATTTCTGTGTGAACTCTTTGTCCTAATGTGAACACCTATGAACAGTGAGGGTGATTCTTTGTGAACATCTGAGTTCTAAGTACACATCCGAGGACAAGTGATTCCATGTGGACACCTATGAACAGTGATAGTGATTTTGTGTGAACCCTGAGTTCTAGGTGAACACTTGTGGACAGTAATTCTACACCTTTGAACTATGACAGTGATCCTATGTGAACACCTGAGTTCTAGGTGAACATTGTGGGTGAGAATTTGATGTGGACACCTGTGAACTATGACGGTGATTCTGTGTGAACTCCTAAGTTCTAGGTGAACACCTACGAGCCATGCAGTGATACCTGGCTCCGACACTAGTAAGTTATGTTAGACACAACTCCGATACCAGTAAGTCATAGTACATGGCTCTGTAGCTCATTGGGTAAGTCATGTCGAAATACCTAACTCCGACACTGGTAAGTTGTGGTGCAGGCCGGATCAACCACAGCTAACCCAACCAACACCTCCAGGATCTGGTGGCTCCTACACTTAGCAGGATTACCAAATTTAGCCCTCAACCAAATTATGCTCTAAAATTGCCTACCTGCAATTATGCTTCCGCAACAACTTTTCCGCAACTCTGTTTCCGCAACAAACTTTCCGCAACAGGCTTTCCGCATGCGGGTTGCGGGTTGCGGGATGCGAGATGCCCAACCAACTTTCCAAAGTTGCTCCCCCACAACTTTCCTTCCGCAATTCTTTTCAGCCGTCAAATCTTTGCGACCTTCTCCACGACCGTCGATCTACTCTTTGATGCAAATCTCACAGATCTTTGTAGATCCATTATCGCCCTCGCATCTTCCGTTGCGAATCTCTCCTAGACCGTCAGATCTTCGTCTGCGGACTCAATCCCCATCATTCATTCTCTGCAAAACTTGTTAACGGTAGGAAATCTGCGTGCTACGTTGATTGATCAGAGAATCGATCAATCCAGCCTGCAATCTTCAAGATTCATTAACCTAACACTTCTATGCATGCATCTACGACCTATTTCAACTATTCAAGCAACAATTTAGCGCGTGAATCAACAATTTCACAGAAATACACACATGTTCAGAAAACCGCCGAAGTCGGCTCTTCACGGATACATCATTCAAACAGTAAATGCATCTAGACTAATAACACTGCAAACACACAGCTAATCCTTCTATTAAGCAATAGAACAAACATACAACTCGGCTCTCCTTCAGTCTTCTCAAAGTATTTACAAGTGGAAACCAGACGCAAGTCTGACCTTCCCTTCTGCGAATGGGAATTCTAACCCTGAAGAACAGAACCCCCTTTACTTCTCTAATCTTCCTATTTAAGCTAAACTGTTACTTCCACCCCGAGTGGTCCTAAAACCGAAAAAAACAACTATAAAGCATGATGAAAACGTCCCTATCACAATAAACAACATGTGGCTTGATCTCCACGCAGGGAGTCATGATCCGCCATCATTCCTATCGCCGCTAACAAACTATGACTCATCAAACAACCAAAAATATGCCACAGCATGTGACCAACTCGTCACATTGCCGGCATGCCATGATGCTTTTGCATCACGTTAGTTATATGACTCATCCTTTACTGACACCTGTCAGATTAGATCTTTTATCCTATCTAGACTTGCTAGGAAAATAGAATACTTTACATGAAAGTTTACAATGTCTCTACAACTGACCCCTCCTTGGGCAAATGTCTAGAGCTTAAGGTCCGGTCAAAAATTTAGTAGTTGGTCTTAAGAGCTAATGCTCCTGCATCAAGTTGTGTTATGCATAGCTCTGATGCCAGTAAGTCATGGTGCATGACTTTGTATGCCCACATGAGTAGAGACATAGTCAAGACCTTCGAGGACTATCAGAGACTCATCCTGGGGATGGAGTAATAGTCAAGGTCTCTAAGGACTATGTGTGACCATCTAAGACTCATCCTAAGGATGAAGTAATAGTCACAGTGTTGGTTCTGTGTGAACCTGTCTTAATATCCAGCATGAAAAAGGGTTGGCTCTGCCGGAAGACGTATGTGGTCTTCACATCCAGCATGAAATAGGGTTGGCTCTGTGAAAGACGTGCGGTCTTCATATCTAGCATGAAACAAGGTTGGCTCTGTAGGAAGACGTATGTGACTTACATCCAGTATGAAAAAGGATTGGCTCTGTAAGATATTGCATCAAGTATGAAAAAGACTGGTACTGCTAGGAGCTACATCCAGTATGAAAAAGGATTGGCTCTGTAGTGGTACATCCAACATGAAAAAGGGTTAGTTGTTGTACGAACATAGACCGAGTTGAATTGTTACATATGGACTCCTCGACAGGTTGAGTTAAGTAGTTACATATGGACTCCCCGACGTATTGGGTCGAGTCGTTACATATGGACTCCTCTACAACTTAGTTAAGTAGTTACATATGGACTCCCTGATGTACTGGGTTGAGTTGTTACATATGGACTCCCTGTTCTGTGTGGACTGTGGTTACAAATATGAGCTTTGTGTTGAATCATTACTGGGTTGATACCCAGCAACCTGTATGGTTGGGAGATTAATGGGTTGTAGCCCATACAAATATGATGAAAATCTCACATAAAGTTATTACCCTTGTGAGCCCTCATATGATTGTAGTCCTTATGGGTGTTATTAGGTTGTAGCCCATGATGTGGCGTAAACTCACTAGAAGTGATAGTCCTAGTGAGCTCTTTGGGTTATGTTGATGCACATATGAATTCCCAATGGACTGGGAAGAGTTGTGGAGCTAGTGTATGTTCTCCAATGAACTGGATTGAGCTAACACACGTAGACTGATAGACACTTCTCGATGAACTAAGATTGTGTTGGAGGCCCTTCCATAGAGATGTTCAAGATAGTCGTGATGTACCATTGATATCTAGATACATTCGAGTTGATAACACTGGCGATGCCTCCTTGGCTAAGAGGGAGTGTTGTTGTAGTAGCTGCGTGAGACATCATCTCACAAAGTCAACCCAAGAAATAATAAAATGAATATAATTTCTTTGTAAAATAAGTCAAGTCGGCCCCAGTAAAACAGCTTAGTCAGCCCCAGTTAAAAATTAGATTTTTCCATCAAGAAATCAATATAAATAGGGGGTGCCTCTCCTCATTTGGATATACTGCAACTTGAGCACTGCTACACAAGTTCCCCCTTGCTACTAAGGTTCGCTACTGCAGCTAGGAGAGGATTTTTCTAGGGTTCTCCATCTTTAGAGAAGGTTTTCTTATTTTTCTTGGGGTTTGTGCTACTGCGATATGGAAGTACTTCTATCTCTAAACAATACATCTCCATTGGAAGGGCGAGCTCGAGGGAGACATTATTTTGTCTATGGTTAGGAGATGATCTTTGATCATCGTGGTTAAACGAGCCCACATTGTTTTGTTTTTGTGCTTTGTCTTTCTTTTAGTGATCTCAGTTTTGGAGCTATCAAATTCTAACATGTCGGTTATCTCTAGGACCTTTCAAAGGAGAGTGCTCCCCTTTTTTGGAGTATCTAGGTCCCATTGTCATGTTTTGACCATTGATTTGATGAGTTGCCCCTCTTGTCTTGGGGCTTTGACTAGGGTGTTGGACTATTTTGTTATAACTCTCTCATTATTTAGCATTTTTTGAACATATCTAGAGGATTAGTGATCCTCCCTAGGTTAGATCTAAGGTCTTGGTAGATCTACTATTATTTCATTGTAAAGGAAGTTGAGTTACTCTCCGATACAAGAGTAGCCTCTTGCTCTTTGTATCTTGTGTTATTATTTGAGAATAAAACTATCTTTGCATCTAAAAGACTCTTGACTCTTGGGATTTTTATTTCATGTGAGGCACAAAATGGTGATTTAATTTGAGGTCATATTGTACTTTCTTGCATTGTAGGATTATTAAACCTAATCCATTGAGAAGAGTAAATTTGCTCCATTGGATTAACTAGGGAAGAATCTCTTTGCTTATTTCATATCTTAGCTTTGTGATTTGCTTGTTAATTGCATATTAGGAGAGTTAAAAGTTCAAGTTTGCATATGCTAAGATATGAGCTAAGGTTTTCTAATTGAAGGTGTATGTAAGGTGACCCTTCCTTGGAAGAATTTACATGAAACCTCAAGGCTTGGGAGGAATTTTGTCATGTCTTTTTTGCGGGTATTCCATTCAAATATATTAGGGCAAGGCCCAAGGAGGATCATCCCAAGACCCCATTTGCCCAAGGATTTCGAAGGCACTAATCCAAAACTCCATATCTTCAACCATAAAATCACAAAAAAATTATTTTTCTTCTTTGTTTAGGGTAAAATCTGATTTCTACAAGGCCGAAAACTTTTCCAGATTTTCCTCCCATCAAGCCAAGGTAACTTTCTTGTCTTTTAGCATTCCTTTAGGCTTGATTTTTCTAAGTTTTATTTATGTTTTATGTCATTTCCTAACTGCAGAAACAACAGAAGTAAAACAGCCCTAATCACACATAAATTTCACATCCTAAGTTAAGGGTTTCATGCGGGATTAGTCAGTAAAAATTTACGGGTTATTCCTTCAAGAATTTAATTGTTGGGTTTTATAATTAAATTACTCATTTTCCATCTTAATCTATTCTGGAATTGCAAAGTAAATCTTATTTCTGAAATGTTTAATGGGCATCTAGCATCTCTATTTTTTCAGTTTGACATGCTCTAAATTTTTGTTATTGACTATTGGTTAATACTGGAAATTTTCCATGCTTTTCTTGCTTATTTCATGACAGCAAACATTTATAACGAGAAGTTAATTCTCAAATGTTCACTTTGTTAATCGTTGTTCATTATTTCATGGTTTACTAAGCACATTTCTTGGCCAAGTGTTTCACTTTAAATCTGGAAACTTACTTGTGCAATTTTATCTCTTGCAAATCTTTCTTTTGCACAAGTTCTTGGGATGCTATTTCTTTCATGGATCATGGATGCATGAGATATTGTTAAGTCTACATTGAAGTATTGGCACATTAAGTCACAAGATCTAATATCACACTTGGTGAAGTGATTCTCGTCACTTCAAAAAGTCTGAAAATTTCACATTAATTAAGACTTGAGTGACTCTTTGCTTCAGAAATTTCTTCTCAAGCACGGACTCACCTTGGGCCATAACTTCTTAATTAAATAACTTGTCTCATGTGCAATTTTTTCAATTGTGGAATGTATCTTTATTTAAGCAGATGAAGCCACTTCTTTAATCACCTTTTGGCATCAAATGTTGTGAGTTACTTGCAATGATCTTTACTTTCCATGATTGATCTATTTAATGATTTATGCTTTACAAATTATTGCATCCTTGAGTATTTCCATTTTGAGTATTTGATTTGTTATACAATTTAATTATTTCAAATGATCAAATGCTTTATGTGAAGATTGTTGAATTTTTAGCATTAGCATAAACTTTTAAAATTTGCAGATAAACATAAATAGATCAACAGTACAGTAAGAACACATTCATCACATCAGCACACTTGGACACAATATTTTCACTGGGGAAACCTTCAAAGGACAAAAACCCCAAAAGCATTAATAGCTCATCTCGTAAATGAGATGGGTTAAGAAAATTCTTCAAAAAATTCCTCGAACCCAAATCTGGGTTTTACCAGTCACAGGAAAATTTATCAGTAAAATATCAGACTGATATTTTCAACCACAATTTCCAGAATTCATAAAAAATTACCAATTTAGGGCTTTTTCAGCAAACTGAGATTTTTCTCTCTCCTGCCCAGAAAAGACAAAGGCTGCCCAACACAGATCTGACTGTCACTGACAGTCTGCACCTTTCTGCCGTACAGCCATACAGATCTGTCCTTACTGCTGCCCGTTGACTTTCTGCCTTCCCGTTGACTTTTTGCCTGCCCGATCTGTCCTTCAGTCTGCCCGATCTGCTCTTCTGGCTGCCTGGCTGTCCTTCCTTCTGCCCGAAGCCTGCTGAGCAGGTTCATGGGTTCCTTGAGGCACCTAGGGTCTGTCAATTGACAGCCCAAGGCCCTAATGGGTCTGCCAACAGCTGCTACAGCAGACTGTTGCAGCCCATAGCCCTCATAGGTTGCCTTGCTGGCTGCCCAAAAGTAAATGGAGAGAGGGCCAAGCCCTAAACAGACTGTCCGTAAAGAAAAAATGGAGCAACCGTGAAGAAGAGGGAGTTGCTGAAGTAGATATAGAGGCTGCTGAGAAAAATGTAAGACTGTCCAGGAAAAAAAAATGGAGAGCTGCCCAAGAATAAGACTGCTGATAAAAACCCTAGCTGAGGGTTTGCTGGAAAAATTGCCCTAGCTGAGGCAAGATAGTCTTCGTCAAAATAAGAGTGGCAGCTTCACCTGTGAGAGAAAACTTGGGTGTATCAAATGAGAAGATGTGATCTTCTTTTATAGCCTTTGTTCACCTGTAAGTGGACAAGATTAAGAAAAATAAAAATAATAATATTTTTAATCTTTTCCTAATTTCACTTTCACTTTTACCAAAAAAAAAGGTACTTTTATTATTCCTTTGACTTTTATAAGAAGTCCTTATTTATTTGACTTCCACTTGTGGTCATTTTCCTGTGGTCAACAAGTCTTTATTTATTTTGACTTTTGACTTTGGCCTTTTTCCAAGTGCCCCTGTGGTCATTACCTATGGTCCGTTTTTATTTCAAAAATACATCATCATAAACCAAGACTCCAAGAGAGTTATTAATGCTTTTATCTCACAAACTGTGTGACACCTAGATCTGGTACTAGGGTAACTTAACCAAGGGTAGCTAATTCTTGGAGAAGCACACCAAGCCCATAGATCAAGGGTCAAAGTGCAACACACATGCCAAGACCCAGTCTAGGGTTTATAGTGTCTTCATTCTCCCAGACAATGGCTACTCAGAACTAGGCTGAGTCTATTAGTCCCAGACTGGTCTACATCGTGGTCCCAGACCAAATGTCTACTCAACACTGGGTTGAGTCTACCCAGGGCAAATCTGGGTCTATATCATGGTCCCAGACCAAATATCTGTCATTCAACAGAATGGTCACTCAACACCGGGTTGAGTCTTCACCGTGGTCCTGAACCAGGTGGTCCCATTCTCCGAAGAGAAGGGCTTTCGATGCTGCTCAGAAAAATCAACACTCCTCAGTGAGAGAGGCATTCTCGGCCATACCAAGCTTATCACGAAACTACACGAACTTTGATGTTGTCAAAGGCTTGGTCAAGATATATGCAATCTATTCATCTGTACAAATGTACTGCAACTTCATAGCACCTCTCTACACTAGGTCTCTGATGAAATGATACCTCATTTCAATGTGTTTTGATCTGTCATGAAACACTGGGTTCTCTGAAAGCTTTATGCAACTCTGATTATCGCAATGGATGGTCGTTGAGTCAAGCTTTCCCTCAAACAAATCAGATAACAACTTTCTGAGCCAAACTGCTTCCTTGCAGGCATCGCTTGCAGCAATATACTCTGCCTCAGTTGTACTCTGAGCTATGGAACCCTGCTTCTTGCTGGACCAAGAGATCATAGTTGATCCCATACTAAAGCAATAACCAGAGGTACTTTTTCGGTCGACTGCATTACCAACCCAATCTGAATCTGAATATCCAGATAACAATACTCCACTGCTGAAAGTATACCTGAGCCCATAAGTGATAGTCCCTCGCACATATCTGAGTACATGTTTGGCGGCTACCAAGTGTATGTGCTTCGGATCTGACATGAACTGACTCAGTGCATTCACTATGTAGCAGATGTCTGGTCTCGTATGCACGAGATACATCAGGGAACCAATGAGCTATCTGTATAGAGTAGAGTCCACATTCTGTGAACTAGAAGCTAAGTCCCGCAACTTTGTCAAGTTGGTAGTCATTGGTACGCCCATGGACTTGCAGTCCTGCATCCCAAATCTCTGCAAGATATCCACTGCATACTTTCCTTGTGTCGGGAAGATCTTACCTGGCTTTTGCCAAACTTCTAAACCAAGGAAGTAATGCATCAATCCGAGATCTTTCATCTCGAATTCAGAGGTAAGCTCCCTCTTACACTGGTCTATCAACTCTTCATCACCTGTAAGAAACAAGTCGTCTACATATAGAACAAGTATCAAGACATGATTATGAACAACTTTAAAGTACAAGTTAGAATCAGTTGTAATTTTGGAGAACCCCAAGCTATGGAGAAATCCATCCATCCTGGCATACCAGACTCTCGGAGCCTGTTTCAGTCCATACAAGGCTTTCTTCAATTTACATACATGGGTCTTCTTCCCATGAGTAACAAAGCCTTCAGGTTGTTCAATATAAACCTCTTCCTCAATCTTACCATTGAGAAAGGTTGTCTTTACATCCATCTGATGTAACTTCCATCTGAATACTGCAGCAAGTGAAATGATGGTTTTGATGGTAGTGTACCTGGCAACAAGTGCAAATGTCTCGTCATAGTCAATGCCTTCTTTCTGAGTGAAGCCACGAGCTACGAATCTGGCTTTATACTTCTCCACACTGCCATCTGCAGCATGCTTGATCTTATAAAGCCATCTGGAAGTCACTACTGACTTTCTTGTAGGTCTGGGAACAACTTCCCAAACATCATTCTTCATGATTGACTTATACTCTTCAATCATGGCATCAACCCATACCTGTTTACTTGTTGCTTCTTTGTACGATGAAGGTTTTGAACTAATACGCTGACTCATAAGACCGAAGTACTTTTGTGGTCTTATGCTTTCTCTGAAAGTTCCTGGAGGAGCTTTATGCTTCTCGGCTTCTTGTACCGTTTCTTGGTACAAGCAGGTCTCCTTTTGGAAGGAGGAACTTCAAGTAGTTCTTCTAGTGGACTTTCAATATTCTCAGGAACATCTCGAGTTTGATCATCAAACTCTCCCTCCCTTTAAATTTCTGAATCTGGAAACTCAAGTGGAGCAACTACATCTTCCGGTGAAAGCTCTAGTGTTTTACGAAACACCGCTTCCTCATGGAAGATCACATCTCTGCTGACCTCAATGTACCTCTGTCCAGGTATATATACTCGATAATCCTTCGAGCAATCACTGTACCCAACAAATAAGCCTTTCTTACCGGAAGGCTCTAGCTTGGCCCTCTTTTCTTTTGGTACATAAACATACACAGGAGCACCAAATATTCTCATGTGGTCAACTGCAAGTTTCTTCTTAGTGAAGACTTCTTCTGGAGTCTTCTCACCCAAGATAGCATGAGGGCTTCTATCCTGGATGTACACAGCAGTTCCTGTAGCTTCAGCCCACAAAGACAAAGGAAGATCTAGATCAGTGATCATGGCTTTAGCAGCCTCACAGATCGTTCTATTCTTCCTTCCTGCAACCCCATTTTGCTGAGGGTTGTAAGGTACTGTTAGCTCTTTCTTGATTCCTGCTTCTCGACAAAAATCATCAAACTCATTAGATTCATACTCACCTCCATTATCTAATCTCAAGATACGGATGCGTCTACCAGTCTGATTTTCAATCAGTGTCTTGAACTCTTTGAACTTGTCAAAGGTTTCGCTCTTGGCCTTGAGGAAGTAAATCCAAGAATTCCGAGAGTAGTCATCAATAAACAAGACATAATATAAACACCCACTCAAGGAGGGTGAAGACATGGGCCCACAAATGTCAAAATGAATCAAATCCAAAATGCCTTTAGATCTACTCTTGCTTCTGGGAAAGGATTTCTTAGTGTTCTTACCTAGAGCACCTTTGCAAATTCCTTCATGCTTTGGAGAAACTTTTGGCATACCTGTAACCATATTCTGCAATCCTGGGAAAGTTGTGTAGTGAAGGTGTCCAAACCTTCTATGCCAAAGTTCACATGGATCAACTGAGTGATGTACCAAAGCATGAGTGGAAACCTTTGAAGCCTTGTAGAGATCTCCCTCTCGAACCCCAATCTGTATTGCTGAGTCTAGATCTGTGTCTTTTGCCCATAAAAAGACCTTCTTGTCCATAAAGAGGACTCTATGGCCCTTGTCTTCTAAACCAGCAACAGATAAAAGACTTTTCTTTAAACCAGGAACATAAAGAATATCATCAACATGAAGAACCGTACCTGAATCAAGTTGAAGCAAAGTTGAGCCAATTCCTTCAATCTTGTAAGTGGAGTCATCTCCAAGTTCTACCTCCTAAGTGGTGAACTTTTTCTTTCTGTAACCGGTGAGGGTACCACGGTTACCTGTCATGTGCCTGGAGGCACCACTGTCCACCAACCAAGAAGTGGAGCAAGCTGAGAAAGAACCAGTTAGAGCAGAAATAAAATAGTACTCTCTTCTAGGCTCGTCATTTTTATTAGCCTTGGTTTTCTTCTTCTTCTTTGGTTCTTCATCTTCTTCTTCCTCTGCTTCTGCAGCAGATGCCTGAAACTTTCTCTTAGGTTTCTTCTTGTTCTGCCTACAGCCTCTAGCTAATGTCCAAACTTGTTACAAGTATAACATTCAATCTTAGACATGTCAAAAAACTTACCCTGAGGTTTCTTCCCTTTCTTTTGTTGATGGAAAGGCTTCTTGAACTTCTTGGTCTTTGCTGCAAGTGCAAGGTTATCCTGCTTGATTACCTTGTCATTGTTCCTTGCTTCTTCTTGTATGCAATCATGCCAAAGCCTTTCAAAGGTTGGCTGATTTTCTCGTCTACAGACGGATGCCATGAAGGTTTCCCAAGAGCTTGGGAGACCATCAACCACTGTAGACGAGAAAATCAACAATAACACCAATAGCAAGGAGTTGATCTCTTACCTGTTTGATCTTGGTGAAGAAGGAACCAACACTTTCATCTTTGTTCAGCTTCAAAGTTCGTAGCCTCTTCTTTAAGACTCTCTTTTGACTGGGAGCCTTCTTTTCATAGAGGTTTACCAATGTATCATAGCATTCTTTAGCAGTCCTCAAAGATGAGATGTTGGGCATCAATTCTTCTCTGATGGAATCATAAATAATTCTTCTAGCCTTACCTCGCTTTTTCTTGTAGGCAAGTCTACTAGCATTTGTTGTAGGCTCTTCTATGGCATTAAAATCAAGGTCATCCAAGTCATTATCATCTAGAATGGCTATCAACCTGGCTTTCCAGGAGTTGAAGTTTGCTGAACCGGAGAGCTTCTCTTCCGGTTTGAGACCATTGGTGGCCATCTCTGTCACTTGTCCAATAAGTTAGATCTGCAAATCTTATTTCATGATCTAGTGAAAAACAACAGCAGTGTCCCTTTACTGTGTTTTCACATGCTAAGCTCCGATACCATGTTGAATTTTTAGCATTAGCACAAACTTTTAAAATTTGCAGATAAACATAAATAGATCAGCAGTACAATAAGAAGTTAGAACACATTCATCACATCAGCACACTTGGACACAATATTTTCACTAGGGAAACCTTTAAACGACAAAAACCCCAAAAGCATTAATAGCTCATCTCGTAAATGAGATGGCTTAAGAAAATTCTTCAAAAAATTCCTCGAACCCAAATCTGGGTTTTACCACAATCACAGGAAAATTTATCAGTAAAATATCAGACTGAAATTTTCAACCACAATTTCCAGAATTCATAAAAAATTACCAATTTAGGGCTTTTTCAGCAAACTGAGATTTTTCTCTCTCCTGCCCAGAAAAGACAAAGGTTGCCCAACTTAGATCTGACTGTCACTAACAGTCTGCACCTTTCTGTCGTACAGCTGTACGGATCTGTCCTTACTGCTACCCGTTGACTTTCTGCCTTCCTGTTGACTTTTTGCCTGCCCAATCTGTCCTTCAGTCTGCCCGATCTACTCTTATGGCTGCTTAGCTGTCCTTCCTTCTGCCCGAAGCCTGCTGAGCAGGTTCACGGGTTCCCTGAGGCACCTAGGGTCTGTCAATTGACAGCCCAAGGCCCTAATGGGTCTGCTAACAACTACTACAGCAGACTGTTGCAACCCATAGCCCTCATGGGTTGCCTTGCTAGCTGCCCAAAAGTAAATGGAGAGAGGGTCGAGCCCTAAACATACTGTCCGTAAAGAAAAAATGGAGCAGCCGTGAAGAAGAGGGGGTTGCTGAAGTAGATCTGGAGGCTGCTAAGAAAAATTTAAGACTGTCCAGGAAAAAAAAATTGAAGAGAGCTGCCCAAGAATAAGACTGCTGATAAAAACCCTAGCTAAGGGTTTGCTGGAAAAACTACCCTAGCTGAGGCAAGATAGTCTTCGTCAAAATAAGAGTAGCAGCTTCACCTGTGAGAGAGAACTTGTGTGTATCAAATAAGAAGATTTCATCTTCTTTTATAGCCTTTGTTTACCTGTAAGTGGACAAGATTAGGAAAAATAAAAATAATTATATTTTTATTCTTTTCCTAATTTCACTTTCACTTTTACCCAAAAAAAAGGTACTTTTATTTTTCCTTTGACTTTTACAAGAAGTCCTTATTTATTTAACTTCCACTTGTGGTCATTTTCCTGTGGTCAACAAGTCTTTATTTATTTTGACTTTTGACTTTGGCCTTTTTCCAAGTGCCCTTGTGGTCATTACCTGTGGTCCTTTTTAATGTCAAAAATACATCATCATAGACCAAGAGAGTTATCAATGCTTTTATCTCACACACTGTGTGACACCTAGATCTGGTACTAGGGTAACTTAACCAAGGGTAGCTAATCCTTGAAGAAGCACACCAAGCCCATAGATCAAGAGTCAAAGTGCAACACACATGCCCAGACCGAGTCTAGGCTTATAGTGTCTTCATTCTCCCAGAGAATGGCTACTCAGAACTAGGCTGAGTCTACCAGTCCCAGACTGGTCTACATTGTGGTCCCGGACCAGATGTCTACTCAACACTAAGTTGAGTCTACCCAGGGCAGATCTCGATCTATATCATGGTCCAAGACCAGATATCTACCATTCAACAGAATGGTCACTCAACACTGGGTTGAGTCTTCACCGTGGTCCCGGACCAGGTGATCCCATTCTCCTAAGAGAAGGGCTCTCGATGTTGCTCAAAAAAATCAACAAAGATTAACTTAATAATACACTTTCACAAGCCCGGTGGGTTAGCTCAAGTGTTTAAGTGTTGTGAATTTCAAGCAGGAGGTCACAAGATCAAGTCCCCAGGCTAGCTGCCTCTGAATATTGTCCCCACTAAATTAGGTTACCAAAACTGCAACCGAATGATTTAGCCAGGTACCATCCTCAAAATGAGGGGAAGTGCTTGAGGGTCTTTCCATGATGTGTATTCCATTGAAAAGAAGAAATATACTTTCACAAATCTTAACCAAGTGGTCATCCTTGCCCTTAGCTCTCTCAAACTTTATCTAATCAACCCTAGGGAAGCCTCCCTTGACCTTGAGAGTTGGCCTAAAAGTGGGAAGTTAGCACTGAGGTGACAATGGTGCTCTCTTCCGAAGTTGCTCCTTGATGCACTAGTGGATTAAAATGTTTCCACCCAAGTGCTAAATCAAGCTATAACAGACACAAAATACCAAATTTCTACTATAGCCTCTCTAACCCAAGGCGCTGTTGAGTGAATAAATCATGCATTGTTAGAAAGGGCACGAATCATGCTCAATGCTCAGATGTAGTCTTAGGCAAAAGCTATCTCTTCAGCAACATTTTTAAAAAATGAATCTTATGAAATCTATGATGGGGATGATGTCAAAAGAAGCTTGATCAAATAAGAAATTTTCAATTTAGTGCTTAAGCACTTTCACATGACATGCCTAGACACATTTTCTAAAGGAACAACATACTAAGTTGGAGTCCCTTAGTGTATCTTTCTTAACTATAACATAATCGCAAGGAGTGGGAGTTGCTCAATCTTTAAACGAAACAAGTCAGCAAGTATGATCTTCAATGAGAAGAATGAAAATGCACCTTTTATCCTCTTGAAAACAAAGATGACGAGAGGACTTCAAAAACATCACGAGTAAAGAAGAAAGTAGATTAAAAAAGAACCAAAGTTAGGGGTAGCCCAAAACTGCAATTCCGAATTAATGCATTCAATTCAAGAAAATAAACTCTTGCAAGATGTTCCAATTCTGAGATGAGCACTAGCATGTGATTGTTTCCAAACCTTGGAATTCTGATGAAGCTCTATCTAAAGATGATGAGGATAAATGGGAGGATGCAATGGAGAAAGAATTCAGTCATTGATGAAGAACAAGACTTGGGTACTAACCAAGTTACCTCAACAATGCAAAGAAATGGGATACCAATAGGTATATTACATAAAGTGTAATTAAGATGTAGAAGTGGAGATGTAGTTGGTTACTAAGGAATACACTCGCACCAAAGAAGTTTAAATCAATAAAACATTGGCACCCATGGCTAAGTACAATTTAATAGAGCCTTGCTGGCAATAACAGTAGTGGTGAACTCATAGATTGATTATAAGGATATAAAAGTAACCTTTCTGAATGATCAGCTATAAGAAAAGCATTATATGAATCAGCCTCAGGGTTTCATAGGAATACAAAGAGAATAGTGAATGCCATCTGAATAGATTTTCGCAAGGTCTGAATCAGGCACCTTGGGCCTGCCTTCAAAAGATGGATTAATTCTTCTTAAATAGGTTTTCCAAATAAGTACTATTGATTATAGTTTCCATAGAAAGGAATTGGGAACACTAGTGATAACTGGCTCTAAGAGGATGAGTTTGAGTTGATAATAACTAATAAGTAATATAAAGGAGTTAAAAAACATCATGGGAGGTCTTAAATCTATGTTTGAGATGATTGTCAATATTCTCACAAAGGCTTTGGTGAAAGAGAAGCTCATCGTTTTAGAGAAGGAAAAAGAGGAATTTTAGGTACCATGTGAATGGGAGTGTTGGAATAAAAATATAGCCTGTACTTTGAAATCGTTGCTGTATACAAAATGCAATAAATGGGAAATCAGGCTAGTTTAAATTAGCCGTGAGGTGACAAAAGTAACACAAAAATTACTAACACTCTGGAATTTCCGAATCTTGTTGATAACAATATCGCCCACAAAAATCTCAGCACAAAGGAAGAAATTAATAGAGTTAGGCTCTCCAACTAAAAATTCCATGAGAATATGCATGAATCCTTGATATAGAAGATGCATTCACAAATATTTCAATATTCCATGTTTAACATGCATTTGACTAAGACTTCATCCTATTATAAAGAGTGTGTATGGTAAAGAGGAAAGTTCCATAGAGCAGCTGGGGCTAACCGTTAGCTAAAACGCCCCACTTCCCGGCGAATTCTTTGCCCTATCAGGTTATTCTTCCAGTGTATTTTGACTGCAATTCCACCAAATCGAAATGCAATTTCATCAATTCCTAACGACCAGTAAAGGGGCTTCGGGGCCTCTGAATCACCCCAGATAATCAAATTTGTAAATCGGAACAATGTATTTCTCAGAATTTGCAGATCTATGATCAGCCGGATTCTGACAAAAGCAAAGAGTTTTAGTTAGCGGGTAAACGACAAACCATAGAGCATGGTAGAAAATTTTAGTTTCATGTCGGATTTAATCTCTTTACTCTGAATTGATCTATAGGTGTACTCTCGTGGTTTCATTTTCTTTTTTCCAATTAAGTTGAATTGTTATGCAGGTTATCTTATTACCTCAACTCCATGCTACTGTCATAGAGGTGCTTGTTTCTCCGACCCAATGCCCTAGATTCTAGATTTTGTTGTATGTAATTCTACCACCGAATGCAAAATGTCACTCCAAATGATTGAAATTTTGTATAAAAAATCCCAAAACAGAGCGTGTCCATTTGAAATGCCCACTTGAAAGGGTACATAATTCTTCTAATTTTATAGCGGAATCGTTTCGATTAGGTTGAACGGAACATGACCCGAGTCACAGAACAGGGCGACGGATACAAATATGAGTCAATATATGATACCCACGTTACTATTACCCCGGAGATAGCAAACAATGCATGAAAACAAGATTAATTTTGGGTTCATGATTGAAAATTCTTACCGTTCAGCAAGTTGGAGGCCGACTTGATATCCAATGGCTTCGATCCGCCTGGCAGCAAGCTCTTGTTTATTGGCATAGAATCTACCAGAGTAAGCAGCCACCATCTCCAATGTCACGCTGTCCACGCAACTCTCAGATACTTCTCTCACCATTTTTTTCTTTTATTTTGGGTGATTCTGGGATCAATTTTCCTCTCAGACGTAATTTTTCTCCGTGATTTTGTACAAATTTCTGCGATATCTGTGAGCATAGTCCTCTTCACATCATCTCTATGGTTCTCTTTGACTTAACAGATATCTGCATTCATGGATTCTTTTCCTCCCGCCTGTCTCTGCTATCTGCATGAAATGCTGCGACTTTTGGCTGTTTAATTTTTCAAGAATATTTCGAGAGACTTGGGCTCCTTAAATTTTCAGAATGTTTCCAGAGGAAAAATTTATGGAATATTTTTTTATTATTTTGTGATAAAATTTATTATGACCCAATTTTTAATTGCTATTAATTTTTGTAATGAGAAGCTATATGAGTTATTATTTTAGAACTCTCTTTTATGTAAAGTTTTGTATTGCATAATAACATACCTAAACATTTAAGCTGCAAACATATTTTAAGCCTAAGTTTTTGGTGAAGATTTTGGTGATAATGGAGAAGGGTTTGAAGAGGGTCGGCACATGATGGTGGATGCATAGAGCACTCAGTTGTTATATTTGGATGATGAGACTTTGGAATGGGTGGCTTTGGAAATGGAGGAGATTTTGGTAGGTGGAATTTTCTCTTTGGGTGAAGAGTTTAAAAATAGGTAGTTTGTATGTTTTGGTGAAGGTTCTTCAAGTTTGTCGCAGTGTGAGGTTGACAAGGTGGAAGGTTCGTGTTTGGAATCCTGTCTTTTAGGTAGCAAGGATATTTTTCCTGCTAGTGATTGTACTTGGTTGATGCCAAGGCTCCTAGGAGGGGTATGGAACTGAAGCGATTATTTGGAAACCAGGGTTTAGTCCAGGAACCTATGGTTGGGAAGCCTCAAGAGGATTTGGATTCAAACCCTCTGGTTGTGAATGGACAAGGGGTTGAAGGTAAATCGGGCAGTCTTGGGGGTAAAGAAAAATCTCGAAGTTTGAGAAAGCACGTGTATGGGAAGAAATCCCAAGCAAAACGTGCTTTGAAAACCTATAGGGCCTTCAAGGAGCCGATCTTTATGACTATTGGTAAGCATGTTCAGATGGATAGGGTGGCTTATCTTGTTGTGTGTGCTCTTATATGTGGGCTTGAGTATGTATCCCTTGATAGGAAGGACTTTGTAGAATGGATTAGGGAGAACTAGCATTTGTTGGTCAATTGCACGCCCAAACTTAACATTTTAGTTAATGGGTGGTATTGCTTTCACATTTTGTGAACTAAAGCAACAACAAAAATCTTGGTCAAGCCCTAGATTATTCGGGGGGGTCGTTGGTGTTGAGTAAATGGCATTCCACCTTTAATCCGTTAAAAGAGTCGGTGACCCTTCGTCATTTGTGGTGTTTGTTGCCAGGGTACCCTATTCAACTCTGGTCTCGGTCGGTGTTTGAAGACTTGGCCAATAGGATTGGAAGGTTGATTCATTTGGATAAGGATATGTTGTATGGAAACGACAAGAGGGTTGTCGAGATCCTGATAAAGTTGGACGTATTGAAAGGGCTGCCAGTGGAGGTGGTCATTAGCTTAGGGAATGAAACCTTCGTACAACGCCTGGATTATAAGTGTATTCCTTTTCATTGGTTTCATTGTAAAGAAACTGATCATTTGAGGGATTAGTTTGGATGATGGTGGTGTTGTTGCTTCACCCCAGCAGGTATCAGTGAAATCAAGACCCCTTGAAGTAGCAAAGCCAGTGGGTTATGTTAGTAAATCGATGGTTTTGAAAGACGTTCAGAAGAGAATTGGAATGCGTTTACCGGGGAGTGTTGACTTGGTGATGCCTTCTATCATTAGTGAGCTAGATAACCTGCATCTCTCTTCCATTAATTATTTTTCTTTGCAACAAGTTCAATTTATTAAGCATTGTATCCAAAGGTGGAATGGCTTTGTTGTAGATAGTGATGTGGTTGGGGGCTTGGGGTCTAACCCTCACTCAAAAAAGCTTGTTGTGGTCCTCGGGGCGTTGGGAACGGTTATGGAGTCTAGCTTTGGGGTGGATGGTTCTCCAATGGTGTATGGTAGTGCTTAAAGTATGGCAGTGGTTGAGCTTGGGCTTGTACCTGTGTTGAGGGGGAAAGCCTCAACTTTATGTGCTTCCCCAGTCACCCTCGACTTTCCTTCTGTGGGGAGGAGGAAATTGAGCCTATATGCCTAGTTTTTGTTCCCTTGGTGGAGTTTGCTCCTAGTGGTCAAGATGTTGTAGTCCATGGTTCTATTGGTGATGCTCAGGTTGTGGAGGGTGGGAAATTGCCAACTTTTTTTTATAAGCCCTCTAGGGAAGGGGTTTCACATGTCAATACCGTCCAGTTCTAGAATTTTACAATCCGAAAGAAAAATCCCTTCAAAGATGTGTCAAAAGTGTTGTCGGTGGTCTCGGGTGATGATGGCAGTCAGGGAACCCCTCACGTTCCTCTCTTTGTAAGGTTGAAAGTGGTAGCTAGAGAGTCTACTAATTCTTCTGTTTTTTGGCCCCTTATAGTAGAGAAGACCATAAACTTGGTGGATTAATGTTGCTTCTCTCCTTCAATATTAGGGGGATTGGGGGCACCTCGGAATTTCTAGCCCTCAAGCGTATTTTTTAATGCATTTGTCCTGATTTAGTGATGGTACAGGAGACTGTGTGTTTGGAAAATAAGGCTTGTGAGTTCTTCTTAAGGCTTCTCTCAGGTTGGGAATCTTGTGCGTCATATGCTAATGCTTTATCCGATGGTTTGTTGGTTGTGTGGAATCTTGATGTGGTTGATTTGAGGTCGCTCATTACTGTTGCTAGTATTCTTTTGCATGGGACTATTTGGGGTTTGGAGGAACAAGGGTCAATTCTCAAATTTTATGGCCCTTATTGTAACTACAAGGTGTTTTGGGAATCAAGGGTGATGGAGGAGATTCTCAAGGATCCCTACCTTATACCGGGGGGGAGACCTCAATTTGACCTTGGATGCTAGTGAAATTTAGGGCAGCTCTTGGGCCGATCCTATCTCAATTTTTTTTAAACAACTTTTTCAAGATAAGAATTTGATCGATGTTATCCCTACTCCGATTGCTCCAACCTGGTGTAATGGTAGAGTGGGGGGATGCATTTGTTTTGAAGCGTTTGGATTGTTTTTTTTATAGCAGAAGGTTTGGCAGAGCTAGCTTCAAGGTATCATTCCTAGTTTTATAATTCAGGGATGTCAAACCATACTCCTATTATTTTGCAACTAGATTTTGATAAGAGAGAACATTATTACCCTTTCAAATTCAACCATGTATGGTTGGAGGACGAATATTTTATCAAGTTGGTCAAAGATTTCTAGAGATCTTTTCAATCTAATCCTATGGACTCTGCCATGTTTAGCCTTGTGAAGAAACTTAATAAGTTGCGCCAAGTGGTGGCTGAATGGGAGAGGACGAAAAAACTTAGCTTAAAGGAAGATCTCATGCTAATAGAGGAGGAGATTTCTATTTTGTTTAAAGAAAATGAGTAGGGTGTTTTTTCGAGGGTGGAAAAAGAGTCTTTAATCCAGTTGGAGAGTAGAAAGAGCAAGATCCTAAAGATTGATGCAGATTCATGCCACTTGAAGAGTAGGGTAGTGTGGATTAAATAGGGTGAATGCAACTCTAATTTTTTCCATAAATTTTCTAGCCATTGCAAGAATGTTAATTCTATCTAGCCTCTGAGATATTATGTTGGAGTTGTCATTAGTTCCCAAGCAGAGATGGAAAGGGAGGCAGCAAATCATTTTGGGAGTATTTTCAAATCCTCTGGTCCGTCCAATATAAAACTTAGTTGGAGGTTTTACAACATTACCCCAATTTTTTCTCCAAGGAAGAGGGTTTGATGGTTGGGAAAGATGTTTCATTATGTGAAGTTGAATCTATTTTGAAGAAACTAGCCAAGGACAACAGTCCAAGACCTGGCGAATGGATAATGGAGTGTTTTCCCCGATTCTTTGAAGTGATCAAGGAATGTCGTTCTAAAGGGTTTGTTTATGGAGCATTAAGCTCCACCTATATAGCACTTATTCCCATAGTCCTTTAATGACTACCAGTCGATCTCTCTTTGCAATCTTATCTACAATATAATTTCCAGGGTCATTGCAAATCAAATTAAGCCAATCCTCTCCTAGAACACTTCTATTGAGCAGTCTGGGTTTCTTTTCAATCGACAAATAATGGACACCATTGGAGTTGCGTTGGAAAGCTTACACACTATCAAAATCAAGAAGCCGCAAGCTATGATTCTCAAAATGGATCTTAACTAAGATTACGATAAGGTTGACTAGTGTTTTTTAAGGCTAGTTCTACTACAGATTGGCTTTCCTTTCAATGCTACAGAGTGGATCATGTCATGTGTTTCTTCAGCTAGGTTTGCGGTTTTAGACAATGGTGTCTCTGTTGGACACACAGAACACACTGAGAGGGGGGTAAATCAGTGTGTGTACCTTTATTACTTTTCAAAACTTAATTATCAGCAGCTTGCGAAGTACAACATTCATTAATGCATTATCAACCTTTACATTTCATAAGCATATCATCATCACATAAGAAGCATACACAATACACAATATTTTTACATGGAAACCCAAGTACTGTGGGGGAAACACAAAAGATGTTGAGAGATTACATTCAATGTGGTTACTAGCACCAACTAGAAGGGAGCTCCAACTCCCTAATTTTCTAGCACCAACTAGAAGGAGGCTCCAATCCCCTAGTTTATCAACTCCAACTGAAAGGAGGCTACAACCCCCTAAGGTCACAGACTCCAACCTATAAAGAGGACTACAATCCTTAGTGAGCACCAACTCACAATTCTCAGGCACCAACTTGAAGGAGACTGCATCTCCTATCCTTACCCCGTCCTGTCACCCTGATATGAATATAAGAAACAATCTATATGATCATTGTATCATTGTATCTAACAACGTGTACCTATATCATTGTCCTTGTTCCTGTATCACTGTCTCTTTCAGCCTATATCATTGTATCACTACCTCATGTCAACCTGTCACATTCACTATCTCTATCACAATGCCTCAATCACTGTATCTCTATCTAAATGCCACAATGCCACTATCGATGTCACATTGTATCAATATCTATCACACTATATCAACATGTACATGCCTCAAGTATATACCCATAAATAATCATCCATCGATTTCATTCGGATCCTCAACTTTTACATCATATACATTTCCAAAACATTGAACATTCCAAGAGATGACCCATATGTCACAACATAACCATGGACTATGCCAAGATAATCATTATGATCTATGCCAAGACCATCATACAATATGTCCATATAATCATCATCTATGACATGATCTATGACATGATCATCATAAATTGTGCACTAACATCTATGTCAATATCACCATCAAGTATGCTAAGAGATAAGCACAAGAACATGTACAAACTTCATACTTTTTCAAGACAACAAGATGGACCCTAGTCCATTAGAGGCATGACCATCACAAGAGAGACCCATGTACAAGAACCATACCAGATCCATGCCAAGATGACCATCATCAAATCCCCCATAACATATATATGACTTCAAAGAGATATACCAAGAGAGAGGCTCACATACCAATATCCAAGATGAGCTCTATCCATGAAAGACATGTGCCATCACAAGAGAAACCCACAAGCATGAACCATACCTTTGCTAAGATTACAAAATTAAGAGATAATATAGAAACCAAAATATTATCTAGACATATTCATCACATATCTCTCATAACCAGCTTTCCAATGAGCCAAGAATTTTGTAATTATGATACCATATGAGAAAGTTATGCCATTTTTCGTGAATCTCCTCAATCCTCAAAGATGCCCAGAAATTGTTCCTCCAAAACGTTTCGCACTTTTTCTCCAAAGATGCGCAATAGAAAGAGAGACTTGATTGATGATAAAATGAAATTTGTGGCCTTCTATTTATACACTACATCATGATCTAGTAGTTTCTTTAAGTGTCTCCTTAAACTCATCCTTAATTCGTGGATCTCCATGTTTTAAGGGGGTCTCAAGGGTTAGTACCCCACCTTAAGGACCCATCGTGACACTTCATGCCAAAACTTCAATATAACAATGTATCTTCTCTAAAGGGGGCCTTAAGGATTGAACACATCATCATACTTGGTGGATACACCATTATTTCTTGCGGGCATCCTTGCCACTTCATGTGGTCTAATGGGTCAAAGTACCACGAATTTTGGGGTCATGTGGGAAAAACATTATTATTTTGGGGGTACTTCAAGATTCACACCAACTTTCTTTTTGACTTGTTATCCACTAAGTTACACTTAAGGGATTTTTCAGTGAGCCACCAAGGATCAAAGAAAGTCAATTGTTCCTACTCAGTGCTCGGAAGTTCCATGGTTTTATCAGGACCAGTTGTGGTCTCTTGGGGGAATTATAATAAATGCTATAACATGGTGGTTTCTTATGTAAAAGGCTTGGTATTTTTGGGACATAGTCATCAAATTCATCACCCTTCAGTGTTTTTTCCCTCGTTAATTATATGATGTTTTTTTAAGCGACATATAATTTTCAATTTTTTCACTCAAAATCCTCCAATGTCGGGTGGTGAAGTTGGTGATTATGCCTTAGGAGGATTATTAAATCCTAGATTATATGTATTATACCATGCTAATCATAATCCCATAGTCTTGTGAGCATGCGCTAAGTCCCCCCTAGGATTTTTTAATTTTTAGTTTTTTAATAAAATCATCAATAAGGTGTATTGTAACTGTAAAATTTCAAAAGGTCATAAAAGTGGACCTAAGAAGCTAATTTTGTCACGGGGATGCTCATTTTTGGACCCAGATCCCCCACTTAACCCCTAAACCCACTTTTAAGAATTTAGTAATTTTCAATTATTAATTTTGATTTTCTCTCCAAAATGACACAAAGGGTCAAACAATTGGGAAAAATGGAGAAAAACCAATTCCTAAATCAGTGGATGATGGTCCGGAGACATGTCTTTGAGGTATCAAGGAGTTTGGGGATCATGTTTGGGGAGTTTATGATCATATGGGAGCATCTTTTCTCAACAAAGGAGGAGGATCCACCTGTCACTCTCAAAGGGGGTGCATTCTCTCCATTGAGGGCACAATCCTCCACTTGGAAGAAGGAGTTAGAGAGGTGGAGTAATCCCACAAGTAGTGGGGACGCCTCATGAGAGGTGGCAGCCTCCCCTCCCACGCATTTAAACCTCCCTCCTTGGATTCCTCAACCCCCAAAACCACCTCCTCTCTTGGGAATTGCGCCCCCCGGGATTTGAGAGCAATTTTCCTATAAATGTAAGGTCTTGCTCCTCACGTGCAAGGATGCAAAGAACCTATGCCCATTGTAATATTGATTTTGTATTGTTGATTAATGAAATAGAAGGCTTTGGAGGCTCATGTGTGCCATTGTCTCATGGTCATGCAATTGGATTATTTCTGAGGTGATATTTAGCTAAATTATGCTCTTATTTCTATCAAAATTGGTAGTATTGATCTATATTTATTTTGAATGAGTATTTGCAGCTGTCAATTTGCTCATTTATGTTTTATCATTGGAATATTTCAGGAGTAATAGATTGTATTCAACTATACTAATATTCTCCTTGTTTTCTATGATGAAATATACTAGATTAACCATGCTTGTTTGAAGGATTGTGTAGTTTTGCAAGTTCCTTTAGGTGAAAGGAATTTTGAAGCTCAGTTGCATCCCTCTCCTTTCCACTACATTCTAACAGTTGCATCTATGTGTTTTGTTTCACAAACTCTTCTTCTCCTTCATACTATTCAATATCGGTCTTGAGGACTTCTCTATCCTCTCTCTAAATTTCTATTTTTTATCGGTTATTGGTTCTTTATGCTTGAAAAAATGTAGATCTTTAATGTATGATATCCAAATCTGATTTTGTATGCATATATGTTAGATTTAGAAGTTCTTTGAAAGTATCATCTCAAACTAGATCTAGATTAGTGCTTCAGGTGCTTGTTTTCATCAAACTTTTCAAGTACTTAAGTAGTGTAAATTTTTGTATTATTATTTGACTAATACATGAAATTCTAAAATAAATTGCTTGCTGTTTTTTAGCAGGTCTGAGAAAAAGGAGAAGGAAACGTTGTCGAAAATCAAAGTTTTTTTCCCATCCGAGGCACCCAAAATCCTTCCTTCTTCCCCCTTCTTCAACCATCTTCTCTTCCAAAGAGTGTGTAAGCCTTTCGATCCATTTTCAAGGGTCAAAAGGCACTTTATTTTCTTATTTCAACATTTTGTAAAGTTCCATAATAAAGCAAGCAAGTGGGCTACACAATGCCCACACTTCTTTCCCCCTGGGGGGATTCACAGTGTCCTTTTATGGTTTGTTTTTTTCTGAACAACACATGCACACAATCCATCTTCTAGAAAGGTTGTACAGATTAATTAATCTTTATTTTTAGCTTAGCATAAAGTAAATAACTTCAAACCTGACTCGTTGCCACGAAGTATGCTCTTGCCGTCAATTAAAGGGCTTGCCGATTATTGGTGGATGATAAGAAAGTGACACATAATCAGTGGTTCTATTTTTTATCATTTTCTTTATTCGCATTAACAATATTGGTTGATCATTTCTAAATTGAAATAAACATTTTGGTGCAAATTTTGTGTATGCTCTTTCCCTCTGCGGGCTTTTCCTGGTCGTTGGGAAATCAAAAACGATTTGCTACATTCCTTAATTTTCACACAATAATTTAACAAGTCATTAATAAATTAACTCCAAACACATTACAAAAATCTGTCGTATCGATATTTGACATTGTGGGCAAATTCTTCAAAAGAAGTGGGAACCACTCGATAGTGACCTCGAGATACCATCAGGCTACACCCTTATTGGTGTAGTGTTGGACACCTCTCAAAGACTCCGATTCAACCCACATTTCTAAGTGAGGAACCACATTTGTCATAATCCATACATATTCTCAGTGCTTCATAGTATATTGAGAGTCTCGTTTTGCATAACTCAACTCATCATTTAATAACTAAAACTGACTAAGAATACGTTGCAAAATGTTTCATCTTTTCAGCAACATCACTTCTTTTTTTTACTTCAAATCCATTGGCATTGATCTATATTTGCAACAATATTTTACTTTTGCTTATTATGAATTTATCAATTGTTGATAAATTATTATGTGTTGATGTAATCATTTACATGGTGATGAAATATTTATTGTCTTTGCAATCATCTTGTCTCAGTGATTTTCTTCAAAAAACTCCTAAAAAACTTACTTCAATCCATTAAAACACGGGAGCCTTAGTAACTCTTTCTTAGGGACCACCCCCCTTGGATTCATTAGGAGTTTTGCTTAAATGAAGGAGTCAAGATCAAGTGTCAGTACTTGACTCGAGACTTTCCCCCAAGGACACACATAGCAGCTTGAATATTTCTATTGTGCTTAACCCCCAAGTGTGTGTAAGGCGACAACACAACCAATTTTGGGGACCTTTTATGGCCTTCTCCACCATGGGTCATGTAACCCCAAACTCTTTAGAAAGTGGACCAAACACCATTGTTTATGGGTTTCTTCACCTTTTTATTTGAACATTGCCTTGTGGACCAATCCGTATTACTTCGGGGGATACTTATCATGGTCATATGGACCAATCCTTCTGGTCATGTAGAACCAACACCACTACTTTTGGGGTTATGTGGACCCATCATCATGATTTTGGGATATATTTCATACTTCATCCCAATATGCTTTGCACCAACCTTAGGGACTCTCTAAGGCCTTCTCCAACATGGTTTATGTGACCCCACCCACATGGTCATGTGGACCCAACACCACTATTTTAGGAATTTCTTCACATTTCTTACTGGCATTGCTTAGGAACACCTTTACAAACTTTCTTACACTTCTTATCATCATGGTCATGTGACCCACCATAATGGTCATGTGACCCAACATCATTTATTTAGGAAATTCTTGACACTTATGTAGGATACTTTAGGGATTCCTTTATGCTCCACATCATCATGATCATTAGGGGATTCTCTAGGGGATTTGTACCACTTATGTATAACTCAAAGTGTATTCCCGTGAGGGACATGCGTAACCACTACGCCATAAGAAGACCGCTTTGGATTTATATACAAATGTGATCAATGGATCCTTATGTTCTTCTTAAGGGGATTCAAGGCTTCATTATGCATTCCCAAACAATTTATCTCTACTACAACCACATCATCGTTATCACCTTGACACCACATATCTCTTCACCCTTTTGACATCAATGACACCCTATTTGACATCAATGAGACCCTGTTTGACATCAATGATAACGTTTTCCAATAATCCCATCTCCCTTTTTCAACTTTTCTCGTGGTTTGAGGCTGGGTTGCCTCCTGTCTCCTCTACTTTTTCTCCTAGTGATAGAAGGGATGAGCAAAATTATTACAAATGCCAAGTTGTAAGGCAGATTATCAGGAATCAAAGTTACTCCAAATCATTATATTTCACATCTCCTTTTCATTGACGACGTCTTATTGTTTGGGGAGGGTACAAGTGCAGAATGATCCACTTTTCTTTATATTGTAAATTTTTGCTATTTGGCATCTGGTATGGAGGTGAGTTTACATAAATCTGTTCTTTATCACAACGATGTTTTTGAGGTCAAGGTTGCTCAAATTTATAACCTTTTTCCCTTGAACTTGGAACCCATTTCCAATGGTATGAAGTATTTAGGTTACCCGCTCAAGCCCAATTGTTATCACAATGTGGACTGGCAGTGGCTTCTTCTGAAGGTGGACTGTAGAATCAAATGTTAGTGTGTTAAATGGTTGCCTTTGGGTGGGAGGTCGGTGCTTGTTGGAGGAGCCTAGTGGACTAGACAACTAGGTCCTGTAACTGACTATGGTCGAGTAGGTTTAGTCGATCGGTTGGTCGACTGACTTATCCGTTATAACTAATTAAATGTTTGTAACAAGTATAAATAGGACGGTGAACTAGAACCATATATATCATTGATCTTATATATTATTATAATACAAAGTTGAGTTGTTGCTGACCCACTTACTCTTGTTTATCTTGAGTATTATGATCATGTGATTTTTATTATGTTATAATTATGTATTGTTTGTAGACCCACAAACCTCCAGACTACAACATTTGTTCTGTTGTGATTAATACATAATTAGAATAATGAGGCGAGTATGATTAGATGATAACCGAAAGAGAAATTCGAGAGTGGTGGGATAAGAAAGTAACAAACTACATTCAGAACAATGCAAGACACAACAAACTGACCATTGCACAAGCAAGGGAGAAGTTATTCACCAAAGCACATGAAAAAATTGTCGAATCTGTTCCCTGCAAAATAAATAAGTTCTTGGACATTGTTTAAGCCCAATTTGGACAAAAAGAATGAAAGACCGTTGATGCACAAGCTCTGTAACGATGAAAGAACAAATTTGTATGAGTGGCTCGAGAAAGTATCCAATGACATTTGTGAAGAACAAGCCATAGAAGAAAGATCATCTCTTGAAGAAGTCGAGCGGAAATTTTATACAGACCTTCACAAAGGATTCTTATGCGTTGTACCAAAAATGTTATATAAATTCTTGATCGAGAATGGACCTAGTCATATAGTCGAGCCACGATCGTCATTGCAAACACCTTCCTCATTAAATTGGCAGCAAAATAAAAAAGACTGGGAATGATTTGTCAATGAACGATAGTGGGAATACTTTATGAGCAAATGAGGACCATTACCAGACCCACTTTCGTCGAGCAGTAAGAGTCAGGTCATCAATGGGGGGGTCGTTGACCATGTGTTCAGAATAAAAAGGTATAAAGGTTAGTCAATGAAAGAAGAAAAAGAATGAAGCCCTGCGAAAAGTCGAGTCCACTTCGACGAAGCAAATATCTAGCTAGTCATAAACAAATAACAGATATTCAAAATATAGAAAGAGAAAAGAGGTGCAAACAACTTGAACAACTAAGGGATATTTCCAGTCTAATATACGTAAAAAGAAGTTTAAAGAAAATAGGAGAGATGGTCAAGCAACCAAAATTCCTACCCGAGTCGAGGAAAAGTTGACCAGATGAGAAAGAAAGTGAGGTGTCGATGCCCAAATATCAGTTGCACGCGATGGTGGTGACCCCATAAAACTTGTGTATTACCCAGATGGTTCGACCATCGTTGATGCAGTTCCCATGATAACGATGACTGGACCGACCATTAGACAAATAATTGAGTGTGACATGGGACTAATGCCAGGCGATTATAGCATATGGATCCGACTAGAACAAAGTGGACAAATTACTGATCGATTGATGATCCAACAACCAGATCGAGGTAACTGGATTACTTTCACCCCATAATTTGGAGAACATTGGTTTAACTTATTTTATTCAAAACACTTGGAGGTACCACCCTGCCAACAACGTTATTAATCGAGCCTCCCAAACCATTGGAGAGTCGACTTAGCGACGAAGAGTCTATATAAGAAGTTCGTCTGTCGTGGTCGAAGTCAAAGTCACAAGAGGTTGGTAGTAGTTGTCAAATAGTAAGTGTGTCTTTTAGTATATCTTTTGTGGTAAGTACAACAAAGTCTAACACAATGGATTATCATCAACTTCATGTTAATACCCCTATTTTTTATGGGGATGGTGATCCTAAAAAGCATTGGTTTGTTTATGAAGCCTTGTGGCAAGCTAATTTAATTGATGATGAAAATCAACAAGTTAACCAGTTTGCAGGAGGACTTCGAAATAGAGCACTAACATGGTACATGAAATTTTTGGAAAATGGTCCTAAGACAAAGCAACAGATAAAAGACAATTTTTAGAATTCGTCAAGATTGAATATACCAAACACATGGCAGGACACAAGCTAAATAAATTTAAACTAAGAATAGGAGAATATGCCAGAGAATATGATAGAATATTTAAATACATCCTAATCCAGATGCCTTCTAAATTGGATCCTGCATTGGTAATACAATTTTTTGTTGATGAACTTCAATAAAGAATCAAGACACTAATATTAATGAATGAATATACAACATATGAATACGTATTGAAGAAAGCATTACAGATCGAATCAAACACAGACTATACTACCGGACAAGTCGACCGTGAACTAGAAGAAAAAGTCGAGAGTATACAAATATCCCTGCAACATCTAATAATGCAACACAAGGATTGATGGTTCTCTACATGCTCACAAGAAGGACATACTAGAGATAACTACCCATATGATGAAAGAAGAAGATATGACAACAATACATACCAGTGGGAATTAAACCAAATTGAAGAAACTCTGTGTATATTTCTTGAAGAAAGAAAGACAAATAAATTTCAAAAGATGCAGATGACTTAATTTTGTCATATATGCAAAAGATTTGAACCTCATTCGACTATTGACTTCCCATACAATGCTGACAATGTTAAACCAAAGTGCTGTAGAATGTGTCGAACAACACAACACTCCACAACATAATGCATTAAGAATATAAAGACTAAAGCAGGTTACCACATGATATACCAGACATAAATAGTCGAGCAGAAAGGTCGAGACGATCGCAACAATGATCGACAAAATAATAACAACAACCGATGGGGTGGATACAATAGTCAAGGAAGAAATCACAACTGAGGATATTGGCCACCTAGATATAGTAAATCACGATGTTTTGTATGTTACATAAAGGACCATTTAATCCCCGACTGTCCATGGAAATACAACGAACTTGAAATTTTGTACAAAATGTGGCATTGGGGAGCATAGTTTAGAAGAATGCCCCATAATGCTTGATTCACTTAATAAAAGAAGAAATGTTAATGCCTTTTTCATGTGTTCCCAAAAATGATGCAACTATTACTATAAACTACAAATTATTATTGGACAAGGTACAAAAATTGGAGGAGATAATGTTCATATTGAAAACATACAAAGAAAGCAAGAAGATTATCCTAATCCATGGAAGGAAAAACAAATATTTAATATTGCATCATAAATTTTCACACGACTTGCATCTGAAGAAATTTACGAAGAAAGTAGAAATAAAACACTTAATGAGTTGTTTCTCTTATTAACTAAAGAAGAAGTTATTGTATAGTTAATCGACTTAATGCAATCTATCAGAAATAACCCCGGAAGCAATAGAATTGTTAAAAAATTGTGCACACTAAATCAAAGAGATAAATCCAATATTGACCCTCTCATCAACTTAGAATTCGACGGGTTTTGTATTAAATAAGTCATCCTCGATTTTGGTTCACAAGCCAATATAACAACAAGATCGACATGGGAAAAAATTGGTTTCCTTCGACTATTCAAATCATGAATTTATCTTAAGTTAGCATATCAAGGCTTAATTGAACCCATTGGAGTGTGCAAAATGTTAAAACTTGAATCATGGGAATCAACACAGTTATTGACTTTGAAATTATTGACCCCCCAAAAGGATCCAAATCCTTTCCTACATTGGTTGGTCGACCATGGGGACGGAAAATGAAAGTATCCATCTCCCTAGAAAAAGAGAGAATTAAACTAAAACGGTGTTAGAATTTTAATGGTTATACAAGATCTTTAAATATTTAGCATCATTTCATCATAACCATAACATTAGGATTACTAAAAGAAAGGCAAGCACAACAAGACAAAAGAACATAGAGATTTATCTTAGGAAATCACAAGGGAGAAAACTGAACAACTTATTTAGTATAGATTATGTCGCCAAGAACAATGCCAACCAAGATAGTAAGAACCCCAAAGACAATAAAAACTATCTCTCCTCTCCAGCAAGCCTCTTCTTTCTCTCTCATGCGCACTTGCTTGAGTGAGTAGCGTGTCCAAATGAGAGGACTTCCTCCTCTATTTATACTCATCAAGTGGGCGACCTAATAACCCAACATTCCTGACTTGTCTCTTCAACCAGGGTCGACTTGCCTTGGGAGACTCAAAACAATATTTATAAAATACTTTTGTGGGTACTATTAACTCGACTTACAACAAAGGTTTTACCTCAAAACTTTTACATTACCAAGGACATCAATGACATATCCAAATGGAGGAATAACATCTCTGAAACTTAATAGGAATAATAATAATACAATAAAAGTACAATAAGAATATCTTTCAAATTTACATTCTTCAACAAAAGGAGAAGGAAAGAAAGTCATTGTACCGATCAATCCATCTCAAGGGAAACCTTCGGCAGAACAATATGACACCAACGATGATATCTGACGACTATATCAAATAGTGCAAACTAATGAAGATACTGTTGAACCTAACAAATATGGAGAAATCCACTTAGGAAGACCCATGTCAGTGGGATATAATTCAGATTCTGAACTCTATGATTGGAAAATGGAAAATTACGAAGCACAAGCACAAGAATGTTGGCCAACTGGATTTATACCCAGAAAGAGAATAAAAAATTGCTTTGCCATATCTATCATCCCTAAAATATTTGAGAAAAAAATAAGAGAATACCCAATGATTATCCCAACAAAAAAGAGTCGAAAAATATTCCCACGTTGAGGTACAAGGAACGAGAATCACCAATTGCACATATAGAGGAAGTGTCTAAAAATGTCAGTGAACAAGTCTGACTACAAAGTCTAGTCGAAACGTTTACATGCAAAGTAGTAAGATGGTGGGATACACACTAGTCCCACCCACAAACCTAGACTACCGCTTCAACAAATTTTATTAAACGATTTGGAGGAAATAAGCTCACAACACAAGTGAAAATACCAAAAAAATTTCAATGCCAAGATCCAGTCAAACACATTTATACATGTGAAAAAAGAATGGAAGAGGGTAGGATATTGAGATGAACGACTATATCCTCGTTTATTCCTAGATACACTATAATATTTAACTAATAAATGGTTTAAGATTGAGGAAACCAGAGGAGAAAGTTTTATTTGGCAAGATTTAAAAGAAAATCTTATTAAGGATTTTTTATTCTCCTTTGAAGAAGAATCTACGAAAGAAGCAGTCGAGGAACTAAAAAGGTTTATACAATTGAAAGACAATATACCGACGATGTCTACCGAACAACCACAACCGGCGTGCAATAACATATCGACTAAACCGTTAAAACAATTGACTCAACTAGAGATGGAGAATGACAAAACTCTTGGTAAAAGTTTTAGCTGGAAAAAGCACCACCCAGTGGTTGGAAAAACTATAAATACTGTGATGAAAGTTAGCTCTTAGCTAAAATCAAAACAAAAAAAGCTAACACCCAATGATTTCCCTCAATCATTTACAAACTTTAAAGAAGACAATTAACCTATCAATGAAACAAAAGCACCAGAATGGATGGACACAAAGATTACAATAAAATAAGATGATATCTCTAACTATGACCGACTGAAAATGGATAAAATTGGAGACTACTGGTCAGAACAAGAAATAGAAGAAATAATTAATCTATTAAAAGAATACCAAGATGTTTTTGCAAGAGACTATAAAGATTTAAAAGTATTAGTTCAATAAATGGGAGAAATAAAAATTGATATAAAACTAGATTCCCGACCAATTAAGAAGCCCCCATATAAATTAGCACACAAGTACAAAGAAATAGTAAAGAAAGAAATTAACAATGTGCTAGCTGCAGGAATCATATACCCAATAAACCAATCAAAATGGGCCAATCCAATGGTATTCTAATCAAAGAAACAAGACCTGACAAGACTGAGAATTTGTTTCAACTTCAGATGGCTCAATAAAGTAACACTAACTGACCCATTTCCAACACTTTTCATCGATGAAATCATCAACAAAGTTGCAAGACATGAATGTTACTCATTTACCAATGGATTCTCAGGATATAACTAAGTTCCTATTGCAAAAGAAGATCGACATAAAACAAATTTTGTATGTGAATTTGGTTCTTTTGCTTACAAAGTAATGTCATTTGGTATAAAGAATGCACCGACAATATTCTCTAGAATAGTAGTAAAATCATTTCAGGAATACTTATACAAAACTATGATAATATACTTCAACGATTAGACGATATATTCACAACTCAAAGACCACATTCACTACCTTCGACTTATTCTAGAATAATAAATACAAATACAACTATCTTTGAACATCAAGAAATGCATATTCACCACGCCAATTGGTATTTTATTGGGCCATGTTGTCTGCAAAAAAGGTATTAAAGTTGATCTACCAAAATTAAAGTCATTCTTGATCTTAATCCGCTTGTAAACCCAAAGCAGGTTAGAATACTTCTTGCTCATATAGGGTATTACCGAAAGTTCATAAGATATTATTTTGACATGACATGCCCATTAGAAAAATTACTGCAGGAAAATCAAGATTTAATTGGTCTCAAGAATGTGCAGAATCATTTGAGCTACTAAAAAGAAAACTCATCGAAGCCCCAATATTAAGATTCCCAAATTGGTCGCTCAAGTTCCATGTCCATATTGATGCTTCAGGGATTGCAGTCGCTGCAATATTCACACAACCAGAACACGATGGAATGGACTACCCAAATGCATACGCCAGCAGAAAGTTAAACAAAGTAGAAAAGAACTACTCAACAACAGAACACGAAGCTCTAGGAATGATTTTTGCTTTACAGAAGTGTTGAAATTATTTACTAGCTAATTCGTTCATATTTTATACAGACCACCAAGCACTCAAGTATCGAATAAATAAACCACTCCTTCATGGATGAATATGTAGATGGTTTCTTTTGTTCCATGAATTCAAATTCGAAAAATTGTACGACTAGGTAAAAGTAATGTCGGACCCGTCCACTTGTCAAGAATAGAAACAGGGGAAGATGTTGTCGGAATCAACGATGAATTACCTGACATGCATTTATTTAGATTCGAGGCCATACCGACGGAACTGGAAGATATAACACAATTTTTAGATCAAGGACAAGCCCCAGAAGGAATGACAGAAAATAAAAACAAAATACTTGCAATGAAAGTTGCACCATACACATTGATAAATGGATTTCTATATTAACTTAGACCAGATGAAATACTCAAACGATGTGCCCTTGAACATGAACGAAGAGCCATCATCGACGAACCACATAGTGACCATGCTGGAGGTCATTATCAAGTTGACACGACATTATAATTTTTTTGCAATCAGGATTATTGTGGCCAACACTACATAAAGATTGCAAAGCTCAAGTAAATAAATGTGACAGATGTCAAAGGTTAGGCCGACCATTACAAAGTAGTGAGATTCCTTTAATATATGTCAATCCAAGCTTAACTTTTGAAATCTAGGCAATCGACTTTGATGGTTCATTCCCAATCCCTAGCCATCAGAATAGAGCACGATATATCATCACTACAGTCGAATATGTAACCAAATGGGCTGAAGTTGAACTTGTCGAAGCATGCTCTAGTGAAGTAGCATCAAAATTTATATATGAAGATATTATTACAATATTTGGATGCTCTCTTACACTCATAAGTGACAGAGGCACACAATTTATTAACAAAACTATTATTGTACTAGTGAAAGAATTCATTATTGATCATCAAAAGAGTTCACCCTATTGTTGTACTAGCAGTCATACATCTACAATTCAGAAGACAAGAACCAATAATTGCATACATACTTCATCTCGACAGTGTAAAAGCACTCGAAGACAAAAATTTTGATCTAACAAAGTTAGAGGAACAACGATATATACCAATTCATCACCAAGAAATCCAGAAACAACAACAAAAATATTGGTACGACTAAAATATATAAAGGAAATATGTATCAGTTAGTGACCTGGTACTATTATACGACAGTTGAATAAAAGGAAAACTGAAGAAATTACATACATGTTGGCTTGGGCCCTACATAGTTGAAGAGTTAAATAATAATGGATTAGTCCAACTAAAAACACTACAAGGGAATATCTTTAACAAAGTGGTCAACGACGCAAGAACAAAATATATAAAGGATAAAAGCAGCACGATGTCGACTGAATGGTCGTATCACCATTTGGTTGAATGTCGTGTCTAAGGGTTTGTAAAATTTAGTAAGCTATATATTATCCAACTAACAATAATAAGTTAAGAGAAAAGGTAGTTATAGAAAAAACAACTTAAACACCAATAGTATATAAGAAGGTTTTAAGACATGGACAATGGCAGGTAACACAACAACGATGGACTAGAAATTGGAGAGTAAGACAAACCAGACTAAAAGGATGTGTAACACCCCAGTTTTGACCTCATTGCATTAGATGTATATGATGTATATATTGTAAATAATCATGGTGCGGAGCTAAAGGCCAAGGCCCCACCATTGATTGGTTATGCTATGTTTCGGGTTGAAATTGTCACCGATGGTATATCGGGGCATGCGGCATATATTAAGTTTTGTCATCATGTAAATATGCATCTTTAATTAAAATGAACCCTGACTAGCTACGTTCGCGGCAACTAAATTGAGAAGGGGCATGATTTTCACAAGGATAAGGGTGGGGGATGTCAAATCTTGGCCAATGGGGGAAAAAGCCATGTGTCACCTTCCCTTGTTTTATCCAACCACCACCATTAAAAACTGCTGCTATTAGTTGGGGCAGTTATTGCTAGGGGTGGAGTGTGACAGGACTGTCAGTCCTTGTCCACACGCACACTCCACCAGCATGGTTGACCTCGCGATGGCAAGCAAACCACTGCCATCACTCTAGCAGACTGGACACTCTCTCCACGATGGTGCTAAAACACTCACGCACTTCCGACTACTGTGCACCCTCTCCATTGCCTGTTCATTCTTCTCACGCACAGGCTTCTTACCGGTTGGGTCTCACATAGCCGGAGGGAGGAGCCGCCTCCACTGTCATTCACGTTTTTCCACAGAGTGGAATCGGGTGTGTTTTCCCTTTGCATTTTGGGATCTGGTGCAAGTTCCCTCCCACTCAGGTTGAGAGTATGTATCTTCTTCCCCAGTGCGGCCGGTGTAAGTCTTTTCCGTTTGCTTAATTGTCCAGGACGGACTGTTGTTTTCCCCATGTTGTAATTTGTGTTTACTTATACGTTTTGGGGACTGTTGTAATATGCTTGGGAGTCGTTTTGGCCACGATAGGGGCAAGAACGACTCAGGAGCCGTTTCCCTGTCTAAGCTATAACTGCTGATTAATTGCATGCGTGCAATGGTTGGTCTTCGAACTGTATTGGGAGCAGGGATGGGGGGCTTGGTTTGCTTGATAAACCTGGTGGCTGGAAACCACATGGACAGAGCTAGAGGGCTGGCTTTCTTCTCCACAACCCCTGAATAGCACTAGAAGGGAATGCAGGGCCTGAGGGACTGTGTAGCAGAGAAGGGACTGGTTCCTTGTGTTGGGTGTGTGTGGGTGTCTTAGAAGCCAGGCTAGTTCTGGTGTAGGTGTTCTTGGCTCTGTAATGAGCTCACCGGATTATCATTTAGCCTTTCCTAACTCCTTGATGGCCTGATAAACCCAACTGTGATTGGCTTGGCTGTGTTTTGTGTATCCTTGGCTATGTGTAAGCCTGCTTGTTCCCTATTCCTTGGAGAATCATTCCCAACTCGGGGGTGGCAGCATTGCTGAGAGATTAAGGAGCATGCTGGCCTATGGTTGGGTGGAACGTTGCAGTGACGTAGCTGGTTGCGGAACGATTTCTTCATAAGATAAGTAATCTTGTCTATTTTATTGCTGCAATCATATTTTTTGTTAATGAATGTGATGAACATGTAGAATGCTTGTATGAACGCATGTTTGCTTCCGCTGTATGATAAATGATCATGTATGCATGTTCTAGTTCAAAGCATTTTATTTCAACACTTCAACAATTTTATGAATGCACATGTTCATGGGGTTGGTTGCCCGGATGGTTGAGGCCATGGTAGCGTCCTCTTTGCCGGTCGGAGGGTTGGGGACGCTACAAGATGGACCAGAAAGATGCACCCAAAACCAACCATAGATGGTAATCCAACCAACAATGACCAAAGGACCGCTCAAGCCACAAGAAAACAAGTCAACCCACTCGATGAACGACCTACTATGACCAACCCCGACAACAAAGCTATGTTGATAGATGATCAAGGCATGAGGCATGAGACTCCTCACACATACGAACCAGTTTTTCAACACAAAATCAACATTTACTTCCATCACCTACCCAAATAGAAGGCATCCTCCACAAGCATCCTATAAATCAAGACCTCGAGCATAGATGGGTGCAATTTTGCAAAGAATTGGAGCAATCACACATAGAGCTATGAATTCTAGAGTTAACAAACCCTACTTCATCACCATCGATAGCAAAATAAATGGCCCCAAAGAAAGTCGTTGTAACCATATCCATGAAAGCAGTAGAAAAAAATTGCCGAGAAGACAAAGAAGGCATCATGACTCCACCAAAAGCCCGCTTAACCAGGATAAAAAAACCAAGAACAGAAGAACACCAATGGAGGAGATACAAGAGATAAGTAAGATAATGGGGTATTCAGAACGACAAATGGACCTATGAAGCCAACAAGTTAGCCATAGCGAAGATTTGACATTACCTGTGTGCACCCCTGTTGGATAGCTTTGATGAGTTGAAAGACCCAATAGCACAATATGGCGTCAACAGATACCACAAAGGTAAGCTTTGGTTCGAAAAACCAGTAGAAATCAATGCCACTCTTATAGAAACTGTCACTGACCTACCAAATCAAGGACCTCTAGTACTAGTCGGCATCAAGCCAAGCCTTGTAGAAGAATTCACAGGGTCCCTCAAGAGTAAGCACTCTAGAGGGTTAGTCATCAACAAATACTTTACCAAACTTATAAATATGCTGCAATCATAGTACCAATATGTTTAATAAGCACCAGTAGGCCATGCGACCTCAAAAGGGACATGTTGGAAGTTTTCAAAGCTATATCCATAGAATCCAAAATGTTTAACTGAGAAGAATATTTGGCAAGGAGCATTCAGTCAACTTGTGAAAAATGCCAGGAGACAGGATCCCCGATTAGATTTCCTTCTTTGTTAATTTGGTTGCTACGTACATAATAACCCCAGTCAGAGATCTTGCTTTTATAGCAAAGTCGAGACAGTTGATGAACAACTTTAAAGTATTTCAACCCCATGGTTGCACCAAAGGCCCCAAAATTGCTAGAATATTGCTTGAAAATTGGTTTCATCTCTTAAAAACTACATCGTCGAGATGGAGGGTTCCTCAGCCTGTCTAATGGAGTCTACCTCCGACTGCACATATTCAACTTGAGCTAAACTTCACCAAAGCTTGGTTCATGTAGGGAATAGCTGGAAATGCAGTAGAACTTGACTATTATCTTGCAATAAAAGAAATTTTCCAGGATCTCGTAGTTTAGTCAAACACAACCCACCCAGTACCGAAAATCACATGGAAAACATATTTACTGCTACAAGAACCATTCCCCGATGGAGAGAAAGAATAAGCTTTTCAAGCATGGTTATACTTACAAATTTTTGTACCCCAAGAAGATGAAGAAAACCCTTTGGCTAGTGTTCCGTCAGTGACCCATCGCAAGTCGACGGAAGAAAAAGAAACGTCGAGAGAAATGATGGAAGATGGTGAACCACAAGCAGATGTACGGTCACCTCCCAACCTATATAAAGAAAAACTTAACATCATTGCCGAATAAATATATGCAATGCAACATATATTTAAATCAATACACTCAAAAAAGAGGAAATTGGTACTTCATGCTCCGACTGAAGATGAAATCCAAGAGTTACACAAGGAGGCAAAGCAGGTCATTATGGATGTTATCATAAGAAAGGTTACCATTGAACAACAAGTCGATAAAAACATGACTGAGATAGAGGACCGTGAAAAGGTAAAGTCTCCTCCTCTACAAAGCTAAAAATTCAATCAAAATCAAAACTTTAAAATGTCATGATTGTTCGTGACAATTCCCTCCGCCATCTTCGACTCTTGTCGTCGAATCCCCCGCTGAGAAAGCCCTCGACAAAATTGAAGAAGAACAATCCATTATTTTGACCATCTAAGACCCAACCTTTCAGAAACTACTTGAAATATTTCCCAACTAGTTCACCAAGTTACATAAATATATAATCAAACGCCTAATTTTAGAAGCCACCAACCCACCAGAAACTCATGTTGTACCCCCGCTAGGAAAAAATATCCACAAAGTCCTTTTAAGCTACCTAAGATACCTCGCAACCTAGGATACCACACAACAACAATGGAAAAAACAACACATGAGTCAATAATCACCCAAGTTTTCTCAGATTCAACAACCACATCATCGATTGTTAACCAATCACCTGTTCAATATGCTACTACCATTCCAACCCAAATAATGTCTACACCGAACACTCTGGAACTTCCTTTCTCCATTCCTCTTTAGACGACTACATCAACCATTTCAACCATCCATACAAATCCAATTATTGTAACCCAACCACTATCAGCTTCGTCTGTTCCTATGCCAACGATTACTACACATTCACCTACATTAACCACTCTTACCTCGACCGTGTTTGCACCAACAACTACACCTTCAACTACCACTACTCCGGATACCTCAATGATGCCTGCCCCTTCACTGGAGGCTTAATAACCAAGTCAGATACAAGACAACAAGGAAGCAAAGAAAAATAAAAATAAAAAATAAAAACAGTTACAAATCTCATTCCAGTTTATTATAGATGCAAAAGACCATGAATTAGAAACCCTCCTCCATAGCATAACCAAGGAGCAGAAGAAAAGATGGTCAAAACATAAAAATAAGCTTGAAACCTTTGAATACCAACAACTTGAAGTACTAAAAATCCGTGATAGGATGATCAAGCAAATAAAACCAACATTATGTGTACCTCTGACCAAAAATACTTTAAATCAGATTGTGAGTCTCTTTGGGTCCCTTACAACACTCCTAGAAAAGTATTCAACCCATAAGAACCAACAAGATGAACAACAAACAACAACAATACTGAAAGAACAACACAAACTATTTTCAAGCCGACATAATAAAATCCATGAGTATACGCCGCTAGCCAAGCAATAAACCAATGTTTTGCACAGCTAGTACTTGCATTATGGCCAGGTTTTTGCAGATATGAGCAGAGTTCAGAACAATTTAGCACTCATATTTCAGTAGAAAGCCTTTGTTGATCACACCACTGTGACAGATCTTGAACAACATATTGAGTTGGAGAATAAAAAACTAAGAGAACTACAAAACACACAGAGTAGTGGTCCAAGTATGCTCATCCAACACAAGCTGACGTTGAAAACTTGGTTTCCTAGATGGATAAGCTACTTACCGATGCAAACAATCAACAACTGATTCTTGGACAAGATTTATGTAACGTCCCCGACCCTCTGACCGGCAAAGAGGACGCTACTAACACCAAACATACGGGAAAACAACCCCATGAACATGAACATGCATATAATGCTGAAATGAAAAGCTTAAACATAATACATACTAAGATGCATAATCCCTCATACACATAGCGGAAGCAAACATACATTCATTCAAGCATGCCACATGTTCATCAAATTCATTAATCAATAAATATCGTTGCAGAAGTAAAAAGGACAAGAATACTCATATGATAAGAACTCGTTCTACAACCAGCTACGTCGCTGCAATGTTCCACCCAACCATAGGCCAATGTGCTCATCAATCTCTGAGCAACATTGCCACCCCCGAGCTGGGCATGATTCCTCAAGGAATAAGGGTCAAAGCAGGCTTACACATAGCCAAGGTACACCAATCAGCCAAGCCCACACAGTAGGGTTTATCAGGCTGTCAAGGAGCTAGGAAAGGCTAAATGCTAAGTTGGTGGTCTCAAACATCAGTTTTCTCAAGAATACCCAGCCTCTAATCCTACTCTCAACAGTCCAAAGACCAACCACTGCATGCCACAGTAAAACAACCACCCACAGCTCTGTGAAGAAGGCAAAGACAACAGGGTGACAACCCCAAACAAAAGGTGGAACACATTTCAGGTCAAACCGCGCTCCAAAGTTGTTCTTGGCCCTAGTGTGGCCAAAACAACTCAGCAACAATCCCCAAAATACATCTACAACCTCAATAACTAAGAAGCAACCCAAATCCAGGGTAGATCGACAGCCCAAACTCACAATGAAAAATATGGCAACATTACACAGTCCCAAAATAGGGGAGAAGTCCGATTCTCAATCTTGGACAAAAGAAGGACATAAACGCAGACCACAATTTGATAAGGAAACGACGAGAACCTTACTCAGTCTGTAGTTGGGGAAGGAGCAAAACTCCCAACATATTCAGGGGAAAACTCAGCCAATGGATGTGGAAATCAACAACCACCCAACATCCAAAATCCCCCATCACACAATTCTTCAATGCAATCGCTGAAGAAAATTACACAAACATAAATGGAAAAAGAACCAATTCTCAATCAATCCGTGCGTGAGGAGAAAGGACGCGGCCAACAAAAATATGGGAAATAACAGCCCATGAACAACAAAAGAAAAACCCTAGCGATCCTTTGCATTCCAGAAATGGTGGAGGCAAAAACGTCGACTCTATGTGTGATCAGGAGGAAAGAACACCACCCCTGACTGGTAACCGGTGCAAGAGAGAAAAAGGCGAATCCCCAAACAGAAATCACACCCTCCTTAACTCAGCTCTGCCCGAGGAAGATGAACCGACCCCCTGCGTGTCCTTGCGTGAGAGTGAACCCCATGGCCCAGAGAGTGGCGTAGTGATGCTTCCCTTACCCATGTGAAGGTGGAGAGAGGACTGGTGGAGTGAGCGTGTGGCAAAGGCTGACAATCTTGCCACCCTCCCCTTCCAGCAATAACTACCTCAACAACTCAATAGATCATTAAAGTGGTGGTTGGATGAGACAAGGGAAGATGAGCAAAACAAATAGGGTGGTGACACATGGCAAACTCCCAATGACCCCCATGGGTTGGACAACCCCCCCCCTTATCCTTTGGAATCATGCCCTTTTCATTTAACGTTGCACCGTCGTAGCTGGCTGTAGGTTTAATTAAATTGATGTGCGTATTTACATGATGCCAACATTAGAATGTGCTGGATAGCACGATATACTGTCAGCAACGATCCCTCTTTCCGAAACATACATAACCAAATCGATGGTGGGCTTTTGCCTTTAGCTCCACACCACGATTAATTACAAAATATACATCATGTATCTTTTAACGCAAATGGGGTCAAAACTGGGGTATTACAATTTACAGAATATCAAGCATGACCCCCTCAATGAGAAAATTACTAAGTTGACTAATCTTATTACAGTTATCACAAACATTCAGACAAATATCCACAAATGGAGGGACTTTCAATCTCGGCTTGCCTCCTCTGAGAGTGCCATTGTCGAAGCTTGCAGTGCGCCCATCTAGTCCAGTAGTTCATCTCTTATGCAACAACCTTAAAAAACTATTTTTCAAGTTTTGAAAATTTTTGTACTCCCCTTTTTCTCTTCGGGAAGAAAAATGATTTTGTTGGCAGGGGAGATGTTAAAGGAGCCTAATCGACTAGCCAACTAGGCCCTCCAACCGACTATCGTTGAGTCAGTTCAATCGATCGGTTGGTCGACCGACTTATCATTTATAACCAATTAACTACTTGTAACAAGTAAAAATAGGACATTGAGCCAAAACTATAAATATCATTGATATCCTGTACATTATTCTTGCATTTATAATTTTAAGTTGAGTTGTTGCTTCCCCACTTACTCTTGTTTATCTTGTGGATTATGATCATGCGATTGCTATTATGTTATAATTATGTATTGCTGGTAGACCCACGAACCTCCAAACTATAATAGTGCTCGTGAAATGTGTGTTGGAGAGTGTTCCGATCTTTTGGATGCTTATGGAAAAAATTCATTTCTTCATCATTGATAACATTCCAAGGAAGATGATGCATTTCCTTTTGGTCGGTCAGTTAGAGGGAGAGAAGTTTAATCTTGCGAGCCGATACAAGATTTGATTACCCAAAGAATTAGGGGGCTGGGGATTAAAAACCTTTGATGGTTCTATCAGGCCTTGAGCCTGAAGTCACTTTGGCATGGTATGACATGATTGGGTCTATGGTGCCAGGCATTTTGAGCTAAATATTTAAAGTCCTCCACAATTGTATATCATGTGAGGAAAGGTAAAAATCTCATGCGAAAATATTCTAACAGTTGGTTGGGTCTTCCAAAGACTTTCAATTGTCTCAGGAAATGGTTACCTTGGTGTGTGGGTGATGTATTAAGTGTTGTCATCGTTGTCGATTGATGGCTTGATATATTGACTATCTATTCAGGGGATGAGCAGAATGGCTCACTGTAGGAACTTAAATTCTGGTTCGAGTGATTCTTATTGATACTCTTCCTTTGACCTCGACCTCCAGAGTGACTTGGCTGTTGAATGGACATATTTCACTACTGGGATGAGATACAATGGTATCAAGATTGGGTGCAACTATGATGTTCTTGTGTGGTCTTGGAAAAAGAGATTTGGGGAAGTTACTGCAAAAGAAGCCTATAAATCCATTTCTTTCTTGTACATTGGTGATGTATCTAGTAGTTGGAAATTTTGCTTCTAAAGTTGGAATGGGCCTTTGAAGATTAAATGCTTTGCTTGGCTTGTTATGGAGACTTGTATTGTAACTTGGGATAGTTTGTGTAAGAGGGGCTTTGTTGGTCCAAACCACCGAGTTCTTTGTAGATTGGAAGAGGAGAATGTGCACCATTTATTTTTGGACTCCTCATTCATTCAACATGTTTGGGGGAAGTTTTCATTATTCTTGGGATCAATTTCAAGTGGTTTATGCCATCTTTGGATCAAAATGTCCAACTTTGGTCATCCAAGTGGGAAACATCCCCCTCTTTTGATGTGGTGGAGCTTATGGAAGATGCATAATCTATGCATTTTTTAAAATATTCACTTTGATGTAGTTGCACTGTTTTCCGTTAGTTTCTTTAAAGAATATTGTAAGCCACAATCTCATAACAAGGGTCAGACTGCTACATGTGTATTAAGTGTTTATGGTTTTTCCTGTGTTTTTTTTACGGGGCTGCTTCCCATGGGGGTTGTGGTCGTGGTATGGTTCTCAGGGTGGATGAGAATCATTGTTTCTTGTTGAACATGGGAGGTGGATTTGACTCGAACACAAGGGAAAATATATTTGAACTCTTAAATTTTGTAGTATTGAAAAACCTTCGAAGTATGCAGGTTTTTGAAGATTCAAAGGTTATAGTAGATTGGGTAAATGGCGCGACATCCTTGCAGGTGTTGGTACTAGAGCACCGGTGTTCCAACAATCATAATCTTGTGGATCTCTTACCCTTTTTCCATCAAGCATATATATCAACACCACAACTCTTTAGTTGACTATTTGTCCAAACAAGTGGTGGTGTTGCTAGAAGGAGAGATCAATTTTGAGGAATTCCACAAGTTTATCCTTATTAGTTCGAGATATTTTCAATTGTTCTAGGGGTTTGCGATGTTATAGTTTTTTTTGTGTTTCATTATCATAGGGTTCTTTCTTTGTGAAATCCATGATGCATATGATATGGATTTAACATGTCTTATTATGTAAGGTAATGGTGGTCAAAGAACAACCTTATTATGTTTTTGTTGTTGTGGGGATATGCAATCTGCATACTCAGAAAAAGAAATGGTTTCTTTGGATGTTATGATACAATTTTAAAACTAACTTTGGATAACAAGTTGCTTTTTTTCACTTTAAAAATATAGTAAAGTTCTATATTGTAGCTTAAGGAGGAGTCCTGGCGAGTTAAGAGCTAGAATGCATGGTTAAAACTCGGGGACAACAACACAATTTTTTTTCATAAGATGGTGGATCACGCAGGGTTCATAATTCTATTTGGGAATTATCATATCAATATGGTTTTACTATCTAAGTTAAAAAGATTTGGAACGAGCAGTTGTTGATTATTTCCAATCTATTTTTTAGGAGTTTGGTACAATTATATTGGGTAACTATTGCGGGTGATTCAAAACTACCCTAGATTTTTCTACTTAGGAGGTTGAAGGTGTATTGAAAAAGTTTGAAAATCTAAGATCCCAGGTCTTTATGGGTTCTTAGTTGAATTTTTTCTACATATTTTTAATGTTCTTGGTGTGGATATTTTGAATGTTATTGAAGAATTCAGGTCCAGTGGGAATATTACAAGAGCAATCAATGCAACCTTCATCATGTTGATCCCCAAATCTAATGTGCCCTCATCTTTCACTGATTTTCGTCTGATCTCATTGTGTAATATGATTTATAAAATTATTACCAAAATCATTGTTAATCAAATCAAGCCTTTCTTGGTTGTTCATTTGTCCAAGGAGCAATTTGGGTTTTTAAGCAACATGCTTATTTTTTATGCCATTGGTGTAGTGCTAGAAATTCTTCACACGATTAAAGTCAAGAAGTTGCAAGCATTGTTATTGAAGATGGATTTGGTAAAAGCTTACGATAAGGTTAATTGGACATTCTTCAGATTATTATTGCTTCAAATTGGATTAAATGCGAAAGTTGCTTATTGGATTTTGGGCTATGTCTCATCAACTAATTCTCTATGTTAGTGAATAGATCTCCTACTGTATTTTTCAAATGCCAATGAAGCTTAAGGTAGGGTTTCCCTCTTTCTCCCTTACTCTTTCTAATTGTCATGGAAGGGCTGAGCAAGTTGATTGAGAGGGATAGAAATGATGGTTGTCTCGGAGGTGTCAAACTTTCTAATGCACATAGCATAACTCACATGTGTATTGCAAAATAGTAGGTGAGTTATGATATTGGTTAATCTACCAATGATACTAACCTACCTGTGTATAGTTTTCTCTTGCAAAATTTCCTAAGTTCATTTTTCCAAAATCAATCAGTGTTTGTTCAGTTTCATTTGGTTTGGAGGCATGCATAAGTAGAGGTTTCATTTGGTCAAGTGGACTAGGACCGCAATGCCAAAAATCTTTGGTGGGTGGGGGATCAAGAATTTATTCATGTTCACTAAATCCCTTGATATGAATAGTCTTTAGCGCAATTTATGTGGTTCAGGTATTTGATGTGATATTCTTAAAGATGAGTATTTAAATAACTTGTCGATGGTGGAGTGGATTCAAAAGGAAAGGACATGGTTACCTTATGCTTCGAATATCTGGAGGGGCCTGTTATGGTCTATTTCTTCTATGTACTCCTAGCTTCCCCAGAGGATTGACAATGGTATGCTTGTTCATGTTGGTGTGAATCCCTTTGTTGGTGGGGCCTTGGGTTATAAGTTATTGCAACCTCTTCTCTCATACATGAATGCATGTACTTAAATTGATTAAGCATGAAGAGTACTAGAGGATTTAGTGGTATTACTAACAATGAATGAAAGATAGAGTGTACAAGAGTACACCACAAGGTTTTGAAAGCAAGGCATTGAGTTGGAGATCTCTCCCATGAATTTGAATATGGTCATCAAGTACTTGGGAGGCATTCAAAGTCACATTAGGAAGCAAGTAAAGTTTAAATTGGAAAGTATTTGGATATATTGGATGGCTTTGGCACATATCCCGAAAGGGATCCTAAACAAATTCGGGAGTAGGTGTTTTAGTTTTCTATGGACAAGTAAGTGATAGAAAGAAGGGATCCCTCTAGTAAAATGGCCCAAAATAGTAAATCAAAATGAGTTAGGAGGATGGGGTTTGAAAAACATCTTTATTATTGTCAAGTTATGGTAGCTAAAAGCACATGGAAACTAATAAATAATGAAATTTTATGGGGGAAAGTAATAAAGAAGAAGTCTATAGGTGATGGTAGCATGGAAGATTGGATAAGACAATGGCATAAAATCCACAAATAATGCATATGTTATATGGTAATCCTTGGTAAATGCATTCCTCTTATAGGAAAGTGGTTAGTTTGGAAGGACGTTAAAAGGGGGGGAGTTCAAATTAGAAAATACCCATGGATAGGGTGTATGGGAAAATATAGATTATCGAGTCCTCTTTTTGATGCACTGTATGATTTAAAAATCTACAAGTCAGAAGATTCAACATCCAAAATAGTGGATTGGAGGCGAGAGTGGAAAACAATAAGGGACTTCATTTTCAATAATGATCTGCATGAAGAATGGGCTCAGTTTGTTTATCATTTAAAGCACACTGCCATCAAATATGTGAGAATGAAGATGTCCAAAAACAAAGGTAATGGAATTTATACTACAAAATTAGGGTATGAGGGAAAGGTGAAAGAATTAGAAGCATATGACTTAAAATGGTGGTGGAAGGAAGTATGGAAACTCATAATTTCTTTGAAGAAAACTATTTATGTGGTTAGATTTATGAAATAAAATTTTAAAATGGAATAATGGTTAGAAAATAAATTGGCGTGGGCTTGGTATATGCATTTTCTATAAAACCAATAAAGAATAAATTGATCATATATTTTTTAAGTGTTCAGTAATGAATTATTTTATGTAGTTAGTGAACATAAAATGGGAAAACCCTTTCAAAGTTAGTTGAACATCAATTACCAATTTTCCTCTCATCAAAGATGTGTCAAATTATCATCAATTGAGTGTCAAATATGCAACACAAAGGGAAGTTTAATTTAATGATATTAAATCCAACTAAACATTATTTTTTCAACATGTCATTGATGTGCAGTTGAACCTCTCAAATCCAGGCCACAACACAATGACCAAATAAAAAAATTCAAAGGTTGTCACTTAAGTGATGTGTAACCTTCACTAATGTTGTACTAGCGACATCACATCGACATTGCCTAAGTGAACTACTAGAAAAACATAAATATATGACTAAAAAAATACTGAAAATTGGATATAAATGACTAATTTTGGTCACGTGACTATTAGTAGTTTATTGCCAGTCATTTATAATGCGACTAAATTTATGACAAAAAAATTTAGTCATTTATTGGTTCTAATTCATCAACTTGGTAGTATGTTTAGTAGTTTTCTTAGTCATTAATTGTTGTTTATTTGGTCATTTATTTAATAATTATAGTCATACATTATCGTCAACAAGTAATATATTTAGTCATTTTGATCCAGGTGGATCTAGGATTGCTTGAAATTTAATGATCTCAAATGAAAAAACAGAAGACACATTTGCATAAGGCTCGACAAGAGATTTCCAACGGTGCTTGAATCGCCTCAAATGAACATCGGATGAGGGAGATATCACGTTCTAAAATCTTAGCAAAATAGGTAAAATTGGTAAAAAAAATACGCGCATGGCACCACTAAAAGGGTGACACGTGGCTTGTATGGAACTGATATGACAACCCCACATGGTGCCACATGGCAAGCAGTTCGATGACTTGGTAGGTTGTATATTTGAATGGGCATTGATGTGGCACCTATGTGGACTGATGAATGTTGGACATATGTCAAGGTTTTGTCACGAGTGGACCAATAAGGGGTTTCCATTTGGCATTCCCAAATGGTCTATTATTGGTTTGTCTACCAAAATTTTTGGCACAACAAGCGGATCGGACCCCTGATCTGCCGCATATGGTTCCAACGACCTATCATTTTACCACCGTATTTTCCTTGGTTTACAAAATATTGAACTTTATTTAAATTTTTGTTGGTAGGATAAACAGGATCAGGGGTAAGCAACAACCCCATTGTGTGTGTGCGCGTTATATATATATGAAACTATATCCAAAGGGTTTATGGACCACCGGATAACCATACAACAACCAAAAAACATATATGTTTTTATATAAACATATATCACAATAAAATATGCCAATACAATGGAGTGGGTGGAGTTTGGCCCCTCGATCAGTTGCATACCACGCCAACAGAGAAACCAACGTGCCAATGGCGCAGGTTAATAGAAATTTATATTTAAGTTGAATGGGATTTGAATCCCTAAAAGGACACCTTCCATGGGCTTGAAAACATGGATTTTCCCACTATATAAACTACATTTTTATGCCACAAGACCACATTTTGGATTTTATATTTGATAATTTGAAACCGAATTTTTGCACAGAGTTTGAGGCCAACGGAGGTATATTCGGGCATGAGAACCGAGGTGGTTTTCATGTTTCCTGAGGCGGTTTTATTGTTTTCTAATGTGGTTTGGCACAAGAACCAATGTGGTTTTGCATAGAGACCGAGGTGGTTTTTGCATGTAGTTTGAGACATGCATGATTCCCAAAATTGTACAGATTAGTGTTCCATTGAAGTTTGTGCCAGAGGGGGAGTCCCAAGGGCTAGTTTAGAAACATATTGAGTTTATACTCAAAAGTTGAAGAATTTCGAGAGGGGTATGAATCTGCCATTTGTTTTTTAGTACGAGTAGCCAATCATGAAAGTGCTTGTAGGACCTGTTTAGCTAAATCAAAGTACAACCAAGTATAAACTGTAGAGTTGTATAATTGTTGGTAGAATCCAAAT